>CM021763.1:77007558-77078734 GCA_011075105.1 Heteronetta atricapilla | reverse complement strand
TTTTTTTTTTTTTTTTTTTTTTTTTTTTTCCTGGGGAATCTTTTCTTTTTATTAGATTACCTACAAAAATTTGTACAGTAATATCAGTTTTTAACGTCTGATCCTTTTATAGTTTCCAATGGGGCCAGGGTCAGATGGACCTATGAGTGGACTGGGTGGAATGGATTCCCATCATATGAATGGATCATTAGGTAATAACAGTAATATTACAAGCATTGTGAATTTTCAATGACCAGTGCCATTTTCTATGTTCTCTGAGTGATGTGGAAGACTGTATGTTAAAAAAAAAAACACCACCATCAACAAAAGCTTTTTAAAACAAAAAATTTATGTATCAGTAAGAAGTATTGAGATACTTTGAATGCATTTGAATTGGAATACATAATACACCTCTGGAGGAAAAATACTGTACTTTATTTAGGTAACAGATATAGTTTTAATCCAGTTAAAGCCACTCTGATGATGGCTTAAGACCCATTTTTACTTATCACTCTTTCAAAAACTTGAGAAGGTGTTACTGTAGCATGCTGGTGCAAGTTCTTATCAATTGCCTGGAAGTAAGTTATTACATATATTGATGTATTCATTAAGCTGTTTTTATCCCAACATTTGGATATCATTTGTCTATATAATTAGCCTTCTGTCTGTTAAATATTAGTATTATTATCCCATCCCCACAAGCAGCTTCAGAAAGGTGCAAAGAGCACGTAGAGGCAGGAGAAGCAGGTTACTGTTTGACTTTTGAGATGATGATATTTGAAGGACTCATATCTGAGGGAGAAGCCTTGCACAACTCTACAAAATTTCCATTGCTTTATCTGTTGACTGTCCTAGCAAAGTCTTCTGCCTTTGCTCTTTGCTGGAAGGAAGATCAATTCTTGAAAAGGATTTAAGAGGGCAAAGGTAAATAAATTGCATTTCTGCCTTACTCCTCCATACCCTCAATATAAATAAAGACAAGGTATTTATTTCTGCTCATACTGTAACATTAGGGCAGTAGCTGAGTACATTTGTGTATGTTACTCTTCATTTCTGTCTGCACCAAGCAGTGTCGGTGATACAGGCAACAGCAAAGGGAGGACTTTGTTTGGATCTCTTTCCTATTCTATACCCATTACCTACCCCCAAGGTTCTCTTTTACACCTAGGAGCTGTTCTGATGCCCACACAGGGCACCATCAACTTTTTGCTGAACAGCATTTTTCCTTATGGGGAAAAACCCCACCAAGCTAAATATGTTAGGCAGGCAGAAGCCAAGCTGCTACTGTTCCCTTTGCCTCTGTCCCTGAAGAAAAGCTCCATCATCTTCCCATCATGGACACAGACCAACCTCAGCTCCATACTGCAGCTAATAACATTTAATTCCATACTACCATGGTGGATGAAGATCTGTCGTTCTTAGCCCTGAAGTTGGAGATTTTGAGACAGAAATATAAACAACTAAAGCGAAGGGAGAAATTCAGAAGTGTATAACCAGATAAGAAAAACTATATTATCAAAACTTGTTTTGATAATATGAATGATTTTAATCATGAATGATTAAAATTCAGCAGTACATATCTAACTCCTAATAGAGCAGTCTTTCTTTATTTTCTTTTTTTCTTTTTTCTTTTGGTGGGAAGGGAAATCCCTGGAATTCCTAGATTACTTTGCGTAAGGACACCTTGTGATTGTACAACCTTTCTTTACATATTACAATCCTAAAACAGATTGTTGCTTTAATTAATAATGATGTGCATTATGTTCGAATAAATGAGAATTTGTGTAAAAGGTAATCACATCTTTTCCTGTCACTTTCCATAGCCTGAGAATTATTTCTTAGCTAAAAGAAAAATTAAAATTGAAACAGTTATGGAAAGATTTTGTGTGTACCTAGCATTCACTTAGTTACTTTCTCCAGTGAAAATGATGACATATTTAGTCAAATTAACCATGCCTTCTTCCCAAGGTTAATTTTGTATCTAAAATAAAACCGTTCTTTTCAGAGAGGAGAGCTGGGAAAGATCTTCTGCTTTTGTTTCTGTGCAGCAGTAGGCAGCTTTGTCTCATGCTCAAAGGATTACGCTGGATGAGCTACATCTCAAACTTCAATTTCTTTCACCACAACTGTTCTACTGGATCTCTGTACATAGCTCTCATTGTTAGAAAGCAAACTTTTGCTGATTTCCACCAAAATATTTTCTTTTGGCTTTGACAAATAGCTCTTCCTCTTCCTAACATTTATGAATATGATGTGTTTATAGAGAAACATCATAATCTTTATCAACCCTTATTTTCTGTGTCTACATGTAGTGAGCCATTTCAGTCTCTTCCCATTGTTTTTTTCTGATGCTCATCCAGTTTGAATGTCTTTCTTGAAAATAGGTGGCCAGAACAGTTTACTGTCTGTTGCTGCTAAAAATGCCGGTAGTGATACATCTCTTGTAAAATATTTCCCTTATTCTTGGCTTTACCCAAGTGGGAGTTTCAGCATGTGAAAAAAAAAAATCTTTTCAATACTCTTTGTCTTCATTGTATTTAAATTTATTTGGTTTCTGTTATTCCAGCCCTCAAGATCATCTGCTTCTAAAAGACAGTATCATCAGTATTTATACTTAGAAGTTAGTGTCATTTCATCCAGTTTCAGAAACGAGTAGGTTTCTGCTCTGGGAACAAAGACATTCATGAAACCCTCCCAGCTAACTCTAGGAGATATTCCACTAGAGCACTGCCTAGAAGGGAGTTTTGAATAGCTGAAGTTCAGTAAAATAATGGTAATTTTTTTTTCTTTTTTTTTTTTTTTCAGGAAAATTAACTTCTACTTGTCATCCATATTTTTTCCCTTAGTCTTCAGCAGCATTTCCTATAGGACTATGTACCCCAAATTAATTTCACTGTTTGTACCCAGCCCTGGCTAAGAGGACAGGGTAGTTCAACATGCTCTTTTTTGAGTTGTGCCAGGTTGTCTCACCCTAGTAGGATGCCATGCAAATAACCAGCACAAATCAGAAATACGTCCTTCATTCTTTTCTTCCTTTTTACATGAGGTGTGTACACAGGACTAACATTATTCTATACTGACTGTAACCTTTTACAAAGAGAGACATTGGGAAGGAAAGAGATAATGCACTGTTATGTTTTAACATACTGCTGTCACATTATATATTTAGTGTGGAAAAAAAACCTCTTCAATTAATTTCAGCTCAAAACTAATTGAATAATTATCTATTTTAATTTAAGGCTCAGGAGACATGGACAGTATTTCCAAAGTGAGTACCTAATGAAGTATTTGGCATTTTTGGAATATTTCATTCTAAACATATTTTCTTTGTTTTTGTTATGAAGCTTTTTATTATGTGTCTACATTTTCTGCTTGTCAACTCTTTGGAAGCTATGCAGACAATATTAGCTGAAAATTTAAAAGCAATGTTTATGATCAATAGGGAGTGTAAGTAGAATTATTTCCTACTGCATAATAATCTGCATTAATTTGTGTCATTAATACATATCCAGTTCATAATCTGATTGATCATGTTATAATCTTCCATACTGTTAAGACAAATTAATATGGTTCTGATAATCAATTTTATTTAAGTGTAAGTTTGGGAAAATGTCTTTAGGATGTTACTTTTAAGCACTGTGTGATTGCTTTTGTTTCCTCTGTAGGGCATGGTTAATATCTTAATCATTATTCTAAGTCCCTAAAAGCTAGATTAAAAAGTGGTTTCAGAAGCAGCACTGTTTTGATTTCACAGCCATTAATAGTATGCTCAAAATGAATTTGAGTTTAACCTGCAGGGGTTTTGCATTTACAAAAATAATATTGTGCTTTAATGTGCCACTTCTTCCATAAAAATAAAACTCTACTATGCATGTGATCATTATTAATTTAGGAACTATTTCAAGTAAGGAATTAATGAGCATATTTGGTATTGATAAAGTGGCACAAATCTTTTCCTGGCACAAATCTGTTCCTGCAAAATACTATGTTTTGTAGTCAGCATTTTCAGACATAACTGACTCAAACTAATAAATATATCACTAAAACAGTCTCCCTGCACTTTTGTGCTCTTGATCTACAAATACAGAAAAGGATGAATAGATTGTTTCAGGTAAAATTCTGTAACTCATTCTTTTGTTGCAAAATTCTTAACAATCTTCTCAAAAAGGAACATGAGTTTGCAGTGACCTTATGAACTGCCAGTGCATTTTGTCTGACTGAGGACTAAGTACCACAGCGCTGTTGCAGGATCCCTCTCAGTGCAGACTTTGCCACTTTGCACCTGTCTGCACATGCTCTGGGCATGCTGAGGATGTCGATGTAGATGCAGCCTCAGGATAGCCCTGAGCTACGATGAGACATGAACATATATGTCAGAAAGGAACAAAATGTTTGCCTAAATTCATGTGGGTTGGCATAGAAATCTGTAGCGTGAGTTGGCTGAGAATACAATCTCAGATGTTCAAAAGACTGGAGTTATTCTTCAGCTAGTGGTACCTATTTGTATATCCAAAGTCAAGGACCCTGAACAGTTCCCAAGTTTTGGTCTTCAGGTGAGGCTATGGGAGATGTGTAACTTGTAAAGTGTACTTAGGTGTGTATCCTAGTGTTCTGTGCTGTCTGTAATGGCTTTGTAGTCACTGCTGATACAGAAGACATAATCTTCCATCAGAATAAATTCACCACAGACAAACATTATCCTTTTAAAGTTGTGCAGGTGGTTATGGCTTTACATCAGCCCTCCCTTGCCTTTGGTGGAGAGCAGGATCTCAGCAGTATGCCTCCAAGGCCGTTGCTGCTCCTGTGAGGGAGTAGCACCTATAGCAAGGCTACATGTTTGTAAGTCTTCAAGAACTGCAATGTTTTCAGACCCCACAAATAAAACAAGGGATCGAAATGACCATGTTGCCTTAGCTGTGCTAATATGTGCAGTGATGGATTCAGTGATAACAAGCGTACAGCACTTTAAAAGTCATTGTCCCTATTTTTCATTATATTTTGTTTTGCAAACTACAGCATTTTTAAGAAAAAATGAAAAACAAAACAAGCAAACAATCAAACAAACAAACAAAAAAATGTTAGCTTGCCATAAGATTATTTTTAATGGACCATATTCAATCCAAAGGTATTAAGCAACAACATGTGTGCTAGTATGAGTATCAGGTATTCTGAAAACCTGGATCCAGACACTTACCTGGAAGTCTTGTAATTTGTTAACCTTAATAAATGCATCATGCAAATCACATTTGATGCATGTCTTTTTGAAATAACTGAAAAAAGGTGTTTTGGAAATAGCAGAGTTGTACTGTTACACCATTCCATATAATGGCTTTTAAATACCTTTTTCTGAGGCGTACTGTCCAATACGCAGCCTTTATTAGTACTAACAAAAATGTGTGGGCAGAGCCTTGTGTACTGCATTTATAATTTCATGCAGGTAACAGTATGTAATACATTTGAAACTTGATTGGAAAAGTTCCATTTGCAAGGAATAGACAACGTCAGGGGTTGATGCATGGAAAATAATTATATGGCTGCCTTCCAGTTTTGTACCAGTAACCAGGATTGTTCTTGTTAAGGTAACAGTCGCCCTGTTGGCTTTTTCACAAGCAGATTTCCAGATTTCTGATTAATGTGACAGGAATTGTTCACTGGGGTTAACAGAATTTGGACTGGATGTTATTGGATGCACAGTTACAGGCACAGGACTTCAGTGGAGTAAAATTAGAGAATATTAGAAATATTAGAAATATTAGAGAAGCTGATTGTCTTTTCCCTTGAGAAGCAGGAAATCTATCTAGTCTTGGTAGTATCAGTACAACTCACGGAATTCAGAGCTACATTTGCCATAGAACATTTTACTTTAATTGGCTGAGTGGCAAAACATGAAGTTTTTACAAAGTAGATTGAGATGGGGGAAGTAAATGAACTGAAATTATGCATATTAAATAAACATTAATAACCAATGTTTCTTGCCGTGCCCATGGAATTTGTGCAATCATCAAAGACAGAGTAGCTTTGGAAAAACTCAGCTAGTGCTACAATGTGAAACCCCATACTGGCCATAAAAGCAGCCCAGGGGAGTTGCTATAAAACTATTTATGTCAGGAATTTGAACCTTTGGGGCCAGCATACTGTAGCGATTGCAGAATTTCAACGCTTTGTACTACACAGAGCAAGATAAAATAGGGGTAAATCCCCAAGGAATGAAGAAAAGTATGGGAGCATCATATAAAATAAATGTGACAAGACCTTAGTGGATTTTAAACTTTATATTCATAGATTTTAAGGTCAGAAGGGACTGATATGATTGTGTAGTATGACCTCCTACATAACATAGGCAACAGGATTTCCATAAATTAATTCCTGCTTCAGGTATGACAGCTGTAGTTGTTGAACTGAGGCAATAGTTTTCAACCTTTTTCAAGTTGTAGATCCCTAAATAGTTGCTACAATAACTCCACTGAAAAGCACACTCAATTGTCTGATGTTAATTAAGTAGTTTTCAGTTGTCTTTGATGGACCTGTTGTTTATTGATTCCTGGGGATCTGTTAGAACTACAGTGAACTAGCTGGTGAAGGAAAAATAAAGGCCAGGGTCTTGACTTTTGTAAATGTTTTTTTAATTAGCATTTCAGATGTTTAAAACAGTTATGCCTGCATGTGGGCTGTATAATTAATTTTGTATTTAATCTATAGGTGAAAATAAATGCACAAAGTTGAACTCATGAACATATTTGCCCATTCAGACTGAAAATGGTGATCTTCCCTCAGGAGTATAGTAAAAAATTAGTGTCAGCCCTTCACTAGCCATGCAAAATACATCTCAAATCAGATAGAGTGTACTACAATCAGAAAACTCTGGAATGTGCTACAATATTTAAACTTTGGGCAGTGGTCGAAATGGAGCTTTTTGATTGCCAATATGGGCGTGCAGAAATAGGGTATGAAGGGAAAGAAGTCATAGCTATCACATTTTCTGTTCAGTGAACTCTCCAGAGTACGTACACCCTGTGATGGGGCGCCACTGAATGGAGCCAGGGTCTTGTCAGTGGTGCCCAGTGCCAGGACACTGGCCTAGGCTGCCCAGAGGCTGTGGGACCTCCTCCTTTGGGATCTCCAAAACCTGCCTGGACATGGGTCTGGGCACCCTGCTCTGGGTCCATTCCCACCTCGGCCATTCTGTGATTCTTGTGATCTCTGAAGTGCCAGTGCAGGATGTATATAGTCTACATAGCTGTGAGGAAAGTACCAAGGAACTAAGGGAACTTCCCTTTAATTTCATCTCTCTTATTTTTAATTCAAAGTTTGCCCTACTGCAGGCTTAGTTGCACTACATGAAGACTGACTGCAGGTGTTTCAAAGTGCAATATATTTATATATATTAAATAAGCCTCATAAATCCCTTTGCTAACAGACATACTATGTTAGGATTGTAATTCAGAAGAAAGAAGAAAGGGACAATTCTGCTCAAGATTCTCACAGCCATTGTTGTTTGATCGCTTTGATCAAAATCTCTATTTGCAGTTACATTTTGTTACCTTGCCCATTGACTGCACTGCGTTTGCGCTGTTTTTATGACATACCAGACTTGCATTTGCGTATGTAAAATCCAACAACAACATAGCGTTCAGTTTTTCTGGATCAAAAAGATCAAGGAGAGAACTGTGATAGACGTCAGAAACATTTCATAATGAAGTTCTTGGCTTCTCTCCCCCATTTCCCTGACTATTCCTTTTTCATCACAAAACTTCTGTTAGTAGGAGTCTTAGCAGTGCCTCTGTTAATGGAAGTCTTAACAGTGATGGAAGGAGAAGCATCCATGCTCCAGGCATGGCAGGGTGCCACAAATCAACTTGGTAAAAATACCTAACGAATTGTAGTGTCTACTGTAATCATGTATTAGCTGTTGACTTGGAATAATTTCTGTGACAATTATCTAGTTTCACCCTTTGTGTAAGTAACTGAACCTTGAAAGCATTTTCTGAACATTGTAGAAGTGATTGTGTAGTATTTCTGTAAAGAAAAAAAGGAAAGATATTTTCCTTCAGAAGCCTTTGTATTGTTATTACCTATCAGCATTTCAGTTACACCTAGGCGCTAAGAAGGTAGATTAAGAGTTTATTGCAATATGCACTGCAAGCAAATGAAAAAAGTACAACTGCTCCTGGAAAGCGTTTGCAAGCCCAATCCAGGGGCTGGCTGTTACTCAGGAGGTTTTAATCTTAACTTTGCTGTGCCTGTAAACTCTGCATTAACTGCTTCCAGTGAAGTGGCTTAGCACCTCGAAGTTTGATCAGTACTTGTGAACTGCTTGTGAAATTGTATTTCCATCGACTAACCACTGTGAGCAAAGACAGAAGTCCCATTATGTCAAGACGTGCTCATAGACTTCACTGAACTTAACCGTGTGATTTAAAGGAGTGACAGAGTTTACTCTTAGACCCGATGAAGTAATTTATAGTTTTTCTTGATTTCAACAGAAGATGCTGGTTATAACTTTGAAAACAATAATTACAGATAACGGTTGTTACTAAAATTACTGACTGAAGCATACAGAACTCAGCAGAGGCTGAGGGCATACCCCAGTGCATTGCACGGTACATTTTACTGCTCTACGTCATAGAAATGAGCTGGTGTCTTCAACACGTAATCTGTGTTTTAAAATCTTGTTTAACAGAACTCTCCCAGTAATATGAGCATGAGTAACCAGCCTGGCACTCCCAGAGATGACGGTGAGATGGGTGGAAACTTCCTAAACCCTTTTCAGAGTGAGAGTGTAAGTATTTCTTTATAGAGTTGTTTTACTTTGGGAACCTTCGTCCCTGGTATTTTGTTTAAAAGAAGAAGAAGAAGAAAACAACAACAACAACAACAAAAAAAAACAGCAAGAACAAACAGTTTTGCAGTGTACTTGCAATGCCCGTGCCTTAGTTTTTTTTTTTGTTGTTTGTTTGTTTTTACTAGCTTCTAAAATTAGAGTATTAATTTACCAAAAATTTTTGCAAAATGCTACTAGAAGTTGAGCCAAAATGGGTAAATGTGGGAGGTGTAGATCTACTGCAGAAACTCTTTTTCTAGATAAAGAGGTGCACTGTCAATGAAAGTTAGATCTGTGAAGCAGTAATAATTATGCCCTATGTATTCAGTAATGCACAGTGGGCATTTGTCAGACGCTATCTGAACAGCCAAAATACACAGAGTTGACAGATCTTTACATTTGAGTGTTTCAGTTTGTGGTTGCCCAGCCTTTGACTCCTAAACAACGTGCATGGCGCTGCAGGAATGTCTTTTAGGACAGGATTCACACTGAAGTGTATAATTAGAGCACCAGCTCTCATATTGTAGAGAGGTAGAGACAGAATTATTGGCGCTATTAGAGACAGAAAAGGCAAAGGTGCCCTCTAGTGCTCATTCTGGGACAAACGATGTTCTTTAAAATGGAGTAAGCTGGAGGCAGCAAAACATGGTGTGCAATAAATTACAAAGCAAGACCAGTATTTTCATACTCACGTGCCTGAAGCTGGGTTTCTAAATCCACACTTAGGTTCCTAAATAGAAGTGGCCTGATATTTCAGAAGTGCTGAGTGACTTCAACACTTCTATTCTTTTTGGAAATCACTGCTGCCAGAAGTGAGTGCAACTTCATTAACTATGCCAGTGGTGAATTTTAGCGTAGAATCCATGAGTAAACAGTTCCTCTTAGATAACAAAAAGCCAAATTACATGGCAAGTTAAATGGGAATCAGACTTTTGGTGGTTTTTTTTGTTTGTCTGTTTTTTGGTTGGTTGGTTTTTCTTTATTTCTTTAACTAGTGAAAAGGAAAAGGGAGCAGTTTCTGCATGTTAGCTGTTTTTGTAAAGAGGGCACATGGTCAGAGTGTTTGGAGTATTGGAGAAAATTGGTTTGTACCACCTAAAGAGATTGATGTTTCAAAATCTGCCAAAAAGGCACTAACCACAAAACATCCATTAAATGTGATCCTTAGTCATGGTAATCCTTGACACTCAATTTGGCATGCTTTGCTTGTACTGAGGGCAGACAGTCTGATTCAGCAGGCAGGCCAGTTAAGCAAACTAAAGGCCGGAAAGAAGGACTTTAGTTGTACTCAAAAGAAAATCAGACTGTAATACAGAAAATCATTTGAATACAGGCTTTTCATAAAGCATTTGAGTTGATCTTACTCATTGGCTAAAGATAAGCATGTTCTCACTATCTTTGCTGGCCTACGGTGAGAGTACACAGCACAGGGTTGGAGTAAGCCCTAAAGCAGAAAAAAACATCAGAGACATGACATGGGACAAAATAGGTTGTACCCAAGCAGTCCATTCTATCCAGTTGTCATGACAGAGAAGACCCACACATTTTTTTTTTTTTTTTTTGAGTGTTCTTGGACATTTGGAAATGGCCAGCTCAAAGCTCTAGTTGTGCAGTTTTTTGTTTTAATTATTATGTGACTGTTTTTGCAAAGGCAAATTAATCTCACAATTTCTTGTATCAGTTTTCATTACAATAATACTTCTTGCATTTGAACATTTTCCTCAACTTAGAAGATTTTAGGCCAATTAAGTGTTTCTTCAAGCTTTCACTTTAAACAAAAATTAAGCATATGCACTTCTTGTAGGCCTCATGCTGTCCCATTGATTATTTGTAATGAAGTACTGCTAACCTGAGGGCAACTATAGCTTGTATAAGGGCTGCAGTTCAATTTGTTTCACAATAATAAGGTGAAGTGGTGACTGAGTTTTTGGTTCTCTTGAAGGAGAATGACCACTGATTCAGCTTCCCTCCTGAAATCAATAATACTGAATAATAGATACCAAAAAAATAGCTGAATTCCAGTCAGACATATCTGTACACTCTTCTTCCCACCCAGCAATAAAAAAAACTCTCCAAAACATTTATCTGATTCAGCTCACCACAAATGCAGCTGGTCTACTTGAGGCTAGCTATCTGCCTAGCTAAATCTCCCCAGTTTCCAACACTAGTCAGGAGAAGTTCTGGAAAGCATCAGTGAAATACTGGCTCATCACACCACCCAGGTAACACTGAAACAGTCTTTGGGTGAGTTGACTTGATCAGCAAGAGCTGTATTTTTATGTAATGAGAGAAGGTTAACAGAATTTGTGATACCACAAATTGGACTACAGCGTTAGCACAGGCTATAGTACAAGTTTAGGAGAAAATTCAAAGAGCAGGTTGGCATTTGAACTCATTGCTCTGGTCCAGTAGTAGTTTTAGTTATCTGGAAAAAAAAAAAAAAAAGATTGTTAAAATGTGGATTCCTCTTTTTTCAGTACTCCCCTAGCATGACAATGAGCGTGTGATCCGTTAACAAGTCTCGTCATGAAGACCACAGTGAGTTGGCCCTCTTCAGAGAGTTACTACAGAAGAAAATTACTCGTCCCAGTGTACAGTTTAACAAAAGGATCTCAAACACAATCAGACCCACGTTTTTTTTTCTACCATCTCCCCTGTTTTGTCAAGAAAGTGGGTCCCAAACATGATTGAGATAACCATAAAGAGTGGCATAACAGATCTGCCCAAGATGGAACTGCAATTACCTGTGTATGTACTTGCGTGGGTTAATGTATGTATGTGTGTGTGACACAGAAATACACACATACATATATAGACCTGCAGGACATTGTAAAACATTATCACATGACATCTTAAGTAGAAATGAGAAGTAGGGACTTCTATTCCATCTTTTTTCTTTTTTTTTTTTTCACGTTTACATTCTAATTTTTAAACTTTGCTTTCCCTCTCCCCTCCTGAATTGTTTTATGTTGCATATATCACTGCTCTATAAGTTATTTTTTAAAGTGAACTCAAATGATAAATTCTTCTGATTTTGTAAATGTCTGCCATTATGGATAGGAATAAATCTGCTTATAAGAGCTTTCATTAACTTGTGTTTGATACCAGTTACCCTGTGAATCATAAACTGTACTGTCTCAAGAAATAGAAGAAAGCTCATCTTATTTTTTTTGGAGAAATTTAATAATTTTCACCTAATTTGGTGATTTTTTTTTAATACTTTGCCTTTAAAAAAAAAGAAGCACTGAAGGTTATATTTCTTCTTTAATTGAAGCCTAATATCTGCAATATCTATTTTAAATGGAAGCCTGAATTTGATACAAGCTTCTCAGTTTATATAGAGTACTATAAGGTTACTGTATGCGAGCTCCAATTGCTATAGAATCTAGCAATAAAGTGTCAGGGCTTCTTCTGCCCTTGGAAATGAATTTTCTATTTAGCATGATCTTCCGTAGGGGTGGTAGCTAGAAGAAATACAGTAGAGTCCTTATTACCAAAACCTGTTCTAACAATTTATGTTTACGTTTCCCCTTTTCAGTAATTCTCAACTAAATCCTAACAATCCGTGGTCCTGATGACAAACAGTATCTCCCAAGCCTATTCAGAACATCAGATCACACTGGTGCACGAATTTACCCCCCAAACCTTTCAGTAAGCAGTCATTTTTGTGAACCAAAATGAGGGAGTAAACTTTTTATGACTACTATGCCTTGTGAGGGTCTTACCTTTCACCATGAACAGAAGAGGCAAAAAGGTCTAGGCCATTTTATAAGATCAGCGTATTAGACATGAAAGTTGGGGACAGAATAGAGAAAGGCATATGGTCTTTAAGGAAGAGCTTCTGGAAATGGTCCCATGTCTCCAGGCAAAGCTCTAAAACCAAGATTACAGTAAATTTAGTTCCTAGTGACTTCCAGTTCCCCCATGAAAATGAAAGCTTTCAGTTGTGTACTGGTCAAAATGCTGATCAGAAACAAGGGCTGCTCTACAATTGATGCCATAGACAAAAGCAAAGTCCCCACCTTGGACTTTGCCTATAGAAGAGCCACTAATATAGGAAGAGTAGTTCTGAACAGAGAATGTCCATGCAGACTTTTAAGGGGATATTTTTCATGAATTTGTGCTGAACAAGTGTATGTAGAGAGCTCATTGTGATGGTAGATGCACATAACTGGATGCATAAGTAGTACCAGAATCTCTAAACTCATTTTTATTTTTATATATGTAATTTATATATATATGAAAATAAAATCATTTAACGCTTTTTACTCTCTTGTTAGTGCTGTTCAAAGGTGAAACTCTTGGAGGCTTAAAATTATGTTAAAATACCAAAAATTTTGGTAGCATTACTATTTAGTAATAATATCATGAGCTAGAGAGTCATTATATGGTTTTGTAGAATTTATTCCCAGTGATTATGGAGATTTAATTCATTTGCTTATCTTTGGAAAACATTTTGTTGCTGTCTCAAAAGATGCCAGTAGTCCCTACTATTAATTTGAATTATAAAAACATAAAATGAGATCTAATTTCCCTAGATCTTTCATGGTTGTCACTAATATCACTGGTTTCCGTGATTATGCGTCCAGTTCAGCCCAGCTGTAACAGTGCAAAGTCCAGGTGTCCTTGCAGCTTTCATTTGACATCTGTATTATCCTTGTTGGTAACCTCTGTGGAGTATTCTAGGACTGTTTATTGCCCAGTTTCAGTCACACGATGTCACTGCTCCTGGACTAAGTTAGATGGATATGTCTGGACATCCAGTGCCAAAGCCATTTTTGCACAAGGTAAGTGTGCCCTTGAGTGAGCTCGTGGCCCTACTGGGTGCCGCGAGGGGAGCCCCTGGGGCTCCTGCAGGCAAGCATTGTGTCCAGTGGGCCCTGAGAACTGGCCTGGACAGCATCACTGACATGGCAAGACTGGAGCTTCTCAATGTGGCAAAATTAAGCAGAATTAGGGCTTAATACTGATCAGACATTCAATTTATTTATTTATTTATTTTCTAAATTTGGCATTAGCTTCAATAGTGTAGTGTATGGGCATCTGTTGAGAATAAGTCTGACCATGAAATTAAACCTATGCATAAAGCAGTACTCTTTAAAGGGAACTGCCAGCACATTGAATATTATTATCAACATACGATATCCCAATTTATCCTAATCTTCTATATAAGATATATATCCTTTCAGGCACATATTTTTTCTTATGCAGTTCTTTTGAATTCTATGCAATTTTTCTTTTTGCCAGCATATCATTGTTTACCCTTTTCTTTCCCAAACATTTATTCTAAATTAAACCTTGTTGCATTGATCCTGCAGCATTAATATCAGCAAATACATTGCTGGTCTCAAAAGGAACAGGATTGGTCCCTGCTTCTTGTAGCTTGTAACTCTGTGCCCTGATAGTGCAAATTACAAGGTATGTCCAGCACTTTTCACACCCACAGAGCCCCACAGATTTGTGGGATAACAAATGTGCAAACTCGCAAAATTTCAGATTTGGGAGATCTGATTTAATATTCACTGCACATTTTTAGAATTTTAATCAGATATAAAGAAACATAGTCATCTTGATTTTTGTAGGGAACTCTTGCATTCCTATGCTTGCATACATGGGGAAAGTTATTTACATGCAAATTGATAAAATCAGGTGATTATTACCATAGATAGGTTCTGCAACTGAACCATTAGAAAACAATTGTACATGCTAAATGCTCAACTTATAAATTACATATATCCCATTCTTTTTAAATTTTTCATAGAGCTTTTTGCTTGTTCATTTGTTTTCTTTCTTATAAATCCTTGCAGGATTTTCATCATATACAGGAGTATTAATATGGAAAGAAAGATTATTTCCAAGCACTGACTTTATATTTCCACTTAGGTTTCTAATGCACTAGATATCAATGTGTAATGTAACTGCTGTTTATATCTGTCTTTATGCAACAGCATTATTGATAATGGCAGAACCAGTCCAGCTCTGGGAGGCATGTTACTTTAAGTGGTGCCAGCTAGTTTTCCTACGCCATTTTGTATAGAGATTTCTCACCTCACTTTCATATAGAAATAAACGGATCATGATTTTGCCAATGTGTCTTTCAGGCAAAATTAAAGTAAGGCTTTTTAAAAAATGAGTGATGAAATCTTAGAATAGCAGAAATAGGGGAATAATGGGTCTCTCTTACCATCAGAACTCTGGCAAAAATTATGGCCTTGGCAGATGAAGTTGGGATTAATTTGTGCATCTCACAGTGAAGCTGGTATTTTAGCTAGTATCTCTCACCCATGAGAAAGGTGCATTCATACACAGTTTTTGTCTCCATGCCTAAGTCTAGCACAGACAAGAACGGGGTTTAGGACAAGGAAGAAGCTGTATGAATCACTGCTAAAGCATGTGGCCTGACGTGCATTAAAGACATACCTGGTACCTGCATGTATAGATTGCATTATTTTCTTAATTGTCTGAGCACGAGGAAGAAGTGCAGCTGCACTCAATGCTTGGTGAGTTGGTGCATGCAAAAGACATGGGAACAACAGTAAGCCATGATGCGCTGTAGGCTGCCCAAATAGGCTCCAGTTTGCCTTGGGGTGACTGGCATCAACAAGTAACAGCCAAGTCCCCCGGGGAGTCCCCAGAGGCCAGACCTGCACGTCACCTGGTCAGGGACAATACCAACCTCCAGACTTACCAGCCTGCTCCACTCCTGAATTCACAAAGCATGAGGTTAAATGTCCCATGTCCCACCACTAGTCCTCTGGAAACATCTGGCCCTTGCTCTCCTTTTAAAATGTAAGGAGAGAGACATAGGCTAATCATATATATTAAATTATTCAACTTATAAAGAAGTGAATAGAGCCTAGCTTCTTTATGGAGAGCAATTCAGAATCACTGCATAAGGGCTGCTTCATGAACTGGCCAAAAATCATTTGAATTTCCCCCTGTTCTGTGGTTAGCAAATGAAATACTACATGTAAAGGGGATTTGGAATTAGATGGGTAATTTAATGAGGGACCAGCTGTTACAATATTCAGTGTTGAACATTTTATTTTCCTAGTTGAAATGAATTTTCAGCTGATAAATGTCGCACTGATTTCTACTTCTGAAATCAGTT
This sequence comes from Heteronetta atricapilla, assembly GCA_011075105.1. NCBI lineage: Eukaryota > Metazoa > Chordata > Aves > Anseriformes > Anatidae > Heteronetta > Heteronetta atricapilla. The sequence continues at coordinate 77,062,823 of CM021763.1, read as the reverse complement.
ACATATTTTTGACTGTTATCTCCTGTTCCTTGGTTGTTGTTGCTAAATCTGGACTGAATTCTTCAGGATTTGACTGTATACATTTGCATCTGGAGAATGTAAAAAATAGGGTTTAACAATACATGTATATAAATATTTAAAAGGGCAGGTAAAATTATTATTTTTTAACACTCACTTTTAGTGATGATACAACACAGCTTCTGTCCCAAATGTGCTTGGGTTTGGTTGAGCCCTCAGGGTGGGAACCCTGGTAAAGCATATCTGTTAAATAAGAACCCCCAAACCTCTTTCAACAGTGACAACTCATTTCTATTCAAACTGATCACACCATGGAACTAATACAGGATGTTATGATACGCAACAACAATAAAAATTCAGTACGCTCAAATATAAATGAGTTAGATTTAAATTTTAGTTTGTGCAGCTTCCTTTACTTTCCAGACATTACTGGCTCTGTGCTACAAGCTGCTGTTCATGCCAGTTGTTCTACTGAAACTTTGATGAAACCACTCATATAATGTCATTTTTCTTGTAGGATTTCACCCTAGTCTGTGTGAAATGTACAATTTGTCTGAGATGTGACATTATTTTGCAGATCTATAAACTATGGAGAAAAATAAAAAGGATCTGCTGAAATTACTCAAATGTTGTTTCAACACAAAGCACAGAGGAAAAAGTCCATATCTAAATTACTGATGTGAGTGCATGCATAGAAGTTGTCTGCCAGAGCTGTCATCTTGAAAACAAATTACAGTAACAAATTTAGAGAAGATAAACAGACTGTCTACTCAGCAGTTAAAATTCTGATCCTGCAAACACATTCCCATTTGTTTGAAATAAATACTACACATGCTTAATTTTAAGCAGATTTAACAATACAGGTAATATCCTTCAGAAGAGTGGGACTGCTAATACGCTAAAACCATGCTTGAGTGTGGACAGTCTAGAAGCTCAAATTAAGTCTTCCCTGAGCAAACATTTTATCTTATTTTACGGATTTCAGCAGTGCAGGAACATGTTTGTGTACTGATAGTACTGATATGTGGAACAGATTTGGCTTTCTTCTGTTTCTTATTTTATTACAGCATCGTTCACTACTAAATATTAAATATTTTTTGTGAACTTGTCCTTTCATTTTGTTTTCAGTTGTGCAGCCATAATTTCCCTCAATATACAGCTATCAGCTTTGCAATTTTAGTCCAAACCTCTGTTCGGTCACTGTTCTTCATCTAAGCTTAAAATATGTAAGAAAACCTCTTATGTAATGGGAAAACTTGCCATAAAAATAAAAAGGGTTTTCTTGGGTACTTGTTTTCACATTTAATAATAATAAAAAAAATGTTCTACAGTTACAATTTGAAATGGTCACTTTCTAGCCACTATTTAATATCTATGTGCAAAAGAAATTGAGAAAACAAATTGCCCCTTCTTCTTCATTTTTTTTTTTTAAATCCCTTTGAATTCATCATAAGTAATAGCTGAAGGGCATGATTTTGGAGAAATTAGATAAAAACAAGATTTACCACCTAGCTGCTACAAGTAATACAGTGGGCCTTCGTGTTGAGAGCTCCTTCCATGTCCCCAAAAGTGGATTGCCTAACATTTGATACATGCGGCTTAGTAACAGCCTGATACCCAAAGATTTAAATTTTAGTTTGTGCAGCTTCCTTTACTTTCCAGACATTACTGGCTCTGTGCTACAAGCTGCTGTTGATGCCAGTTGTTCTACTGAAACTTTGATGAAACCACTCACATAATGTCATTTTTCTTGTAGGATTTCACCCTAGTCTTGATACATACGGTTTAGTAACAGCCTGATAACCAGAGAATTGCCCCACTCATATCTTCCATGCTCAGCATCCCATGGGCGGCCCGGTGGGTACCTTGACCGGTCGGGATGCTCAGGGTTGGCATTTTGCAGAAGAGCAACCCGAGCGAGCAGACAAGCAGGCTTGTACAGGGTCTGGACAGCACGTGGTGTTTGTATGCAACCTGCTGCAGATTGTCTGGCAGTTAGGCCTGGGGGCTCCCTTAGGATTTTAATACTGGAACAAGAGTCTTGGTTTTCCTAAGAGAGAATTCTGGCAGCTTAGCACCAGTTTTTGGAAGGAATCAGTGCAGAACTGGTTTTGTTTGCTAGATGGCACATTTCCTCATTAGCCTTGGCATACTAGGAACCAGACAATAGGATTTGGAAGTCCAGTTTGTTACAGAGATATGCACAGCTCATCAGAGTAGGAGGGAATTACTACATGGCCAAACCCAGATTTGTCTCTGTAGAGTGAGACCGTCAGTAGTCCCTTTTGATGCAAAGAATTGTTACCACAGAACCCTGCTCCAAGCCAGGAGGAGCTAAATCATCCACTGGATGAGTGGGATATTTGTAGGCTTTATTTCTGTTGTTTAATCTTCATGTTTTCTCCCCTCTCATTTGGATTTTTCCATTAAATGTACCATGCCAGATGTTTGCACAAAAACAAGAACAATTTGCCCAATAAACATACAGGAAGTTGCTTGCATCTGTAACAAGAGTCCTACTATCGAGCATTTATTTCATTACAGACATTGTGGCTGCTCAAGATCCTGAGAGCTCTTAGCACTAGACATTAGGAAAGTTAGCATTTCACAGGCTTATTATGCATTAGACAAGATGATTTCCAGCAATGACATAAAATAGCTTGAAACAGAAGTTGATGTTTGCCATGCAGAGTAGAGGAAAATAAAATCCAAATAGAGCCTATGTAATTGAAGTAGGAGATTACTAAGGCTATAATTTACTAGGAGGATTTGAAAAGTGTGTTAACTAGCAATAAGCTTGCCAGCAGCAAACAGCAACAAAACGGGTGGCAAGGACACCGTGGTTGCTTTCGTGGCTGCCCCGCAGGGTGGATGCTTGGTCTGAACAGGCTGCAGGCAAAGGGACCCATGTTATGGGTGGGCACAGTACAAGTGCCCTTCCAGTGGGTGGCAAAGGCCATCCAAACAGAAAACGTCCAACAGCTTAGCAGGAAAGGTGAGAGGTTTTTGCCACACTGCTGTCTGAAAACAAGATATTCAGAAGCAGGTATAAGCTGTTCCCAGATCTATTCTCATTTTGCTAGTTAACTTCCAGCTTTGTTTTCATTTACATTCACATTAAGAGTTAAGGAAGAGAATACAAATTCCTAAATGAGCCCTGAAATACCAGAGATGGAAGGGTGGCATCAGCACAGGAGCTTTCTGCTAGTTGAGAATCAAGTAACTTTAAATATTATTTTTTTCCAGGACAAAAAGAATCCATACAAGAAACCCTTTTAGTCTTGCAGTGGTTGTTTGAGAAGTGTACACCAACATGCCCTGTATGCCTAAAGATAAATTGTGAGGGCATTTTTTGTGGCAAGTATCCCCTTGCAGAAATGTTGGACTGCATCTATTTTGTGCATGTTTGCCTAAAACCACAGAAACAGAGCAGTTATTTACGGGTTGCATTACATGCAATTGGAAAACACTTATTTCTGGTGAAGAGAGGAGGAAAATCGGATAGGTGATGTGTTAACATGTTTATGTGAATTACTTAAAGCATTGGTAAACTGCTGTCAACTTTGTTCACATTACACACGTACTCTGTGTGGGCGACTGCTGACATTATAACCTCAGAAACCCATGTCACTGTAGGTTCTGTGCAGGAAACCTTGTCGCCATTGCTTAATACTGTAAATTCATGTTCTGAAACAAGAGGTGGCAGGTTATGCAGCCGCGTCTATTGTATACCACAACAGCACCTGTTCTGTCATCAAAACTTGCTGTTCACGTCCAGTTAAAGCTCTGTTAAGCACGCTTAGTGGTTTCAGAACATAATTCAAACAGCATATACACAAGCTGTTAGCGGGAATATTAAATCTAATGCGCGATGAGAGAACTGGGCCCAGCCCGTGGCCTGTCAGGTGCAAGCAGGCCACAGGCAGCTGCCCTGGGCACGTCTCGTGAGGCCGAGCCGGCTGCGGGCTGTGCTTGCAAGCTGTGGATGGGGAAGTCAGACCCAGCAGGCAGGGACAGCCTAGCTCTTCCTCCGGTGTCTCTTTCTAAAGCTTCTGCTTCGGTGCCAGGACAGAAACCCAGCCCTGGCACATGCAGCGATAAGGAAGCATGCTCTCTGCACTGTGTCCTTATCCCCAGCTGCCACAGGCTTTACATGAGGCAGCGTTTTAAGGAGATTTTAATTCTTTGTCTGCTTACTGAGAAATAAAAATAACCCAACTCTGGATTATTTTCTATTGGTATTTTATGATGCACATCAAAGACCTGAAAATATGTACATGTTCTTTGCTGATTCCTGACATAGAAATTCAAATCCTGTCTAGACTGAAAGGCTTTGAGATGATGGGAAAAAGAATCAAAAACTGGCAACACAACCTGAGAAAGTTGAAGGGGATTTTTGGATCATTTTAAACTCTGTGTCTTATTTGTTTTTATTGATAGTTTAAATAACTAGTCTAACCTTTTGAATAAAGGCAGTCTTTGTTAGCTTCTTTGCACCTTAACCCATTCACATAAAACTGAGTACTTGGAATAAGTGTTGCTAACACGTCCAAGTCAATCCGTATATAAAGTCTGAATATTTCTAATGCCAAAAATAAATATTTAGGGTCAATAAATAGAGAAGAGGATATAATCCCAATTAAAGAGTAGTATTTTCTGGTCACGTACAAACAACTAGGCAGGTACGTTTTAGAGATGGACTTTCCATATCGTAAGTGAAACTAATATTCAAACTCCAGTCTTTAGAAGTAAATGGAACCTCAGAAAATTTCCAAATAAACAGGAATTAAATTTGCCAATCTAAATGCCAATGTAGAAAATATATTTAAAACAGGATGCTGCCTCTGACCTAAAGCATTAATACTGGTAGTATTTGGGGTGTCACAAATTCTGTGTATTTCAGCATATCTGTATTCCTCCTTAGTGAGTGCTTCATCTCCACTATTGACAGTGCAAAGAGCTAATCCATGCCATACCAGAACAGTTCAAAAGCATGGCAACACAAAATTCCCACAGTATTATAAATACGCAGATGTGTGTGTTATGTTAGGGCAAGTAATCACCCCAGCCACAAACTCCTTTAGACCCTTTGCATGACTTTTAAAAGCAGCTTCTTGGATTGTTTCAGAAGGGCAGCAGGCTGTGCTGATGAGATGTCCAAAAAGTTGCCTGACAATGATCCCTTTCCAAAGGGTATAGGGTCTTGCTTTGAGGGATCAACAATTCCAGCTGTAGCCCTTAGGAGCAGTTGTACCATGCATACATCTCAACCTGAAGTCTTTTTGTGTCAGAAAACAGACCTACACCCGAAGGCCTCCCTTCTTTAAAAATCCTTTTTGAAATGTCCAGCTGTTTTCCACAGCTGTTAAGCTGCTGAGAGGTTTGGTGGGATTAGTTCTGTTGTACCAAGATAAAACTCTGTGTGCCCTTGTGTATGCAGAAAGCCTCCCCCCAGGAGGTGCCACTGACAGCCAGTCTAGCACCCGGAATCTCTGGTGTCTGGAGAAGCCTCCATGTCTAAGGACCAAACACGGAAATGAGGTGATAAAATCAAGCTTCTTTGTTTCATCTTTAAAAAGTTCCTGGCAAGACTGGGGAGCTGCAAAGAAATGGATTGTATGGGTCTCTGACCACAAAACATTATCTGGGTTGGAGCCTCAGACAGTGCTATTGCAGACTGTTTGGTAAGGGTAAATTTATACCTCTATACCATACTTGTTTCTGTTCAATGCTGTGGCCTGATTCATCCTACCCTGACTTCAGCTGCCTAAAAATGATCAGCCTCAGCAAATTGGGTTTTATCTCAAAGTTACAGGAGGGGCAGAAGCAAAGATGCCTTCAGAATATTGTATGATGGCATCCATCACCTTCTCCATTGATATATCCTGCATGCTTTTAAGAGCATAAAATTAGGTGGAATGATTTCAGGGTTTTTATACTTAGCTTCCCATCCTTGGACAAGGCTCAAATGAGTAGGAATAATAAGCTCCTGAGAATCTGAATCCATGTGGCTTCCAGATGAGTTTCTAAATCCTTCAGTCTCAAACATGAGATTTTTGCCCTATAGTTTGGTATTTTCTCCTTCTGTACTTCTTTTTTTTTTTTTTTTTTTTTTTTTTTTATAAACAGGTGTAACTTGAATTAAGTTGTTTGAACATTTCTGGAAGTTTTACCCCTGCTTAGAGATTCTCGCCTTTATTTGTTAAATGGGCTCTCTCATTCTTTGTCTGCACTGATTCATTCATTTAAAGCAACATATGAAGAAACCATTGCATAGATGAATCAACACCAGCAATAGCATATGCTGCTTTTAAATTCAGCTGTGAGGTTGTAACTAAGATATTAATGTATATACTTTCTAGGAATGACTAGGTTCCTTTCCTAAGAGCTTTCAGGAATGAATCTAGAAGCTCCTAATTTAGGATTGTGAAAATTCAGGTAGTAATGGCAGTTTATGGGGATTTTTTGTAAGCTTTCTGTAAATGTATATAATTTCACATGCTGGTTTGGAGATGAGGAAAGTACCCAGTTTCAGATAGGCCAGGTCTTTGAAGACAGCATTACTGTCTGGGTTAGCAAAGCCCATCTAGGTTCCACCTCAGGCTTGTACCATACACCTACTTTATTCTCACCCAGCTCAGTATCTTTCTTCATTAACCATGCATACCAAATCATAACAATTGTACCAATTCTTGTTGCAAGCTGAGGAAGAGCTGAGGTTTAAAAATACAAATGTTGAACTTGCACCTTTTCACCTTCATAAAGTGTCCACATTCTCTCTGCTGGGCCTCCAAAGAGTGGCTCCCTCCAAAGTTGCCGTATAAATTCATCACACAAAAGTAGGTGTAATTTATTTTTTATATTTTAATGAGTCTAACAGCAGCGGTATTAGTATGTTTGCTATATTTTCTGAGTTGTGAGTCATTCAGTGTTGAAAATGATATGCATCTTGTGTAGCTATGAGTAGAAAAATTGAGAAATGCTTTTTATGATATGCTAGTACAATCCCTGCTCTGCTGTTCAATATTTTAAGTGCTGAACTAAACCAAAATATTATTTTCAAGAATTACCCTAGCCTCATCCCTGCATGAAAATGGATATGAATTTCCCGTTACTGCTTCTGGGTCTTCAGTGAATTCTGGACCAAGAGTAAAGCAGTGGCAGCAGGAAAGGTTACTGTGGTAGCCACTTATGGACAAGTTTTCAGATGCATACCATTCTGTCTGTCGCCTGATAATCTTCCAATTTTCTCATGGATCGCCATATTCTTGAACATCTTGATGGGTTTTGTCAGCCATGGAGGAGATGTGGACAAGCTTAGAACCCAGAAAAGTGTAGAAATGTAGCAAGTAATGAGCTATCTTCTCCAGCAAGCATTTATTTTTAGTGCTTAACTTTCAAGTAACGTTTATATTTTCAGTTATATTTTATCAGTCAGTATCTTGAGGTGGTTTGAGCAAAAATATATGAATATATATAATTTACAAGAAATATAGGCTTGTATTGTGCCTTTGTAATTCTCTTCAGCTTCAGTATCTATAAGCTATGAGCGGACAAACCTTTGGGGTATTCTTTACTACATAGTAGCTGATGGCTTCATTAATACTGGCTATTTGAGTCTTCTGGGTCTAATGTTTATGTTTTCCCAGGTGAAAACGCCATAGTGTTCTCCACCAGACATAAGCACAATGACATATCACTGCAATGCATGCTGTCTCTTAGCTTCTCTCTACATGTGCTTGCATGTTGAAAATTTAGAAATGCTGCTGTATAAATTGCTACCTTGTTTATCCAATACAGGTGTTTTTCTGCATCCCTTGTTTGCTTGAAACTCCCATTAACTCGAAAGTTATCTTTGGCTTGAAAGGGAGTTGTGGATGCACAAAGGATGCAGGGAGCAACTCTTCGGTAGTTTACAGGCTGCTGTACATTAATGTCTTCTCAGCAAAGAAATGTAGCATTAGCAGTGACTTCCTAGTGAAAACACTGAGCGTGCTTATCACTTAAGATTTTAGGAAAAAGCGTCAGACTGTGTAATTGTATCTCATATAACTTTGACACCTGACCAGTAACATTTGATGAGGTATGAGCCTCACTTTTAACTACGTTTGATCATGATGTACCAACCAATGCAGAACTGAAAGGTGAACAGCCATGTTTTAGTATCACAGCTACACAAGAAATCACAGTTTTCACGAGTTCTGTTCTGATTTTGTTTCCTTATCTCTGAAGCATTTTCACTGCAGAAGTATTTTTCCATACAGTTACCTGAGGCTTCCTTTCACCAACCAAAACAGTCCGTAGCCTTCTACACTGTGAAAGGCAAGCTCTGTGGAGAAACATGGGCTTTGCGCTTGCCCAGCAAATTAGCAGAAAATTTCATCCAAGCCATAAAAGCCTTTTATGTTATTCTGTGTTTGTGTAATCAAAGCAATTAGGGATGGGAGCTTCAGGAATAAAGAGGTCTCTCTATCCTCCGTTTTACTCTCTCTCTGTAATTCGTAGGGATTTAAGAGTTATTTTCTCAAGGCTCAGCTGTGCCTCTCTAAACCAGCACAGTCTACGCATCATGTGAGATTCAATTTATGGGGATAACATTTGAACACATAAGATTTACTTTTCATAGCAAGGAGTAATGTGTGTCTTTATGGACATGGACACTTGCAAACAAGTCTGATACCAAGAATAAAAATTCAAGATGGTACCAGTACATCAGACTCTGTACTACAGTGGGTTTTTTAGCTTTTGTCATTTGTATTTTATTTTGCAGGAGAGGAGCTGGGGAATCTCAGATCACATGGGGGATTTTAGAAGTATATCACTCAACAATCATTTTATAAAGTCTAACTTCAAAATGCACTATGATTTATTACAAAAATATATTTTCTTCTGTTTGCCGACATGGTTGTTCCATTTTGTGATAAGTTAAACTAAGCAGTTAATTTGTTGCACTGCCTAGCTGCATGAATTCATCCAGTGTACGTATGTACCTGTGCAGCATTACTTTGGGTTTTGTATTTGAATTTGCAGTATTGATTATTATTTTTGTATTTTACTTTGCCTCTGTTATTGGAATTGTAGTAAACATAATTTATACATATGATTTTACAACTGTTTTGCAACTGAAAAGTCTTCTTTAAATTGTAAAGTTTTATTGATGGATACTCATTAAAATGGTATAAGAATTATATTAACAATTGTTTTGTGTTTTGATGCTCTCTGTACATAAATATATGTCTATTTATCTGTTTAATGGTGCTTGTGTCTTGCAATTTTGGATACATTTTAGAATAAAGTTTCATTTTACAAGAAGTAGTTGTATTTTCAAAAGCTGTGTCAAAACAAACAAACAAACAAAAAAACACACAACTTTTCTGCAGGAATAACTAGGGGTATGAGAGAAACATATGACTCTCCAAAATATTTATAACTTCAGGGAGTGATATACTTATTTCAAGAAAATAGAAACATACAGTCTATAAAGATGCATAGCTACATATTCTGGTCAATTTACTGAAGTAACTGACATCTGTATTTAAAACATTACCCAAAAGGGCTGCTTTGGAGGCAAGTCCCACACCTGCTGACTCCACTGGTAAGAAAAGATTTGTGAACGTGATGTCACGGTTATCATATTAGTCAGTAGTTTCTCAAAGGACCCTGAAACTCTCTGGTCTTGCATGCATCTGTTTAAACATTGACAGAATTTTGGTAGACATCTAATAAACAGTTCTAGATTATGGGCTTCTGTGACATGTTGGTTCTAAATCAGACCTCCCTTACTGCCTCCTTGTTCTGTAACATTTCTCAGAATGAGGTTGTTGTGGTTTAACCAGTGGGCACCACACAGCCGCTTGCTCACCTCCACCTCCCAGTGAAATGGGGGAGAGAATCAGGAGGAAAAAAGTTAAAGCTTGTGGGTTGAGATAAAGACAGTTTAACAGAACACAAAAAGAAGAAGAGAAATAATGATTATGATGACGGTAACAACAAAAATAATAACAGAAATAATAACAGTTATAACTAATAATTACTGTAATAATAATAATTAATAGAACGTAGAAAGCAAGTGACTCACGATGCAGTTGCTCACCACCCACTGACTGGTGCCCAGCCCGACCCCAGGCAGTGATCCCCCCACTCTGGCCAGCTACCCCGTGTTAATAGCTCAGCATGACTCCACATGGTACGGGACATCCCTTCGGCCAGTTGGGGTCAGTTCTCTCCCCTCCCAGCTCCTTCTGCACCCTCAGGCTCCTGGCTGGCACGGCAGTGTGAGAAGCTGAAATGTTTTTGGCTCTGTGTAAGCACTACTCGGCAACAACTAAACATTGGTGTATTATCAGCATTATTCTCATCCTAAACCCAAAACACAGCACCGTATCAGCTACTAGGAGGAAAATTAACTCTGTCCTAGCTGAAACCAGGACAAAGGTCTAGCTTGGCTGAAGGTCAAGTCTGGTACAGTTACATCAGTTGAACTGGCTGCTAGCTGCCCATAAAGCATATGATTGAGTAGTACTTCTTGCTACATAAAATGGCTATATTTTCCAGAAGATTTATCCACATCTAATACTGAACACATCTTTTAATAATAAAGTGCCTTACCTTTTCTGACACAGTTCCTCTACAGGTACTGTTCTGTGTCTTGTGCATCACATCACTCGTGAGATGTGCTATTGTGCTGCACAAAGCCTTCAAAATTATGTTGCTTCAATTACAAGTATATGTTAATAAGAAAGGATAATTTTTTTCCTTTGTAAAATTATTTAAAACAATACTGTACCTGTTTCTGTTGCTTTTGTTTTTACTATTTCAGTTTAGCACAAGAAGTCTCAAGCCATTAAGTGAGAATAATTTATTGACAAAAACTTTAAAAAACTACATTAGCAAGCAACTTCTGGAGGAAAGCCACTTTTTTTAAGTCAGTTAACCAAACATGTGAAGTTGAGCTCACTCCAGGTCACCACCAGTTCTCATTTAAAAAGAGAAGAGCAGTTTCACCAAAGGCTCTAACTCAGTGATGTATGGGTTTGGATGGCATTGTCTATCTGTCTTTAATCACTTGTTCCTCTCACCACAATTGGCATCAGCAAAGAGAAATACGACAGTTTACAGAGATGCTTCCCAGAGTCTGCCTTAAGGTGGTGTTGGTCGGGCCAACTTTTTCCAGCAGTGACCACCACAGGTACTGGTAGAGGCTGTTGTGCTTAATAAGGCACTTTCCTACTGGGAAACTTTATCTGCCACACTGATCTCCTCTGTGAATTTGGGCCAGTAACTTCATTTCTCTAATTTTTCATCTGTGAGTAGAGAACAATACTGACCTTTCAGATGTTTTCTGAGGACAAATACACTGAAGACTGCAAAACACTCAGTTACTCCAATGGAGACCATGTAAGAAGCTAAAGGAATACAAGGGGTTGCAGAGAAAAGAGATGCTGAAGCCAGCTGTATGAGAGACATTTGACTCAGTTACTTTAGCAGAGTCAGAGGAGAGGGACAGGAGGCAGAAAAGAAAGGCGGCTTACAGAGGTAGAGGCTATTTTGGGAAAATCACATTTTAGGCTGTGAGGTCTTTCACCTCACTCTCCACGTCTGCTGAGTGTTCAAACCCATGGCAGCCATGTGGAGACCTCATTTGGATCCTGGGTGGCCATCCCTATTCTTGAAGGGCAGTGCTCCCATCTCCTTATGTTGTGTGACACACTTTCTTTCTAAGTCAAGAGGTACATATGGTTCTGAAGTGTGAGAAGTACCAAATACCAGCTTCCCTCACCCCAACAGAAATGAGAGAAGTTAGCTTTCCTGTTTCTCTAGCAGGAGAGGGTTGCTGACCACTCACCCAAGCATGTACCCACATGCTTCAGAAAATTTTAGATGTGCACAGCTTTAGATTTCTCTTTTACCTGTCTGTGATAGCAACAGCTTTGTAGTTCCTAATCTCACAGCAGATGACAAGATAAATATTATGGGCCAATTGCCTGATCAGAGTTACATGTTAAACAGATGTGAAAGCTACCTGGAAAAGAACAACAAATAAGCATTATCTTCAGGGAAGCCCAGTCAATGGGCATGAAAAGATATTATTGAAAACAAATGTACATATTATTGGCCTATGCAGACAGAGGACAATTTTTATTTACTTATTTTTTTAATAGCAATACTTAGTTCAGTTTAAAGACTCCTTCTGAGATCCTGCATCAGTTGTGTGAGAAGCTGATACTGAATCCTGATTTTTTCTCATCTGGGCTGCGCAGATGAGGAATGAGAAAATACTGGCTGCACGCGTTCTGGTCGTAAGGCTGAGCTACGACACTGCCACGTCTCTGTCCTCCACAGAACCCAGTCAAAGAGGGAAACGACATTTCACAACAAACTGCTCTCAAGCAAGAGAACAGAGATAAATCCAGGGAATGGCACTGTGTTGGCACTGACTTTTAGAGCCAGTATCCTTTGGAGCGAATCTAGCGTGGTGGTACAGCCATCCTGTTGCTTGCTAAAAAGCATATGTGACAAAGAAATGGAGATCTTGCTATAGTGTAGGGATAGTAAAAGACCATGTGGTAAGAAAATCCCTACCGTACTGAGAATCTCTTATCTTGGTGTGGCAGGTTGGTTAACATTCAAATTTTCCCTGCTCTTACGGGTTAAAGCTGGATCTTTAACAATGCTTAGATGAACACTCATGACACAAAATTATTTAAGTATGCTTTTAATAAACACGGGGAGCCTGCGGTTGGAACAGCGGGTAAAGAGCCACTGCTACATGACAGAGAGGCAGATCAAACATCCAGGGATAAATAATAATAATAATAAAAAGCTCCCCGTCAAATCTAGGCGTCGTCTTGTCCCCTCAGAGACCAGGTCAGGCCGGCAGCCTCCAGGAGCCCCTGGCTGCCAGCTGCAGGCCGGGCACCTCGAAGCCAGCCTCGCCCCGGCCCGCAGGCACCTTCCCGCCCCACCGCAGACCGGCCCCGGCCAGAGGGTGGCGATTCCACCCCTGCCACGGCTGTCGTGGGGCGGGACCGTCCCGGCAGGGACCGGGGAAGGCGGCTCGGCTCGTCCCGGCCTTGCCGCCCGGTGCCCGGGGCAGTCTCGGCCGCCGCTGCCCCCTTCACCCGCGGCGCCATGGAGCGGAGCGGGGCGGCGGCGGGCGGCATTGTCCGCATGTGCCAGACCGTCTTCCCGGCTCACGCCAACCACCGCGGGGAGCTGAGCGCCGGGCAGCTCCTCAAGTGGATGGACGCCACCGCCTGCCTGGCAGGTAGACGGGCGGCGGAGCCCCGGGGGACGACGACGCCTCCGGGGGCGGCGGGTTGAGGCGCCCCCGCCGCCATTTGCCGCCCGGGGCCCCCCGTCCCTCCGGCCGCCCGTGCGGGCGCTGCCGGCCCTCATCGCCCCGAAGGCGGCGGCTCCCTCCCGGCTTTTGCCGGTGGCGGGAGGGGAACGGGGCGGTTTTGTTCCCCCGGGGGTCGTGGGGGGATTGGGGTGAGGAGCGGGCTACAGAGGGGGGTGCGGGGTAAGAGGGAGCGGCGATTTAACACCCCTCAGCTAACTTGTAGAAGTGAACGCTGCCCCTTGGAAAACCCCAGGCTCTGCCGCAGCCGGTGAGCGCCCAGGGCATCGCATGGGCTTGCGGTCCATAGGAAGACCTGTAGGGAATAGCGGCTGTTCTCGGGGAGCTCCTGCCCAGATGAATGGTTTTGCCGTGCAGTGTGGTGTGCTGGCTGTGTAGGTGTGTGTCACGCTCGGTGGCTTGCAGCTGTACGTAACCCACTTTTCCCACAAATTGTGGGATGCTGGAGGACCCGTCCCATGCAGCAACCACCTGGCAGGCTTCAGCTTCCCAGGGTGACCGCATGTTTGTTAGAGGTTTATGGTGGCACTAGGGAACTGCTTGGCTTCAGCCCTTTGGTGGTTTCTCTCTGAATAGAACTCTTCATGGGGAGGCTGCTAACTGGTGGTATAAAGCCTGTGACTCGAGTCCCTGCCCTGATGTGGCAGAGCCCCAGCTGCTGCCACGGTTGGCGCCTGCTCCCGAATCTGCGAATCTGTGATCCTCATCAGCTGCAAACATGATGGGGAACTTGCTTTCAGTCCACCATTGCTTTTGCTTGATTTGACTTGTGCCACACAGCTAGTCCTGTTGCACACACAAGTTTTTTAATGCTTTCCCTAGCTTGGGACTTGTGTCACAGCAAACTCAGCATGCCAGATAGGGATTTGTTTGACTTTAGCACAAGTGCCTGGATTTTGCACCTCCTTTGTGCCATGACCTGCAGCTTCAGGCTTAATCCACGTGGCTCCTTGCTCCACTTTGAGGCTGTTTATGATCTATCACAGTCTTACTCATCATCTTGGATTACGCTGTGGCAACTCTAGCCTCTTAGTCTTTAGTGACCTCTTCCCTTCAGCACAGTTTGTTGTGTTTCTGAGAAGTGCCTTCACACGTTTTACCCTCATATTTTAAAAACAAATTCCTCAGGTAATGATGCAATTTATGCACCATCCTCTCTCTAGTTCTTCCAAGCCTTTTCCTCCAATGGTCACAAAAATATTGTTGGGCTCCATGGGAGTGAGAACTCCTGTCTGCTGGGCAGAGGACTGTTGTCCAGGTTTCCTAGGACTCCTCTTTTTTTTTTTTTTTTTTTTTCCGAAACTTTCTGGAGTTTGGTTTCCCTGTGCTTACATGGAATCATAAAGTCACAGAATCATAGAATATTCCGAGTTGGAAGGGACCCATAAGGATCATCAAGACCAACTCCTGGCACCATAAAGGTCTACCCCAAAATTCAAGCCATATGACTAGGTGCACAGTCCAAATGCTTCCTAAACTCCAATGGACACTACCGTGACTACGTCCCTGGGGAGCCTATTCCATAGACTCTAGGAGATGAGGAATTAGGCCTGTGATTTGATACTCTAGGTGCTATGGTCAAATAAATAGTAAATCACAATAACTTGATGTAAAAATATGACTATTGGACTACCAAATATTATCTGCAGAGATGTTTACCTTTTCAAGATTATTTTTCCTAATTAATACAAACAGGATGAATTATTTTTCATAATCTAGGGAGATGAAGAACACTACAAATTTTGATTACTATATTTTCAAATTGTTACAAAAAGTAAAGACTCCTTGTCCAATGTTTAAATCTTGATTGTATTTTTTATATTCCTGCGGTTTTAATATAATACTGGGGGCATGTACTCACCTGCTTTCCACTGCTGTGACCATACTACCAAACCAGTAGTTCTTTCTCCTGTGTCTGAGAATTCTCAAGTGACATAATCTTCTGGACAGATTTAACATAGCCTACATTCACAGCATTCTCATTTTGAGGTTGGTTGCTGGGATTTCTTTAGACCTGTTAATACTCTTTCCCCCTGGAACATGCTTGATAGCTCTCATTCAGAATGCTCATTTTTAGAGGAAGACCTTAAATAGTTAGAGCTTTTCAAACTCAGGAGAATCATTATAATCATCTAGTCTCATTTCCTGATACAACCTTTATTTCATGGTAAGTATTAATCTTACTTCAGCTGCCTTTTTTTTTTCTAAAGGCTCCACTTCAGACTTGCAAATATATAGGTGAATGGTTTGCTTCAAGTGCAATGTAGTAATTGTCTGTCCTTGTGTCTCTTTTGAAGCTGAGAAACATGCTGGTTTGTCTTGTGTGACAGCATCTATGGATGACATACAGTTTGAAGAGGCTGCCAGGTACAAAACCAGCTAGCAATGATGAAATGTTTTCATTTTAGAGATTCTTATTTGGCAGAGATAAACTGTGGCATTATAATATACTGGGCCAGTGAACTCCCTAGAGACATGGGGTTAAGTCTCCAAATTGCTTTTTCCTGTCGGCGATAGCCTGACCCACCTAGAAAACAGAGATAAATTTCACAGATCTAAAATAAACTGTAGTTACTTTGACCTGACAACGTAGATGCCAGGTGAGGAACCAACGTCCCAGTGATCTTTGGCTCTAGTTGAAGTGAATGCCACAGGCCATTATTTATCTCTGCTAAATAAGGAATACACTTAAAAAACTCATAAAGGTTGCTGTACGATTTTTGTTGTAGGTGCTGTTTCAGTTTATTTCTTACTCTTTCTTTCAGCTCTTTTAAAAGAATATCTTCATGTAACAAAACGTAAATGTTTTACATTTGCGATTATTGAGTATTTAGTAAGTGTACAAGGTAACATGAGGTTTAAAAGGCAAAAGATTTTGTTTTAACCATTCTCCATGATGATCCCGTACAAAAGTAAGGGATAAAAGACACTGTAGGAGGAAATGACACTTTTTTTTTTCTAAACCATATATTGCCAAAAATGTGAAGTCATTACTTTGTACTTAATGCTGTATTTAAGTGTTTATGTAAAAGCCATTGGTTGCTTACATTTAAATAAATAAGCAAAACTGTGTGGAAGTTCATCATATTACTGAACCTGAGCTGCTGAAGCAGCAAGACACAAACGAAAGAAGCAAGACATCCTACAAACTTCTTGTGTGTTTTTGCATCTTGCACACTAGAAATTAGGGCATAAATGATGTCACAGGTGAGGTGGACCTGGTTACAGACCAATGCATGTGCAATGATCATAACTGTAAGCCAAGCAATGTTGGTTGTCAGATGTGCAGCTGATGTAAAATAAATACTCACTAGCACTTCTGGTCAACAAGTTTTTAGACCAGTGGCTACTAAGATGAGAACTAGAACCAACAGCAAAGCAAGTGACTATGGTCATGCTGAGTCTAGAAATCGCAATAAGTTCTTGGCCTGTTCTACCAAATGAGTTTTAAAATGTTTGTCTTGCCTGTAATTGTTCTGTGTTTTAAAGTTTTTCCTTAGGAAATAATCTTCTTTGCAAAAACAGAGATCACAGATGAACAGATCACAGAACAGATCTAAAGATCTACAAATCTGTAGATCACAGATCTACAAATGAAGTCGGAGTAATGTTTTTCTTTCAGGCACAGTATTTCAGACTTTGTTAGCCTCAGAGCATTTTTCTCTCTTGTTTCTGAGAGCAGACATGAACTTCTAAAATAGAATAAAAACACTATCCTTTCAAATTTGTTTCTAAATATGTTTCTAGCTCTACTTCTACTTGTAGGGCCAATGTTTCATTATTAATAAGAATTTAAGGTACAAGTCTAGTAACTGTGAAGTGGTTTCAGTAATTATTCTTCAGCCGCAGTCATCCCTAACATCCTGTTCATAGTTCACTGTGTCATTTCCTAAACTTTGCTAGATTATACAAATGTCTGGCACTAATAAGAGCTCTTCTATCTCCTAAAAGGTAAAAAAAAAAAAATGTTTTGTAAGTTACCTGCTGTAAGGCTTCATTTACCTAACTCAGGTTAGGTATGCTCTTTAAGGATTAACTCTTCTGTGCTTATTTCTCTTCAATTGACATGGAAATACATTTTTTTCATAGTACATCCCTATATTGCAACACTCAGTTTTATGCCATGATAAGAAATAAGTTCCTCTTTCTCATCTTTAATATGCAGCAGATCAGTAGTAGTAAGAACATCTAACTTTAAATTACATTTAAATTTTGTTAATGCTCCATATGTTAACCATTCTGATATATTTCAGAATCCTTCTGCCAGTTACGAGTGAAAGTGTGATGTTCTGTGACTTCTGCCCTTAAATATCTATTTAAATGCCCAAGCTGATCAGCTGTCTTGGCTTAAATAAATCTGTTTGTCCAAAGACAGAATGCATGATACAACATAAAACATTTCATTTTGAAACAGCTCTGGGTAATATATGAAAAGACATTTCCCTATCACACTGTCTTACAATCTCAGTTCTGACATCTTTATTTTCTGTTATGGCCATGGACCCCAGAGGACTAACTTTTCTGTAATGAAATGTGAATTCAGCTATGTAGACTGGAACACCAAAGGAAATGTAAGTCAGTCAGGGTGTTCAATGTCTCTTAAAATCCAAACCCATCTTATTGCAGGACTGTCTCCTCAGGTTGAGTGAGATCACATCCAGTTTTATTTTGCTGTTCCCTCAAACGCTGCAGTTCCCTGAAACATTAACAGATGCAACCTTAACTCTCGCAACCTCTTTTATGCAATGTTCTCACAAAGAGTAAGAGAGTTCGCCAGGGACCTATTGCTGGCAAAGGTCAAATAAACAGTCTTGGTGTGGAAGAATGGGGTAGAGACTGCTGCATTCCCTGCTGTGCATGGAACCTCATGGACAATCTGCCATCGTGATGTCCTTCACAGGGACCATGACATCTTCTGCAAGCATCCACAGACTCTGAACTCTCCCTCTTTAGAGGAAAGCCTCATGCTCACTATTAAGAGTGTGGCATAAACTTAACTTTTTTTCACCTTGTACTTCTCATTACTTCTGTTGCTGTGTTACTGTAATCCTCTTGGGAGTTTTGTGGCAGATTCAGAATCTGCAGAGGTTTTTCAGGATACTTGAGTGAGTTCTCTTCCTAAGCTTTCTAAAGGCTTTTTACAAGACTATATCCATAACTTCTTTGCCAAGCCTGAACACAAATACTATGCTTTTGTTCTGAATATCCTCTCATTTTTTAAATGCACTGGTGATTCCCTTTGCTGTGTGGTTTAGAACTATTATGTTACTGTTTGCATGTTTGCAGTGAGCTATAGAAAAACTTCTGAGTATCTTCAAAAGGTGTATATCTGCAGAAGGAACAAAATCATTCCTTCAACCATTTTTTTCCCCATGTAAAGGTTTTCACTTGCATTCTTGAATGTGAATAAGAAAGAAAAGAAATCTTTGCAATTCATTCTTCTTGTCTGGTATTGTAAAGGAACAGTTTTCCTATTTTCCATTATATTGCTTGATAACAACTTGTTTGAAAATCTGGCAGTGAGAGAAGCTGTATAATAAAAGCCTTACCTTTGTACATCCAAAGCCTATCCAGTAAATTAGGAAGAAATCATAAAGATTTTTTTTTTCTTAATAATCTGGGGTCATGCTGTGCCCAGTGCTTAGCTGTAGATGTCTGTTTCTTAGGTAGTCAGGTAGTCCGAGTTATATTTGATAGTCATGGACGTAGCTTACTGTACTTTGCCTGCTTTGGGACTGATCCTTAGCAGTTTTAAGTCAGCCTAATTTCCCTGAAGTCAGTAGCCTCATGCCCAGTTATTTTGGCTGTGGTTCTCACTTTGCATGTCTTTGCCTCCTGTCCATTTGCTGTTCTGCTCAATAAGACAACTCTGGAGGAAACTGCCTTCTTTCCACTATTTTAGCATTGCCTGATAAAAAAATACACTTATCAGTATACAAGAAGCATTTTAGAAATTCTATAAGGAAAGAGAAAGTATTTTCACAGTCAGTTAATTTTATGTATCTAAATAAATTTAAGTAAATAAATATATAAATGCATGTAAATATAATGCATATATTATTTATACAGAAGTAAATATAATATTCTGTTTAGGTATTATATGTAAGTAAATGGGAAAGAGTAGTAGTTGTTCAGCAGTGTGCTGCTCGGATAGAAGGGGCATGTTACAGCCTTGCCCTTGGCTAAAATGTGGAAAGTAAACTCTTTTCCCATCCTACAAAAACTTCAAAGAGCACTTGGGAATAGAGCACAAACTGGGAGTATTCCTTAATGTGTATGTATCTGTATACTAGAGGATGCACGTCATGTGCATTTGAGCAAAAGCAGAATCTAGGCCAAAATTTCTTGGAGGACTAGGATCCTGGAGCATACCTGATGTCATAGAGATAGCAAGGAAAAGGAGTGCCTAGAATTAAGCTTACATAGTTTTCTGAGAGACTAAAATCATTATTAAGCATGAGTATAGTCTTGACTGTGCTAAACGTTTTTCAGTGCATTTTCAGTACACTGTGAAAGATACAGACTGATCACAGCTTAATGAGAGTTTCTTCCAGTGATTTTCTTCACTGCTATTATGAATACCTAGAGAGGGAGGTCCAAACACTTATTAAGCTGCATGATTACATACCATAAGAAGGTTTTACTCTTCTTAACAGGGTTGGACAAGTTATTACCATCAAAGCAAAGGTGAACAGAGCATTCAAAACCAGCATGGAGGTAAGAAATCATCACTGTTATTTCTAATGATGTTTAATGAACAGAGGAGAGAGATGAGAGGAGAAGAGAAATGAAACAAGGATTCAGTCTTACTAGTTTCAGAAGGATGTAGTGCAGAAATCTAAACAACAGCTCTGCCTAATGAAACTCTGGTTTCATAATGACTATTTTAATTGCATATTGCATGTTAAATAATCTGTGTCAAAATAGCAACTGGACCCTGAAGACTTAAAATACTTGGCAGGTATACTGGACAGGTTGGCGTAGTTGGTGTTAGTCCAGTCCAAAGCCATTAACCTCTAAGTAGTCTTCAGATCAGAGCCAGGGTCTACTGAATAGGTGGACTTCCAAGTATTTTTGAAACTTTTGATTAAAAAAATATATATATTTCTCTCAGCTAGTTGTGCACATGTTATTACTCTTCATATTGTAATAATGTATTGTCTAATTACTTTAAATAAGAATGGAACATTACGGGTATATTTATTAGTATTAATGGAAAAGGTGCATATCCTAGAGAATGTATTCCAGAAGGCTCTAAAGTTCACAAAAATCAAAAGATTTGATGTACATCAGAGTGTCAAATTAAGTGCTTCACCTTCAAGTGTTTCACTGTGTTCTGTGTGTTTGTAAAGACTTCCCTGTTCTTACAGATCTTAGATGCAGACATAGACTCCCAATGGCACACAAGTAAATGGAAAAGGATACCCATAAAACTAAATCTTAAGTGTCTTTCCTGTGTTTTATTTTACCCTTACAGATGATTTGAAACATCTGTCTACAGCTGTGCTAAAGAGCTTTTCAGAGGCCAGAGAATATTGTGATGTTCTTGTGTGTTCAGAGCTCTATCAGTGATAGCAGATTAGGCTTTTTACCTTTTTTAGACATTTTACCTTTTACCTTAGGTTTAAGAGACAGGACATGATTAATTTGATAATCAGTGTACTGCCTTATCTGAACTCAGTGGACAATGATGTAATTACTTTTTTGTCCCCTTCTCCCACTACCTCCTTCCTTTTAGGTTGGCATCAAGGTTACAGTACAGGATGTTTTGACAAATGTTGAAACAATTGTGAGTGTGGCATATGCAACATACGTAGCCAAACCAATTGGTGATAAAAAGGTATTCTTTCTGTTTTGTTCTATGCTTGAAGTTACTGGGACTACGTTTCTGTGAAATAGCCCAACTCTTCTGATTGTGAAACACAGGAAAATGATGATACCTGTTCATTCTGATCATGACAGAAAAATAGCATGAACTCCAGAAAATAAGGAGATATTTTTTGTCCACAACTGATAGGAATTTTTTAGGCTTTTTTATTATTTCCACTTTCTCTTGCACATTTACTAGTAGTAGAACTAGTGCTGTTATAAGGGCTGCAATATTGCCATAGGCAAGCATTGGAAAAGAGATTCCTGTGAGTTTGCACCACCTCTCTGCTTTTCAGAAGCTGATGTATATACAAGCAGGAGTTTGGGGGAGGTTGGGGTCCCTTTTTTTTTTATCATCCTCCACTCCCCCTCTTGAGGAGGTGGTCCAAAGTCATCACTACTCAGGTAGAAAACATTTTTAAGCTAGCCTCCAACCTAAATTAATTCTTCAGCATTTATGTTAAATAGTTTGCATGCCACTGTTTTCTCTTCTCCCCAGTGTTTGGCTCCTTGGAGGGGTTTAGAAACCAGTCACAGTGCTGATCGGCCTTCATAGTGCAGGCACAGTTCTTCTAAAGTGTTCGTGTGGGAAAGGCCATATATTCCTCAGATATTCTTAATGAACTCCCTCTGTGTACAGTGTACTTTCTAACACAAGTTGCTAGTATCATAATCATATCTGACTTTCCAGTTTCTTTTAACATACTATAAAAGCCATACTAATATCCACTGCAGATTGGCAGAGAGTTGTCGTCACACGAGCAATTTGATATATCCAGCCATTCCTTTTCTGCAATGATATATTGCAGTTTGCTGAAGAAACAAATTGGTTCACTTCTACCAAAACTAAAGCTTAGCTCGTGTCTGAAAGGTTAATGGCTAAATTGGTTAGCCCGAGAGCACTAAAATATAAAGTAAGGATTGTTTATTATTAATTTAATATCATATCCATGGCACCTTATGCCCAAATTTCCAGGGAGATTATTTACAGATTAAATTTGTGATGATTAACTAAGCTTAAGACAAGACTGCCCAGAGGGATTTTAAGATTTCATTTCTAATTTCATTGGAAATTAGAGTTTTGGAGAAGTTAAGAACATTTTTTCAAACCTACTTTTTGGAACAATTGTTGCTAAGCCTGTGCAAAGAGCAACAGTATACATTCACTATCTTAATCTTCTAGCAAAGCCATTTGGAAAAAGCTGGGAAGTTCTTGAGTAGGGTCAGGGATAAGGCAAGTAAACTGGAAGAGTGTTCAGTGAAGACTCAAAGACTGAGAAATAGTAGCAGCAGGCTGTAAAATGTTGATTTTGCCTGTGTTACAGTGCTTGTGCATTATTTTAAGGTTTCTGAAATAAGCTCTTGTAAGTAAATCACACAAGTGACTGTTCAGTGGCACCTCTCAGTATTTATCTAAATGTAAGACTTTTCAGAAGCCAATAGAGGACTGAATTCATTTTTTTCCCTGCACTGGTGTACATGGGAATTTGCTTTTAAGCACAAGTAGCATTTAGGACATAAATTATTTAATAGTAAAAGAAATTCTTAACTCTGAGAGTGGTGAAGCATTGGAGCAGGTTGCCCAGAGAAGCTGTGCATGCCCCATCCCTGGAGGTGTTCAAGGCCAGGCTGGATGGGGCTTTGGGCAACCTGGTCTGGTGGGAGGTGTTCCTGCCCGTGGCAGGGGCGTTAATACTAGGTGGTCTCCCATCCCAAACCATCCTATGGTTCTGTGATTCTATGAAATGTATGTATTCTGAATCCACACCAAGTGCTGTGTGTTTATGCATTTCTCCTCCACCTCAGAAAATCAGTAGTCCTTTTAAAACAGGTCTTCGGATAGTTGGGGATAGATAGAATAGGCTATGTGAGTATGAGTGAATTTTAAGAGTGAGGCTATCTGAAGGAGGCTTAGTGGATGAGAATGGGTTCTGGGGTCCTAATACACTTTCATGTATTAAGAAAAAAGTAATACAAGAAAAAAAAGTATTGCATGACTGCTTAGTGCAACTGGATTGTTTTTCTCAAAAGAAAATTCTGTACTCAAATGTTCTTGTTTGAGTTTAGATTTTTTGTTGTTGTTTTCTTTGTTATGGCTATAGTTTTTTAAATGAGGACTGTCTTAAACTGTATGTGCTCTCATGAATCTTTGTATTAAAAAGCTAAAAGCCTGTTGTCTGTGAGTTTTAACAAATTATTCTGAAAGGATAATGCAGAATCTCTTGAACTTTAACTCTGTGCTTGTTTGTATTAATGACACTTGTCTTCTTGGAGAGTTGATAGCAAAAGATTATAGAAAATGCTGATGCCATTTTAAGTTCAAAGTGCATGGTATGATTGTGGAATTAAGAACTTTTTTTTTTTAATAGATTGAATTAGAACCTGTACAGCTTGTGTCTACCGAAGACCATCTAGAGCATACCCTGGCTACTGAGAGAAGAAGAATCCGACTGGGCTATGAACAGGTCTTTCAGAACCTAATGCAGGAGAGTAATAAGGAAGGTGATTACTGTGGTCATTATAGAAGATGGAACAAATGACATAAGGAAGGGAGAAAAAAATACCAGTCCAAACAGCTGAGTGTAGCTCCATGAGGTGGTGGTGACAGGTAGAAAAGGGTGTACCAGATTTTGTGAGTCTGTATAGGACAGTTGTACTAATAGAGTAGCATTTATTTGCCTTTCACGAATTCTAAATCTAAAATGCAGGATTAAATGCTAAGCATATGTTAAATAGATGTGAAATGCAGATATTCTTGTTGCTTATACATCTAAGATTTAACAGTTAATGCAGATCTTTGCAATACAGTAATCCTATAACCTCAGTTATAATGTAGACATAAGGATGAAATTCATTTGGGATTATGGCTGTCTTTGCAAGAAACCTCAAAGAGCTATGTTCATGCTGTGAGAACATTCCTAACAACCAGGTGAAACTTCATTAGATGGTGGTTAAAACAAGTAAAGAAAAAAAATAAACTCCTCAGGACTAAATTAGAAAAGCTGATCCAAGGCACTGGTTCATCTTAATTTCTGGTAGAAATCTCTGTTCTTAAAGACCACTGTGCTTCAAAGTTGCTGTGTTCCCCTGCTAAAGAAGTTTTTAACAAACAGTTAAGAAATCTGCTGATACCTGGAAAATCTGAGCTGTAACTGTATCTGAACAGCAGTCACTAATAAGTGTCTTCAGTGAGGAAGGATAAAATCTCTTGTAAATATAAATTAGTCTTAATAATTTAATAAGATTGTGTAGAGGCTACTGCAAGCAAATAGCTTAGTTGTCCTCAGGGTAACTGCCTCATAGGAAGTGGCTTAATACCATGTAAGGCAAATCAAAGGTTGATGAATTTGGTTTCCACTACCTTGCCTGGAAACTTCCTAGAAGGATCTGATTACTGTAAACAGAGGTTCACCTATTTTAGGGGATAGAGCAAGCAAAACGGGAAAGAGAAGAAAATACTGCATTAGAGGCTGCCAGGTAGCATGTTCAGAAAGTGAAGTTTGTCTTCTGAGTAGATCTTATGCAACAACTTAAGTAGGTCCAAAGGGCAAGTTAGTCAGATGTGTCCACATGTTTATATAATCATAAAGGTATTTAATTAGGGCAAAAATCTAAAGTACAATTCAGGTCAAGTAGCATGTAGCATGAATGCGCTGTTTGTAAATAACTGACACCATCTTATGCCTAAAGGAACTCTTGGAAAATATAACTGAAAAAGCAAATATTACAGTAAGGATGTTTGGCTAAGCATTTGGAAGTGGAATTGGAAACACTCAAATAACAGAAAGTGGTCACTGTTTCAGATCAATAGTCTTCCCTTAGTGTATGCATTCTATACTCTTTCTAGTAATCACAAAATTTGTACATAAAAGGCTATGGAATGATCACGTCACACTATAACCTTAATTAGACAGATTTGCACAGGTGCCCATCATACATGATGGTCAAAGTCTGTGAGAGGCATTTGAATGAGTGATAAACTGCTGTAACAACATCTGTTAAAGGTTATGCATAGCAACCGTGGATAACCAGAAGCACAAGCTGAGGAAGTTGGCTGCCTGTGTTCTCAGCTAACTGAGTTTCACAATTACTGCTTCTGATGCAGCATCGTTAAAGGATCCTTTCAAGGAAGGATCTCTGTGCTGTCATAGCACTGAGGGGTGCACCACATCCCACCTCTCAGGTCTTGTGGAAGAACAGAGGAAATCATCATCATCTTGCTGCCCTTGGAAAGATCAGAGGCCTTCCTGCATCTTCCTTTTTTTCCATTTTTTTTTTCTTTTCAGTGTGTCTAAAGCAAATGGCACACTTTGGTAACTGGGAGTATTTTCTTCTTGGTTATCAGAGTTACCAGCTGAAACAATTCATTATACATTGCTTCCATATTTCAGATACTTTTAAAGAGGAAGATGCAGTTTCAACTGACCTTACTCATGTGCAGAGTATTGAGCTTGTCCAGCCTCCTCATGCAAACCATCATGGAAACACTTTTGGTGGCCAGATCATGGCTTGGATGGAGACAGTGGCAAGTATTTCAGCAAGGTAGTTTTCTACATCACAGTCTTTGTATGTATTTCTAAACAGATGTGTATACTTCCATTTTAATACTAAGGGTGTCAATGGGATTTATTTTATGAAAACAAAAGACCCAAATCCTTTTGACTTTCCTTCTTAAGATTGCAGGAGGCCTTTAAACGATTTATGTGGTACATTTCCCACAGCATGCCACACCACTGTGGGAGTCATGTGTTGTTCTCTCTCTGTTATATATGAAGAGCCTAAGGCAAAAGAGTCCATATTATTTGCCTGAAACTCCCTGCAGAAAGTCAGCATTAGAAATAGGAATAGAAACCCAGCCTCCTTGTGATTGGTGTGGTGTTTTAAAAACAGAGGCAGTCATTAAGTCAGGGTAGAACTCACACGAGCCCTGTATTAATTGATAGCCCAAAACAGGAAGCCTGCTCAAAGTTACTGTGCAGATCCTCATGCCAGAGTAAGAATCAGAAGAAACAAGTTGTGTTTTATTGGTGCTTATGCTGAAGGTACACATAACCTTCTGAAAGTCACTTAGACTTTCAGACCCCCTGCATCCCACATCCTGTGAATTCTAATATTGTTAGTAGTTCAATGTGCTCTGACATCTTCAGGTAATAAGTACAAAATATTTTTGTGAAACTGCCTAGTATTACTTCTAAGTAAGGCCTGGGCATATTGTCATTTGATTTTCTCTTCGTCTGAAACTGAACAGTTGTTTTTCATCCTCCTTGTTCTTGGACTGTATACAAAGCTTCTTTGTGAGCAACACTTGAATTCCAGTTTGAATTCTCCTTGCATACCAAGTGACCTATTTCACTGCAGGGATGTTAGATTAGTTTTCGTTTTTTAACTTTAATAATTAAATGACTTTCCCACTCATTATTCATGTAGTTTTGACTTGTAGGCAGTAGCTGTACTGGTAGCAACAGATTTTCTTTAGTGTTTGGATAAATAACTTGCTTTATTAACATAAGAATGCACTGACCTTACCCCATTGTGTAATTTCATTGGCTTCAAAGGGGTTGTTTCAGATTTGTGCCATCATCTGACCCAAAATATTTGCCTACTTTCATTTGATAAATGTGACTTACAGAGAGTCACATAAATGTTTAAAAAGTGAAGGGAATCACCAGCAAAGCAAGTAGGGAAAAATATTTTATTTGGGATAATGAATGTCTAACATGATTTGTTGTGTAAAAAAAAATCAATAATAACAGTTGATGAGAGAAGAATGTTAAAAACAGATTCTGTAGTTTGTTTGTGAAACTGCTAGTCTCACTACAATCATAATTAGATCTGACCTTTGAAGATGCCAGTTAAGAGTTGCTATGGCCACAAATTCTGACAGAAATGGAGGAGAAGGGCCAACCCTTGAAAAGTAAATTTGTAAGTGCATTTTAAAGATTACTGACCCTCTTTCCCCCCACCTTTTTGTCTGGACAATAGATGAAAATCTTACAGATAGTAGTAAAGCCATCTGAATATTAGTTTGAACTGGATTGGTTGTTTCTTATGTCTTAAACGTCCAGTAAAAGTATTCAGAACACAGTTTTCCAGGAAGAACAGAATAATTAGGCCAAATTTCTGTTCAGTTCTTCTCTTTATTTCCAATAATACTGTATTTGCATCTTTATTGTGAACTTTGTAAATGAGATAACCATTTAGCGTTTTAAATCAGAAGAGCAAATTATTCTTAATGAAATTACAAAGTCATTTGAATGTCTGAGTCTATTAAAAAGATGTACCAGTCAATTAATTAGCAACAGATAATTGTATGCATTTAACAATACTGGTACATTAGTTTGCAGAGCGCAATTGAGCTAAAAGCTAACACTACATAACTGTATTTTCAAGTATAAAAACTGCACAGTGAAAATCTATTCTCAGATGTGCATATGTAATTCTTACTGGGGAGTTACACAAACATGCATGAGGACAGTGCATGTTTTCTCCAAGCCTAAAAATTAATGACATTATTACGTATTGTTCTCTATTCATGTGGTGCACAGATGTCTGTGGAACTTCTGTTACACTTTGAACTGTTGAAGAAACCAAAATTTTGCCCATTCTAGATAGACTGCAAACTATACCCTCCCACTTCCACAAAACCTGAAGTTGTATTGAATCATAGAGCAGCCCAGGTTGGAAGGGACCTCAAAGGTCATCACATCCAAAAAGGGAGTCTAGATGAGACTGTTTAGTGCCCTGTCCTGCACTTGGGGCCAGGATGCTGTTGGCCTTCTTGGCCACCTGAGCACACTGCTGGGTCATATTCAGCTGACTATCAACCAATACTCCCAGGTCCTTCTCTGCCAGGCAGCTTTCCAACCCCTCATCTCCCAGCCTGTAGCGCTACAGGCCAGGTGATCCTGGAGGTCTCTTCCAACTTAGATGATTCTGTCATTTTGTCCAACTACATCTTGAAAGCCTCCAGTGATGGGGATTCCACTTCTCTACTCCAGGATGAGAAAACCCAGCTCCTTCAGTGTTTCCTCAAAGGGCAAGTTCTCCAGCCCTTTGATTGTCTTCATGGCCCTCTTTTGAACCGTTTCTAGTCTGTCTGCCTCTTTTGTTCATGGGAACCAGAACTGGACACAGTAGTCCAGGTGCGGCCTGCAGCATCTGTACTGCAGCCTTTTTTTTCTGGCATGCCTGTGAAGGTCAGAGAAGTGGTAGGTTGTTGCAGTTCTGTTCCATAGATGATGCAATATTGCAGAAATATTCTTTCTATTCTGTTTCTCCACAGCACTAGCCTAAATAACAGCCTTGTTCATATACTTATGGAAGGGGTAGTCTCCTGGCACTACACCAGCAAACTTTTACCAGAGTGGCTACAGCCTATTTCACAAGCAGTTCAAAGAGCCCCAGTAGGACAACTCAGCTAAATCTGACTGCATGTAATCGAATATAGTGTAGGATCAGGTCTGAAATAAGAAAAGAATTGTATATTCTATACAATTGGGCAAAGAAAACATTAGTAAGATATGTGTTTATATGATGAACTACCCTCATCTTTTGAAATTCAGCAAACATGTTTTCTGAATTGATAAGAGATTAATTCAAAATCTTGCTGTCCCATTGTATATGCAAAAATGTCTTACCAAGCTCAGACCAAATTAAATACCTACACATGCATTTGGTAGTTTTATGGGTATTTTTTTACTACATATTATACTAGTAGAAAGCACTGACAAAAAAATCAGAAAAAGTATCAATATTCAAAAGAAGAGATTCACATTGCTTTGCTTGAACACTGCTTCTGGTGCTGAACCTTTCTGCTTAGGTTTCTTTAATTGTGTAAAGGGTTTATGATCAGGCATTTTTACATACTGAGCAATATCCTTCTCCCTATACAATAATATAGAAGTTAATGAAACTCTTTGTGAAGCAGGTGGTTACTCTGTAGGTAAGGGATTCATGGTCTGGCACCAAAAGAAGGTAATAACAAGCAGTGAGAATCAATTAGTCAGTGTTTGTAAAGTGTGTTGAAAATAAAGCAGCGTGACATAAGTGGTGTTATTATGTTTGAAGCTTGAATAATATGCTCTTGGAGCTGAACATGTTAACTACATTTCAGAGGGTTATGGAATAAATTAGTGTAATATAGTGAGTGGTCTTCTAGGTTGTAGAAACCTTGTTGCTCTAATCATTACCCCTTTCAAACCTAACAAAGGAGGTTCTTTCATGTGACTGTATGTTTTGCTCTCTGTCTCATAGTGTTTCTTTTTCAGCCGCCTTTGTCGTTCATATCCCATCTTGAAATCAGTCAATATGTTTAAATTCTGGGGACCATCCGTTGTGGGTGACCGCCTTGTCTTCAATGCAATTGTGAACAACACATTTCAGAATAGGTAAAAATCCTTATATGCTTATCTTCCTAGGTAAAGCTCCTCATATGCTTTTCTTCCTTCACTTCTCCAGCACCAGCCTAACTGCATTTTTTAGCTATTAGTAGGATTTGTCTTACTGAATGAATTATTTTGCAGCTGGGCTTTGGAGGATATATCTCTGTATTTGTGTATGTATATCAATTGATCTGTCAATTGATCTGTCAATCTGTCTGTTTTTCCTAGTGTTTTTTTTTAACTTTTTTTTTCTTCTTGTTGTTTTTTAATTTATTCTCTGATTTTCAAAATTTAAAGATCATTCATAGCCAAATTACAATCCTGCAAATTCTGACTGTAAAATTCACTCTGAAATTCAGTGATTTTCAAGGGATTATAGAATCGTAGAATATGACAAGTTTCAAAGGACCCATGAGGATCATCAAGTCCAACTCCTGCCTTCACACAGGACCACCCAGAAAGCAGAGCCTACATCTGACAGCACAGTCCAAACACTTCCTGAATGCTGGCAGCTTGGTGCTGTGACCACTGCCCTGGGGAGCCTGTCCCAGTGCCCGACCACCCTCTGGGTGCAGAACCTTTCCCTAACCCCCAGCCTGACCCTCCCCTGTCCCAGCTCCATGCCGTTCCCTCGGGTCCTGTCGCTGTCCCCAGAGAGCAGAGCTCAGCGCCTGCCCCTCCGCTCCCCTCTGAGGGAGCTGCAGGCCGCCATGAGGCCTCCCCTCAGCCTGCTCTGCTGGGGGCTGAACAAACCAAGGGACCTCAGCTGCTCCTCATACATCTTGCTTTCCAGACCTTCTCCGTCTTAGTTGCCTTCCTTTGGACACTCTTAATAGTTTTATGTCCTCATACTGTGGTGCCCAAGACTGCACGCAGTACTGGAGGTGCGGCTGCACCAGCACAGAAGAGAGCAGGACAATCCCTTCCCTCCCCCAGCTAGCAATGCTGTGCCTGATGCCCCTCAGGGTAAGGTTGGCCCTCCTGGCTGCCATGGCACACCACTGGCTCACATTGAACTTGCTGTTGACCAGAACCCCCAGCTCCCTTTCTATGGGGCTGCTCTCCAGCCTCTCATCCCCGAGTCTGTATGTATAGACAGGATAGCTACTTCATGCTGTGCTTCTGCTGAATGCCATATCAATGCTGTATTATTCACTTTGGCTGTGTGCTCACACATTGTGCACACTAGTGTTCCTATTTTGCTACTTACCTCACTTTCTTCTGTTTTTACTCATGCTATTTGTCCTTTGTTTTATTTCTAAAATGTGTTTGTCCAGACCGAGTAATTTATTTTGTATGCTGCAGAAAGTATTTAAGTAAGGCTTCCTGTACACAGGAAAGTATATAACGGTCCTTTTTAGTTCGCCTCAGGGCTGCTTCTGCATCGCTTGTGGTAGTTCCATAATTAATCTGAACTCTTATTTCAGTGTAGAGGTTGGTGTCCGCGTTGAGGCATATAACTGTGAAGAATGGATCAAGGACCAAGCACGGCATATTAACAGTGCATTTCTCATTTTTAATGCTGTGAATGACAAAGGAGAGCTGCTCACCTTCCCTGGAGTTAAACCTACTACAAAGGTCAGCTTTTATCCTCAGGAGGAGGATGAATGCATACATTCAACAATGTGGTCCAATCCAGCACACTGCATGTCCCACAGCTGGCCACTATAGCCTTGCTGGAAAAGCAAAGACTAACTGAGGCTGTTCACTGAAATGCATCTTCTTGCAGAAGAGAAAGCCTCTAAATGAAATGTTTGCCTTTGAGTGGGAAATTCATCATTATTAACTTCAGATGTCCAACACTGAGGAGCGTGGAGGGTAGTCATCATTTGAACTTCTGTAGTTAGTGGATGGAGAGGGAGGAAGAATCTACCACTTGCAGATTCTCCATCTATCTTGTATAGTCTCCACTGACTGTAGAAAATGCCCTGGCAGCAAGAAACTGACAAAACTCTGAAGTGTTAAATGAATAGTTATTTTTAGAAACCCTTGAGGAAGATGAGGGGTAGAGTTAGTGAGAAGTCCATGAGAAACAAATCCCATGACATAAGCAGGCTTTCCAGTTCCTTTGGCATGGAGATACAAGCAAGTGAACCTGAAAGAAGTTCACTAAGCAATCAGAGCACTGTGAATACTCTTGTTGAATTATTTGCTGTGATATCACCTGTCATTAATTTAATGCTCCAATGAATTAGATTTTTAGAAAGCCAGCAAAGGCAGAAATGAAATAATTATTCAACATCACTGTCTTTACATTTTGTAGGATGCTAACTGGGCAAATAAATCAAGGTATCCTATGTACCATGTGAAGCTGTAATGTTCATTATTGTCTATGATAGACTGTTTCCAGAAAATAGACTGACTCTTCCTCTTTTAAAATACAGGGGAAAAACAATCAATCAATCAAAAAAACGCAACAGCTTAACTTGTGCCAGAAAAGCAGTGCTTCCCTTCAAGACCTGACTAGAGGGGCATCCACTAACTGTTGGGACAGGAGAATAGGAATATTCCAATTCCTCCACAGTCAAGTAGAACAGTCTGAGAAAAACAGAGTATATGCTCCAAATGGTTTAAACTCGGTGGTTTAAACTTGGCAGAAGATAGTTTGAACAGTGATCATTTCACTGAAAGTGGCATCTGAAAGCATTAAATAATTTGTGTTTTAAAGAAGGTTAAAATACAGTAATCTGGAGATACAGATTGGTACCTGTACAGATTATTCCAGGAGAAGCTGTGTGTCAGCTCCTAAAAACAAAGAAAAAGTACTTTCCAAAGTTGCATATCATTCAGAATAAAAAGTCCTATTTGCCTTTGGTAATGCAGTGTATGCTCTTGGGTCACTTCCATACTTCAGAAAAAAAGTACTCTGTCAGAGTACGGGAAGGGAAAGGCCTGCTACCTTGAAGGGTGGGCCACATCTGTTTGCAATGCATTTGCTTTGTGCACAAGATGAGTGTGCACCTAAATAGAAATTCTTCTATACTTCTGGCATGCTTTGAACACTAGATGAAAGTGAATTGGGCTTGTTAGGTGGCACATACAAGAAGGAGTGGAACATGGTGTGATGCCCTGTCTAGCTGCCCCCACTTCAGGACCGAAGTGCTAGGAGTATGCTACTGTGATACAACTTTCTTATTGGATTGTTTTTGCAAATTTGAGAGAATATTGTCAAGTCAAAACTAAAACACTGACTCAGGTTAAGCTGGGGAAAGTCCAACATACAGAGTACAGTTCTTTATTTCTTTGTAATGCATCCCTGGCACTTGTCCATCTGTAATATTTTTAGTTAGTTTGTTTTTGTGTGTGTCCTAAAATAATCATGTGTCGCTGTCTTTGGCTTACTTTTGATAAAGGACAGTGTGAGGCGGTACCATGGAGCCATTGCTCGAAGGAGAATTCGACTAGCCAGGTACAGTTGGGCTACAAACAGAACTTGATTTTGAAAACTTACATTTTTTTAGTATGTCCAGAAAAAGCAATCATTCGTTAAGAAGTCAATGTCTGCTCAAACATAACTGCTATGTTGCTTAATTTTCTAGACCACTTTGCCTGAGTTGCATTGAAATTATTAAGGGCTACTCATCCCCAAAACAGTTTGTTCTTTGTGTTATTTTGTTTCCCAGTCACTCTTGTGAAGAAAAATGAGTTATTGCACGTGAAAAATTCACATTGCAATTCACAATTTCACATTGCAAGTGAAAATTGATAAAATATTTGTAAAGCATTTAGAGACACTTAAACCTGTAGAAGTGTTTGATTTTAGCACACATAGAAGAAAGTGTAAATAACCATTGTATTTTGCTTTTGAACTTTGCGTTAGAAAATGTATGCTCTCTGCTAAAGAAGACAAACCATCTGACCTCT
Organism: Heteronetta atricapilla; assembly: GCA_011075105.1. NCBI lineage: Eukaryota > Metazoa > Chordata > Aves > Anseriformes > Anatidae > Heteronetta > Heteronetta atricapilla. The sequence continues at coordinate 77,029,331 of CM021763.1, read as the reverse complement.
GGGAGAGAAGCAACCAGGTAATCTTTAAATTGTGTCCTGTTGTCTTCCTGCATAAAATGGTGTAATAGTAAACTTTTTGGGTATGTAAAACAGTTGTACAGATTGTGTCAGTTTCCAAACTGACACAGTCTGTACTTAAGTGTCGTGGTAGTCACGCAAGAATAGAGCAGTGTGTGATAAGATGAACATATTTTTTTCCTTCTGAAAAAAGAGTGTAAATCCCTAACTGTTGATTTAAGAGTAAGTTTTGTGCAGAACATAAAATGTGTCTCTAAGATAGAATCTTTTAACAACTTGTCCCTTAAGCAGCAGAGCTATAATGAAGACAGGTCTCCTGAACTTGTATGTCCCAGTGTGCCCAGCTTTTAGAAAGTTTAATACTACTGTAGATGAACACGTTTGCTTTTTCCCACTGAATTTCTCAAAACTTTTGGGGTTTTATTATCACTAGTAATGAATGCTAAAAATGAGGAAGAGACATGGCAACACCGACAGATGAACAATGAAATAATGTAAAGTTCATTTTTGTGGGAAACAGAGGTTAAAATATGTGGAACATGTTTCTATCTTGGACATGATAGGTCATGGAATGTGTTTATGCCACAAAGTAAATAGTAATGAATCTGAACCTAGGTGGATTTGTATACATCCGAAATGTTGCTGAAACCAACATGGAGTTAAATTTTCTTTGTATACGAGTTCGCAGTGGCTCCCAGAAATTTTACCAGGTCTTTATCTATTACATATGAAACTAAATAAATAACTGAGAATTAATTATGGGGAGGGATTTTTTGTTATCAGTGGCATTGCCATGAATGGAGTCTGAATCCTGCAAATGCAGCATTTCTTTTCTGCAAGGCAATAAATATAACTATGCACGCAATGTTAAAAATGGGTTACTTAGATTTATTTGGTACTACATTAAAACTTGTCATTAAAGACTCTAAAGCTCTGTTCTCTTTGTACAGTGCTTAAAAGAGAACTGCATCCAGTGTAGTTAAGCATATATAATAGATACGTTTGCACTTTCTCTGCCCTGAGCCTGCTTTGTAAAACAGCTGCCATAATAGACCACAGATTGATAGCAATGAAGAGGTTAAATTTCTAGTAGATTTTAATTACTTAGGAGGAAAATGGACAAAACCATTAATTTAGTGGTCTCAGGGGTTACCTGTATTATCTCTCCAGTGGTCACAGTTTTTCTGTGATGCTGTATAATTGAAGAAGCCTGAAGTGGTATTTTGTTGTTTAATTAGGGTTGTTTTGCCATCAGCCGTGTGAGCACATCATCTAGCTATTGAAAGTATTTAATTCAGAAGCTACTGGACCATGTTTTCTGGAAAGAAAACACTTACAGGAAAATACACATTTTGTTTGCGATTCAAGGGTAATGATAGAAAAAGAGCGTCTCATTCCTGGAGCATTTAGTGAAGTCTACCTTTACCCCTTGATTTTCAGAAACGTATCTTACATTTCAGGCATATGTGAGTTACAGCAATGTAGCTGCACTGACACACCTGGCAGCAAAACGTGGATGGGAAATAACCAGTATGCTGGAGCATGTAAGTACATCTCTGTGGAACAGCTGCACAGCCACTTAGTTATATTTCAGCATAAGAGGTGGGTGGAGAAAAGCAACATTTTGCATTTGTAAATAAAGACATTGGCTTGGCAGTGTTTGTTTTTACTGTGGCTGTATGTAAAAACAAAACTCCTGTAGTTACCCCAACAGGTTGCAAAGCTGTTTGTCCAGAGCAGTATTCAACCTGGAAGCTTCTCTCCTGAGACAGTCTTCATGGCTGGTAAACCTTAGACTTGGGATCCCAAAAGGTCAGGTTTGACAGCAACTCATTGGGCTTGTTGAGTAACCATACGGTAGAGTGTAAAAACAAAAACAAAACTATATCTTACTTTCGTGAAGCATTTTCTTTGGCACAATTGAACTGCCTTTGTGGTTTTGCCAAATCCTTTGATTCTAGTGCTCCAAACTTGGTATCTCTGCTTAGGCAATGTTGTTGAGGATCTCTTGGGCTTCTCATAAGCAATATGATTAGCAAGATGTGTGTAGCAGCCTGTCATATGCTGCCTTTATCAGCTTTACGTCATGAGATGTGTAATAGGAACCACAACAAATGTGACAAAATTGCTTTATACAAAAAAACGTACCCATGCACATTCAGGATGACATTTGAAACAGCATGATGTGATGATATGATTTCTCTCTTTCAGTAAGCCACCAGGTAACTTCCAGTATTAGTAATACTGTTTCAATTTGTAACTTTCTCCATTTTCTTCAAGGATACCTTGAAGTAGTCCTAATGGTAAGATCTTCCCCTAAGTCAGCTCTTTTCTGATGGAAGATCTTGAGCAACTTTTTCTAGCTGTTTGTTAATCTAATTGAAGTAAGTACCTTAAAGCCAACAAAATCTTGGCTTAGGCAGGATGTAAGATGCAACTCAGGCTGATGCTGTCAGGAGACAGAGAGCAGTCATCCATTCCCATTCTGCTGGACCTTCCCGCGTAGCCTGACACTGCCAATAATTACATAGTCCTTAGAGAAGTGGCAAGCATCCAGGGTAGCAAAGCACCGTTTCTTTTTCTGTAATGATGTATGCAGTGACTAGTTATAACAAATCCTACTTCTGGATGTAGGCCACTTTGTGGCATACCACTGATTCCATAATAAGCTTTGTTATTCCTCTTAACATCTACTTACAGGCGAAATGGAACCTGCTGACACAGCGTGAATGTCAGCAGCAGGCAGAGGTTATTCTTGTCCCCTCATGTATTTGTGATTAACTCCAAGTTAACCCACTAGGTGGATGAGAGTTTGTCCTTTAGAGAAGGAATGTGAGTAAAACCAATCTTGGACTTCACAGCTCCTCCAGTTAAGTTCAGATATGTGTTCAAATCACTAAATAGTGGTAGAGGCAGCTCCAAGAATGGCTTCTTGCAACTTCGAGTAATGAAATTTACTGTCTTACCAAATGTTGGCGTGGTCACTTGTCACAGTTTCATGCTCAATTCTGTCACTTTTGTAAACCTTGACACTAGCAAGGATCTCTTAAGAAACCAAATCTTGCTTGGAACATTTTGTCATGTTTCCTTAAGCACTGCAGGCCTCAGTCATACCTTCCTTCTGTTCTCTGCACTGCTGACTCATTGCAAACTAGGTCATGTGTCTTTATCCTTTTGCTTAGGGTATTCAGTGGCATAGGCACAGAACAATTGCTTAGGTTTCTCTGATAAAAAAGCATAGCAGTGTCTCCAGTCAGACCAAGTCTTTGGTGTCCACAAAATATTCCCTGGGGAAGAAGATAAAAAACAAACAGTAAAAATCAGTTGTACTGCTGATCAGTGCTCTACATGAAGACAGTTGTACTACCGGAAACAAGATTGTCAAAGACTGAACTATATTTTGGGTTGAAGTATTCTATTAGGTAGATTGTGCAAAGCAGCATGTGCTTCTCTGTAGGATGAGGATTTGTTCCCTTTCTCCTGGAGTGATCCCAAGTTGATTGAAAGGTTTTGAAAGTAGGAGGTGTTGTGAGCCCTTTGACACATAGCCACGAGACTTCTAGGCCTATATAATAACCTAGTCTTTCCACTGTTCACTGTATTGAAAGGTGTTTTAAAAGCTGCACCTCCTAGTTTATTTTGTGATTTTGAAGTCCAGAAGACTCCAAACAGAACATGATTTCTCTTCTATGCCTTATAGGATTGTTGATCTATGTTTCCTGTAGCTGGTTTCTGGAGAGCTTGGCCTTTTGTTTTCCATCAAAACTTTAATTCAGGAAGATGCTTGCTGGATTATATTATATATATTTTTTCCCCTATCCCCAAACATGAAAATACGTAAACATACAAAAGGTGTTGTTTTATAAATGTTCAGTAAATCAAAAGACTGTTAATTTTTTTTTGGTATAATGAGAAAGAACAACAGAGATAAAGAAGCTTATGAATTTTTTATTACTTAGAAATGAAAATCTGTTAAAACTTTCTAGTATTTGAGAAGAAGATTAACACATCAGATTAAACTTTGGGAATAGCAGAATCATAGAATGGCTCAGGTTGGAAGGGACCTGAAAGACCATCTAGTTCCAACCCCGTGCCATAGGGAGGGCTGCCACCCGCTAGATCAGGTTGGTCAAGGCCCCATTCAGCCTGGCCTTGAGCATTGCCAGGGATGGGGTATCCACAGCTTCTCTGGGCAACCTGCTCCAGTGCTTCACTACCCTTACAGTGAAGAATTTCCTATGTCTGATCTAAATCTATCCTCTTTTAGTTTAAGACCATTCCCCCTTGTCCTGTCATTATCTGACTGGGTAAAGAATCCTTCTCCATCCTTTTTATAAGATCCCTTCAAGTATTGAAAGGCCACAATGTGGTCTGCCAGAGCCTATTCTTCTCCAAGCTGAACATCGCCAGATCTCTCAGACTTTTTCCACAGGAAAGGTGCTCCAGCCCTCTGGTCATCTCTGTAGCCCTCTTCTGGACTCAGTCTAAGAGGTCCACATCTCCTCTGCTGATGCATCCCAGGACACGGTTGGCTTTCTGGGCTGCAAGCACCCACTGCTGGCTCATGTCAAGCTTTTCATCCAGCAGAACCCCCCAAGTCCTTCTCTGCAGGGCTGCTCTCGGTGAGTTCTTCTCCCAGTCTGTACTCATGTCCAGGATTGTCCTGACCCAGGTGCAGCACCTTGCACTTGGACTTGTTGAACCTCCTTCAGTTCACATGGATCCACTTCTCCAGCCTCTCCAGGTCCCTTTGGATGGCATCCCTTCCTTCTTTGGTAACAACTGCAGCACTCAGCTTGGTGTCATCTGCAGACATGCTGAGAATGCACTAAATCCCATCACCTGTGTCATTGATGAAGATATTGAAGAGCACCGGTCCCAAGACAGACCCCTGAGGGACTCCACTTGTCACCAGCCTCCACCTGGACATAGAACCATGGACCACCACTGTCTTGGCCATCAGGCCAATTCCTTATCCACTGGATGGTCCACCCATCAAATCCATCTCTCTCCAAATTAGAGATTAGGATTAGGATGTCTTGTGGAATTATGTCAAAGACTTTACAGAAGACCAGGTAGATGACATCAGTTGGTCTTCCCTTGTTGACTGATGCAGTCACTCCATCACTGAAGGCCACCAGATTGGTCAGGCAAGATTTCCCCTTGGTGAAGCCATGCTGGCTGTCTTGGATCACCTCCTTGTCCTGCATGTGCCTTGACATTGCTTCCAGGAGGATCCATTCCATGACCTTTCCAGGTGCAGAGGTGAGGCTCACCACTCTAGAGTTCCCCAGGTCCTCCTTGCAACCAAAATCCCAGTGGTTCATTTTATTTTGCTGAAGTCTGTGTTGCTTCACACATATTGCAGGGATGCTTAGCTCATCTTGTGTGGCACCACTCCAGCTTGCTGCTGCTCACCAGTGCCCCATCCAGAGAATTATACTCTGAAGTTTACAATTTCTGGAAAGCTTTAAGTAACTATCATCACCACTCCATCAGAAAAACCTACCTAAAAAAAATTCTTCATTCCTATTCCTTCTATTGCATGTTACCTTCTCTTACTCTCCTGTATTTATGCCTTATTTTTGTAATGACTCAAGAAAATGGTAGAATTCAGGACCAGTACTTGCCTATGTTTAAAAAGTCTAATCTCCTGTCAGTGGTCCTGATGTCAAATTCACAAAAGTATTGCGTGAGGTCCCACGGTTGTCCCTTTAGCTTTTGGACTCTAAGGAGACTTAGACCTCTGTGAGGAGACTTTCTATATGTGTATAGATAGTTCTCTCTCTATATATAGAAAGTCTCCTCACAGAGGTCTAAGTCTCCTTGGAGTCCAAAAGCAAGGCCAAGAATAAGCTTTTTCCTTAATTCTGAAGTGGATCTGCTGTTGTGTATGAAAGTGATGCCTTCTACATGGTCCTGACAGAAGAAAAATACACTATTTTTTCTAAGGCACTTGCAGTACTTAAAGTATTTGTAGATTATATACACAAAGTGTGAAAAAGGGGTTTGTATCTGGCCTTTGGATCATTCATTTCCACTTAGTAAGTAATTCAGTTAGCCCTAACCTGATGCAATTAAAACTGTGTGATCTCACTGTGTTACCAATATATTTGATTTTGTGTTGTGCTGTATTTTAATGTAAAACTAATCTTGCATACTTACCTACCTTTCATCTGTCAGATACAGTTTCATATGTAGTTGAGAAAATCTGCTTAAGTTCTAAATGTGTAACATTTAAAAGTGCTAAAATATTTATAGCAGTCACCCTTTGTTTTTAATATGTTGTTCACTTTTCCAGATAAAAATATGGACTCATGAGGAGGGTGATGTCTTGTCACTCAAAGTAGAAATGCAAGTGAAGATACCATCACATCTAGCTTTCTCCCTTTTGTCTGACTTCACACACCGTCAACAATGGGACAAACATTTCTTGTAAGAACTTACCTTTATTTAAGACTATTCTAATTCTATGACAACTAACCTTTTCTGAGACAAATATTTTTTGAGATGTTGACACTTTTCCACCTAATTAAGAAGAAATTGCTGTAAGGAGCTGACATTAAAGGTTCATTAGTCAAAGTATAGATTGTTTTTTTTTTTCCCTCAGAAATAATTTCTCAATAGGGTTGCCCTGAACTGTCAAAAGAGATGGGACAGAGGTTATGCTTTACTGAAATGAACAAAATTCCATGCCTAAACCTATGTTTCTTAAAAGGGTTAACTTGAGTAGGTTGTATATAACTTGAGGTGGAAATAAGGTGAACACTCTATGTAAGAAGTAAGGCAAAGCTGTGGACTCATTAATGTTTGTGCTGTCTAGGATGCTGATGCTCAGCTTCACCATACAGTCGAAGTGAGAAGTCAAGCAATGGGGATCTTCACTTTTTAAGAAAAATTACATTGCATAAAGTGTCTAAATTAGAATGGGTTTCAGACTAGCTGTAAAACGTGTTTTTTAATCTACCTTACGTGTTGTAGAATAATGACTAGAGACAAGGGAATTGATATGATACCAGTTTGATTAGGTGAATATTTTCTTGACATAGAAGCTTTTTCAATTAGTTATTCTGTCTTGAAGGGTTTTTATTAGAAAGTAAGCGGAGAGCTAAGAATATTTAAGAATTAACATCTTCTGCATTTAAGGCTTAAAAAGTGAAATCTGAAGAAATGTTATGTTGCTTTTCCATACCTAAAGCCAAAATCTCAGATGTCTTATGACTACCATGAAGCCCAATGTACTAGTCAAAACGGAATACAAACGGAATACTGCTAAGGCAGTAGAAGCTGAAGTGAAATCAGTTACCTGCAGTGCAAAGGATAATGCTGAGGGTTTTTTCAGTATTGAAAACTAATAATTAATTAAAAATAATTAAATAAGTAAATAATAAATGAATAAAAATAATAATTAATTAAAACTGATAATTAATGATTACTATTTCCAAGAGATCGAATGAGTATGTCCTACTGGATGGCACCTTCTGAACACAGCAGAACGCAACCTTGAATGAAATTTTGCTAATGTTTTCTGACTATTGCTCCTATGGTATGTCAAATGGACAATGGTTGGTCAATCAGCAGGTATTACATCATGCAAGCTAATGTCATTCCAAGTAGAAATGTGTAGTATATGAAAGGCTTTTTAGACTTTATTCCAGCACCCTGTAGCACTTTTGAACAATTTTGCAGGATATAGATGTGGTGTCAGATGAGGCATTGCAGAAAAGCTCAGGTTTTCACTCTTTATTCCTCTCTTAAGTTTGCTACCTGTTGTGGTTTAACTGGGCAGGCAGCTCTGCACCACACAGCCATTTGCTTGCTCTCCTTCCCTCCCTCCACAGTGGGATGGGGGAGACAACTGGAAAAAAAGGGTAAAATTAGTGGGTTGAGATGAAGACAGATTAACAGGACAGAGAAAGAAGGGAAAATAGTAATGATAAAAGAACGTACAAAGCAAGTGTTGCACAATGCAGTTGGTCACTACTCACTCACCAATGCCTAGCCGGGCAGCATCCCCCCACTGCTCCAGCCAACGCTTCCCCAGTGTAACTGTCCCACATGACGCCACATGGTATGGGACATCCCTTTGGCCAGCTGGGGTCAGCTGTCCTGACTGTGTCCCCTCACAGCACCTTGTGCACCACCAGCCTCCTGGCAGGGCAGTGTGAGGAGCTGAAAAGTCCTGAAAGAAAATTAACTGTATGCCTTCTGACAACCAGGACACTGCCTCTGCAGAAAGACCATATGCCGAATTTTAGGCTGGAATATATGTTGGTACTGTGCTTTTCATAAGCGATGCTATTGCGTATGACAGGCCCAGCATGTGTGTGTACTAAATGTACTTGCAGAACTTGTGAGGTCCTAGAGGCTGTGAATGAAGATGAGAAGATATATTATGTTACGTCTCCACCCATGACTGGCCATAAACCCAGGGATTTTGTGATTCTTGTGTCTCAAAGGCAACCTTGTAAGTCCAGGTGAGCATACAATTTCAAGCTGAACTGTGAGTGCTTTGGAGCCAGTTTTGATTACTTTTGACCACTACCATGCCTGTAGTTTGGTGACAAAAATGTCATTTATTTTTTAAAGAAATTGGTTTCGTATCTGATTTAAAATAACTGTTGACACCTGAGCCAGATTTATTTTGCAAAAGAAAGAAGCAATGAAGTGAATTGAGAGCATCATGGACTTGGAGCATAGTCTAGTGTTGCTTCTTTTAATGACTCTTCGGGAATGGTCCATCCTGAGAGAAAACAGGATATCCTGGAGGCCCTGTCAATGTGCTGAAGCACATGATTAGGAGTTTCTATAAGTGACTTTGTGGTCCTATTTAATGTAATTCTGGAGAATTTTTCTCAGTTAAATGTTTGGCCTTTCTTGAAACCTCAGTGTGATGCATTTATTGTATTATATGTGCAACAGCAATTAAACATTGCTGTTGAACATGGTTTAAAAATTCAGTTGATTAGTTTAATGTACATTGATTTTCCGTTTTCACTAGATTTCCTTTTTTTCTTGCATAATGAAACATGGATAAATGGGGCCATTTGGTCTATTTTGTGCTTATCATTCTTTATTCCCACTTTATTTTCTTATATTTAGTAATTCTTTATTTTAACAGAACATTGCTTGCAAATAATATTCTGTACTGTGCCCTTTTTTTCCCCCCATGTATCTGGGAATTGGATCGTGTTTACCTTTGCTGGGGCTATACTCCACATGCCCTTAGTAAGGGTTGCTCCTAGGCCCTGCTCCTGTGAACTTGGGTCCTGGAGAGCAGAATAAATGAAAAAAGGAAAAAGAAAAAAAGAACGGGGGTGTTGTATGTGGGTGGTGGTTCTGTGGCTTTCCACAGAAGTCTTCTTGACTGGAGTCTGTGATAAAGCCTTAATGAGACTCAAGAGAACTGAGCCTTTTAATAGGCCTTTAAAATATAGGCGCATGTTTGCCTTTGTATAAAAATGACATCTTTGAAATAGCTATTTATGCTTCTCAGAGAAAAAAAAAATCATATTCCATACTTCTAACCCTTTACATGCATTTTTTTAATATCTTGTTGAAAAAAATGTTTGATTCTTCCCCTTGCGCTGCAGTGAACCCTATGTAGTAGCTGTAAAGTCAGTTACCCTCACGTCTAAGCCGCCTTCTCCACAATACTGCAGAAGTGAAATCCTTTGTGCGGGATTCCAGCTCTACAGTGACAGCGACAGCTCCTGTACAGTGAGTAGCTCTGCAGGCCTCAGCTGTGCCTTCCTTCCTGTGGCATTACATGTGCATATAATCTCATTTATGTTGGCAGTCCAGAACAGCAGAAATACAAAAAAATGAGTTGCTTTCCCCAGACTTCAGTTTGGCTATCAAAAATGTTCTTTATTCCACAAAGTGTATTTTTTTTTTTTTGCCCAGCTTTCGCCAATCTCAAAGTTAGGAATGAAGTTAAACTCAGAACTGAAGAAGGACTGGGACTTCTGGAGGGTAGTTCAGTCAGTCCTAGAATAAGCTTCTGCAAGGCATGGTGTCTGCTGGTGCCTGTCTGCTTTCAGAGAAATCCCAAGGAATTAGTTCAGATTAAATGCTTGGTTTTATATATCAGAAATCATGCAATCTGAACCCCATTCCTGGCAGCATCCCTCTCTTCTGTACTTTTCCAGGGGAAAGATAAACTGTTTTAATTTAAGAAAATGTGTGTCTGAAAACAGCACGTCAGTGGCTGGCATTCTTTTTTTAGATAACAGCTTTGTTCATAAAGCACGTCTATAGGAGTCAACCCAGTGATACTTGTGGGACCCTTCCAACTTGGAACATTATATGATTCTACACATGATGCATTTTACAAGTTAGACAATGTTTCTTGCTGCATTTCTGTGTACATTTACCTAAATACTTGAGGCCCTGCCAGTAGTAAGGACAGACACTAACATCCTCAAAGGATTCTAAAACAGCATGTTTTTGCTAATTCGTGCCTTCAGTTTCTACTGCCTAAAAGCACTATGCACTTCTGTTCTCCTCAATAAAAACTTTGATACTCATTTAGGGTCTGAAAAAAAATGACTAACTATTGCAGTCCACAGGGTTTTTATTTTTTATTTTTATTTATTTAAACAGGTGTGTTACTTCAATCAAATGACATCCGGTGTTATGCCCTACTTAGCTGCAAATCTAACTGGTTCATCAAACTCCATTGAAGACACTGCTTTGGAGTGTATAAAGTTCTTGGAGCAGAAAGGCAGCAAGTGCTGAAGCTAAAAGCAAATTTCTGGAGAGTGCTAAAGATTATCAAGCAATACTGGTTTAAATTCTTGCATGTGTGTTGATCATCCTTCTACATCTTAATTACTCTGGGTCATGCAGCTGATACTGGGCTTGAACCAGAGGATATCTAGCACGATTTTGTATCAAATTAAGATTAGGCCTTATGCTCTAAATTCAAGTTTTTAATCTAAAAAAGATTAAGGCACAGAGTCTGCACTTGAATGCATTAATGAATTTTGATTGACCCAACAGAACTTAAAACTGCAGCTTATAAGACTATTTCATTTTCATACAGTTGAATTGAACCTAGTGGCACCCAGTTTTAAATCAGTAAACTCTCATCTGTCTAATTTGCAGAGAACTGGTACTACTAAGTAGCTTATCCAGTGCTCTGGCCTCTTTGTCTAGGTTCTTGCACATGCATTGTATGTAAATCTGTTATCCCCTAAATCAAGTTAGTGTTTGCTAATGTTTATGTGTCAATGCTTGTAGCTTATCTGTGATTTTCAATAAATTATTGCTTTTCAGGTTACACATTGATCATAGTTTTTATTACACTCTCTCTGGAAGGAATTCAGACCTGGTTCCAGACAGACTGGTTTGTGGTGACAATGGGGGGCTGTTGGCCTCCTACACAAGTGCCGTGACCCCCAGTTCTACACCAGACTGTTTTGCTGGCAGCAAATTAATGTAGAGCAGGAAGAGTCTTGGATACATTCCCTCATACATAAAAAGGGAGAACAGTTTCACAGGTTTTATTGTGGTGTATCTGTTGTTTTCTGTTGTGTTTTTTTTTTTTTTTCCCCTCAAAAATCCCTTGTTTAAAAAGCACGTTAAGATCACCTGCAGTTAAATCATAACATGAATGGAGGGGTGGGTTAAGAGGATCAAAGCATGTGAACTGTAGCTGTACCATTTATCTCTCTGAAGTCTCATAACTGGTAGAATGAGAGCTCTAAGCATCTCATCCAGGTCCCACTTAAGTAAATTACATCTTCAGCTTAACCTATAACCAAATCAAAGCTTTTGTTGGTGATTTGTGGATTACAGCATACCTGCAAATTGTGCATGACATCGACCACGTGCACCGCAAGAAGCACCTGCTCTTGCCCTGGAAGCCCTTATGTATATTAGCAGTGAGTCGGCTGGCCTCTCCACAAGGCATTTCACCTGGGTACAGCATTGCACTGAAACAAAGAGCGAGCAGAATCAGGATGTCTTCTCTATCCTGTGGTGATGCCAGCCACTATACACCCTACAACACAGGGAAATGTCCGCACTAGTAATAGAAAAAGCAAATTGGGGCATGATCTCTGGCTCTGAAGATGACCCTTTGGATCCAGATCCTTATTTTGGATCATGATTTTTACCACATGGGTAAGATGCATCTAGCAAGTGAGGACTGTGGGCTCAGGGCAGCCCCTTCCGCAGCACGAACACTGTCGAGGCCTGAGCAGGGCAGGCTTCCTTCCTCCTCCTGGGGTGGCTGGTAACAGGAGGTTCGTCACCTGTGTGAGCTGCACAGCTCTGCACTCTCTCTCAGCCATGCTGATGTTTGCTGTGTGCAGACGGTGGCAGGCAGAAGCCCTCGAGCAGACAGATAAGTCTTTGCATTCCAATTTTTAGCGAACAGAGACACCTAACGTTCAACTCTGCGTATGTGCAAGGAATATATTCCCCTGAATAAAGAAAGCTTCCGGGGAGCCCAGCCTCAGCCCATGCCCAGCACTGAGTGACCTCCTGTGCGGCAGTTCATAACCTGCCTTTAGAGACACCTAAACACTGAACTCGGGTGCTGGGCCACCACAGGGGCCACCTGGAGAACATTATTTGGCATTTTTTAAATACTAACATTCTGCTGAGATCATAGCAGCCTCATGCCTGCTCACCAGACACTGAGACCTTAGCCATTGTAGTACTGAGCTCTGCAAACTCAGGCTTCTTCCTGCATGCAGCCCATTCATCTTTTTTCAGGTGTGTGTGGGGTTAGTGTCTAGTCACATAGCCCGGGGATCATGTACCAACCAACCTCTGTGCAACTGAGACGAGATCCAGATTTCTAGCAGAACAAAGTTTCCTTAAATTCTGTTTGCATAACTTTAAAATTTAGTAGAACAATACATCTTTATACACAAGTGCTTTAACAGTAACTGCTCAAATAGCTAGCTGCCATCTGGCTACACAAGCCTTTGTGAAATAAAATGAAGACATTCGTAGGTGTGTTTAACAACTAGTGTTGTCCAGCAGTTACTGAGGATTGCTAACTTGTGCAGCTGTTTTATAGCAGAGCACAAGAATTTCAGCACCTCATTTTGTGATCCATCTTATGAATTCAAAGGTTAATCCACAACTTCATGCATGGTTTTTTATACAACTGTCCCTTTAGTCTTCCTGGTGTTAGCAGTCCCTCCAGCCAAGCAAAAGTCACTGATCAGCTGAGGGAATTTTAATTTTCCTCCCCCAGGTTCCATGCAGTACGTGATATAACCTGGCAGCCTCTCAGAGGGATGTTTCTGCCTCAGCCTGCAGTAGAGCAGCTGGGTGATCACATCTTACTTGGAACCACAGACCTGGAGCAGCTGCTGCCTTGGGAGGAGGGGCTGCACTCTGAAACCCCAATTCACACACCACAGAATCGTCTACAGCACTCAGACTGTCAAAGTGCACAGCTTCAAGTTTGTGTTGGTGAAAGAACAAAGAACCAGAATCATCCTGCTTGGAAAAGACCTGCAGGATCATCAAGTCATGCTGCAACACTAAGGAGATTTCAAACATGTAAAATAATCTAACATGGCAAGGTTTTAAAAAAATCTTTATGTATTCATATACTAGAAGGAGAAACACCTTTTAATGTGGAATGTCTGTTGCAGCTTTGAGTTTCGAAGTTAATTAAAACTTGGTAATTAATCCTTCACTTCATCCAAGTCCACCCCTCTTGCCCATTTAAGTGGGTGCTCTGATTATTATAAATTGAGTGCATACACTGTTATCTGCCATTAAATCCAAAGCTGAACTGGGAAACCTAGAATAAGAACTCTACCTATGGTATTCTTTACCAGCATTTTATTAAAACAAACAAACAAACAAAAAATGTGCATATACAAAACACATATTTAGGCTATTAAATTCCTGTGGGTTTGTTTGTTTTTGTTTTTGCTTTAAGAAACATAAATTCCAAACCCATAGCTTCAGTGCCTGGTGCTAAGCATCTCAAGACCCAGCTCTGAGCTCAAGGTTGTTGCTACTTTTATATTCTCAACAGGGCACTGTATGGGTTGTTAGGACATTTATTTAAAGGATAAATAAATTCTTTAGAAGGAACAGCTTTATTACCATCTAGCTTTCCCTCAAAGACTGTTGCTTGTCACTATATAATGCAAGCTGAAGTTGTCACAAAGCACTTTTAAGACTTCTGCAGCACCAAAGTGCTGCATTTGTCCTGGGGCATCCCTGCAGAAACGCAGCACGAGGAAGCCCAATGGTGCAGGCACTTGAGCCCATGCCTGCACGGCGCAGGAACACTGCAAAGAGATCCCAAACAGCAGCTGCCAGTGCTGTAACAGGACACTGCTCCACACTGAAAAGCAGAATGGGAGATGATCTTGGGGTTAATTTCTCATCTTAGATAACTAGACTAGTAAAAGTCTATCCCTGATGACTGCATAGGATGAATCTGGAGAGTATTTTGAGAGCCACTGCAGGCACTCCATTCCCAGTTGGCTTGAGTGACTTCTGTAACACATACCAGTTTTTCCAAGTGTAGGCTGCAGCCTCCCTTCAAAATAAATGAATCTGCCATTAAGCAGGCATGTTTAAATAAATCAAAGAATAGAACCTAAAGGGATAGAAATACTGATGAACAAGATTTCTGAACACTTTCCATAAAAAAACTACACAAATTAAGGAAGCTCCTCACTTCCTCTCCAACTATTTTCAGGTGTATTTCATGATGGGTATCAGAGGAAGGGCATGTTTCAGCTTGATAATGAAGAAGTACTCAGATAATTAAACATGCAGCAGCTATCAGATTAATGCACATACACCCTGAGCTGATCTACCACCAATAGAAGGAATTGCACCCCTATGCTCTCCAGACAGAAGGCAGGGCTCACACGGCTCTGTAGGGCTTACCTGATAACTTTGCTGTAAGACAGGTGACGTGTTTACAAGCAGAGCACAACATCACCCTTTCTAGAAGGCAAGCTACAGCCCAACAAGAGTGTTTAGAAAATACCCACAAACAATTTCAGAGAAATGCAGAAAGACTCTCAAGATCAGCACAACTGTATTCATATCCGACAACAGCAGCACCCTTTAGTTAGCCCTACAGACAGCTGGATCCACTGGTCATAAACCCGCATGATACAGTGCACGTACCCTGTGTGGTTATTGCAACCAGATTTATGTTATGAGAGGAAACCAATTTCTCTACTCAGAGTTCCCTCTTCAGAGAACTAGCCGTGAGAGGGAATGTGAATCAGACAGAAAGCTGTATTTCTGCAAAAATATATAAAAATTAAATACCCGCTTGCTGCATTTCTGCTGTTCCCAGCTTTTCAGTAAGCTAGATGAGTCTGGGAAGCAAACCGAAAAAAACAGGGACACAACTTTAGCAGCAACAGTCCGCTCAATTTTCTGGAACCTGCAGTTCAGTCCACTCTGCACAGTCACCACTGAAGTGGAGCTGTGCGCTGCAGCTGTTGCTCAGCATCCAACAGAGGCCTTCAGAAATTAACAACCTTAGGTACTTTTGCTTTGGGTGTTTGCAGTTTTGGTGTTTCTGTAACTTCTTCATAATCAGCACTCATTCCGGTGGCCCATCGCCCAACCGTAACCTGATCTGTAGAGAAAGAGACAAGAGGTTATGGGAAGGCTAAGCAGTGTCATCTGATCAAACTATCACATTTGAGGAAGATTTGGCCCACAAGGGCCTGTCAGTTTACTTCTGGGTCTGAAGCTCTCTCCTTTACACAACTCTTCTTGTTTTAAATTTGTGTTTTGTAAACTCCATTTCTTCACCCACACCAATTTTCCACGTTCAGTAATCATCAGAAAGCATTTTTTTTACTATTTGACTGTCCACAGAAACATTCAGAGAGTATGCAGAAGATACATTAATTTTCCTGTAAGTCCTAATTACTCATGCAATGAAGATTTCAAGATATCTCAGACACCCCTGCATAAAGAGAAAAGATCTTGAAGAAATCATGCTTGAAGAGGTATGACAGAAGAGAATTTACTGTTCTTGTCTTATATCCCTGCATATAATAAACACCATCCTTTTGCCATTTAAATGATATTTTGACCAGTTAAGTTCCACTGGTAACCAACCCATTTCTTTTCTGAGTGACTATCTGAGAGCTACGAACCAAACCACACCAAGAATATCACATGGTTAAACCAACGTTTACTTGGATTAACTTTTGTATATTAGAGTAGCTCTAATAACTCCACTTAAAAACCAATACACTTTTGTGCCTCGGCTTCTTTGCCAGCCATCAGTAACCTTTCTTTATTTGAAAGCACTCTGCATGGCACAAACTGCTTTCAAAGACTGCTACGATTCTTAACCATGATGTCACAGTTCAAATTAATTCAACCATTTTAAACCAGCAATACCAGTTTTGAAACGGGAGTGTAAAGCCTGATACATCTCCATGGAAATTAAACAGCATCCATTGGAATTCATGATGGACATAAAGCTTCTCCGAAAACGGAGAGAAAAAAAAATCCAGTTCTGCTTCACATGTAATTCCAGTGCCAGAGAGCAGAAAGAGTTGCAGCTTTTTTTTTTTTAAACCTAGACTGCAAAAAGACAGTGGCTTTACAAATTAGCACTTGTTAGATCTCATTAACTGTCTCACATATAGAGGCCTTGAGGTTAGCAGGCCTTGGCATGCTAACCTCACCTGACAGGCCTGTTACATCGAGTGCAGCATAGGGGTTGGACCAGGCAGGTTTAGTGACTGCACCTCCCAAGCGAATAGAAGCTCCTGCAGGTTGGTTTCCTGCCTCCCTGTGTACCGGCTCTGCGCCCTTTCAGCAGGTGAGTGCTGCCGACCCAAGGTTGCCACGCAGTGCTAGCAGCTGGCTCAGCTTTGAGCAGTGCTGCTTCCCAGAAATGTTTCTTTTTCTCCTACTGCACCTGTACAGGTTTTCAATTTACAAAAAGTACTGTGAACACAAAAATAGTTTGCTGCGTGCAGAAACCCAGCAAGGTCGACATTACAGACTTTCAGCATTTGTCTAAGTGGGAATTAAAAAACCAATCTGCTATGGCTGGTAAGTTTTGTGAAAAAATTAATTTTCATATCAGAATCTTCTGTGACCAGTTAAGACTCAGTCTCACTTCTTCTGAATTATTACACCAGCACACATCTATAATGCTACATATGCTCTCTCATACAACGCTTACACTATAACGTATACTTTACCTGGTCTTTTGTATCTGATCCTGTAGATATCTCTATCATCTCCATAAATACTTCTCACCAATTACACCAAAGTTCATGATACATTATTAACCCAAAAACTCCGTAAGCCATTCAAACAAGGTAGAAAAAATAATGTTTCATCACTCCAACAACAGTGTCATTCTTCAAATCCTTGTTTGCTGGTTTTGCCTTCCTTAGCACTATTTTTTGTATATAAGATAGATAAAGTAAATATACATATTTATGGAAGCACGGGAGCAGATTTCTCCTATCTCTAATAATTTAGGAAAATGAAATACTATTATTTCATAGCCTGATCTGTAAGTTGTACTTCCCTTTGTAATATATTCATTAATAACAGAAGTATTACAGCGTGTAACATATATTGTTGAATTCAGTGCAAACTGATTTGCCAGGAAGTAAAAAAAAAATAATAATAATTATCAGTGAAAAAGGAAAGCAGCTTACTCAAAGTACTTTCTATCAATGGCCTTACCTGAAGGGAGAGCTCAGATAAAACCATACATTTTATTTAAAGAGCTGAGCTCATCAGCCAGGCAGATTTGTAAACGTGTTTTTCTACCCACACAGGTAAATCAAAGAACACATAAAGAAGCAGCTTATCAGCTGGTGAATCCAGGAGGACAGACCTCCAGTCTCCTCTGACTCCCGTCGTGTAAAATTTAAACACCTGCCCGCACAAGGAGCTTGTACAAGCTGCCAGTACCCCATCCTGCCACTGACATCATACGCAGTTCTACCACTTCATGAGAATCACCAAAAGAAGAAACCTGTTCTGTTCATTTTCTTCTATGGTTGCTAATGTTATGAGCAGCAGCATAAATACTTGCTTACATATACGCACACACCTTTGATTGCATTACCTTCAGAAACCCAAGAGCCAAATTTTTTAAAAACTGCATGTTTGTGTTTTGCACAGCAGCTTAATGTATCTTAATACATTAGTACATCCCTTAATGTAAGAGCATATTCCCGAAGGAAAATCATGGGTGCTATTTGCAAGTTCTCTTCTCAAAGCCTTTTCTTCCTGACCGAAGTCAAGGCAAAGCAGTCAATAAACATGACTGTGTATTCAAACTCCACTTTATACAGCCCCCTGCATCTCACCTAAGTTCTTGTTCTCTGGACAGTCTTTTCTGAAGTGCTCCACAGAGCCACAGAGTTTGCAGCAGCCACCTGTTAGAGAGAAACTTGTTACTCATCTGGAAAACAAACAAACAAACAATGAAACAAACCCACTCTTACTGTTACATTTATATTGAAAAATCCTGTTTTGCTTTTCCATAGTGACAACCTATAAATAAGACAAAGATACGTCCCTACAGACAGGTCAGCACTCCTACAGGCAGTGATGCGGCACTGTGGAGCTGGCAAGCAGACAGCTGAATTTAGGAGCCTGCATGCACAGCTTCCTCAGATTGTCGGTCTATGACAGAGAGACACATCGTGTGCACTGCTCTGTGAATCACCAAACACTACAAATTCCACACACCATGCTTGGAATACTTCTGATTACTTTGAAGCTCTTTTTTAGACAGAACAACATAATTCTGCTGAAATTCAACTACCCAAAGGAACTTCTGAAAGTAACAGGAGCTCCAGAGCAGTGTTTAACCCAGCAGCAGGCACTGAGCTATAAAATACAAAAGTCAGTTTCAATGCCTGGATTATGAGAAGTGTCATGCCTTCAAAGATGCTTTTCTTGCAATCCAACTGTATTGTAAAATCACCTGCAAGAGTCTGCAAGACTTCAAATCTGTACTGGGAGACTCCAGCAAACAAAGTGTTACTTGCTAGTGCCAACAAAAGAAAAAACAACAGGTGGAGTAGAAACTAAATGAATCTTCAAACCCAGATGATGTTTCTCATTAAAGACACGTAAAATGATGATGTGAGAGCCCTTTGCTATGAACAAGCCTCAGCTGTCAGGACAGGGGATGCTGGGTGGTCAAGCGGTATAAACACAACATACTAAGACTATCTTGAAGCCACAAACTATTTTTAAACTCTTAATTTTTCTTTAACCTTTTACAATGTCGCCTTCTACATACGTGAAACAAATGACTCCCACGTGTAACTATGATAGATCTTGTTTTGTGTGAACACCTCTCTGTTTTTGCAGCCTTAAGCTGTAGAGGTTATAAAGTCCCTTTTTAGACCAACAGCATGGTTTTACTACACACTTGGGTGTATTTACATTTAAATACTCACTGACTACCTACACACGGGATACTCTGGCTTCTTTGCTTCTCTTGAAACTGCACGCACAATCAAGTTCTCATACCTTGCACTTCACCTCCTTGTTTAACGAGAACCTTCCAACCAAAACAGCCATCTCTGGATTATGAATATTAACCCTGAATCCCCCAGAACTGATCTGCTCTCACCAGGAGTCAAAGACACCTGGAAACTCCTTTCAGTCAGATCCTAATTAATCTGCAACATTACTTTGCTCTGCGTCAGGTAAGAAGGAAAAATGCTTCTTGGTCACAGGAAATTACCGCACTCACCTTCAGCATACAGCCCTTTGGGATTATCTGGACACGACCTGGACAGATGCCCCATCTCACCACAGATGAAACATTTTGCATACGGAAACGCCCCTGCAAAATTCCACACAGTTTAGGAAGCAAGTTAAAAACTCTGTCCAGTCACAGACAGCTCTGGAAACATCACAATTACAGTACTATACCATGACACTACACTACAGTTTTAACGCCACGCTGTTAAGTAGCGTTATTTTAATGAGGTATTCTGTAAACCTACATCTTCAGAACAGCTAAGTTGCTAAAACAGAAACCCCGCGTTACAGCCGTCAGAAAACTCACACCAAGCACCCTGAGAAACACGAATTTCTGAACCGTACCAGCAGCTGGATCCGTCTTTGCCTTGCATTTGCTGATGTCATGTTCTGTGGATCCACACCGGTAACAGATCCCCGTGCCCATGTCTTGGCTTTCAAGCACCGCCGGGCAATCAGCAACACCATGGCCGGGTTCCCTACAGTGGAAACACACCTTTAAAAACAAAAATTGCGTTTTTGTAAACACGTCACAGAGTAAAACAGCACTTACAGGCAGAGCTATTACAGAGAGCGCTCGGTCTTAGTATCTGATCATCGCTTATGTCCACCAGATATTCAGTAGGTCACAACTGCTCCTGGCTGAAACCTTCTTGGTACCCCTGAATGCATCTCCTCGGCGTTGACGTCTGAGGTTACTCTAATAGGAAAAAGTTTGTCAGAGGGCTCAGAGGATCCCAGCCTAGCTGGGCTTCCAGGCTTTTCAGAAGGCAAGCCTATCAACAGATTGTCTCCCTGTGGAGACGTGGTTAAGGCAAGAGAGGTGCTGCAGCCTGCCACTAAACAAGGTTGCTATTGCTTATTACTATTCTAACTGGTGATTGCTTATCGGATCTTTTTATTTATCGGTCTATTTATTATTTGTTCCCTCACCGGCAACACACGCAGAGCAATCCCGGGCCGCGGGCGCACATTCACCCCCTGACCACCGAGCTCCCCGGATGAACGAGGATCCACGGGGCACCCCCGCACCACACGGCCGCGGCAGGGCTCCGTTTCCCCCCGGCCTCACCATGGCGTTCCTCCTCGCCTCCCGCCTCCTCAGCCGCCGGCCCTCCCGCCGCAGAGCCTTCCTCACGGCCGCGGCCGCCTCCTCCTCCTCCTCCTCGCCCGCCGCCGCCTTCCCGAGGCGGGCAGCGAACCCGTTGACGTCGCGGTCCGCGTACTCCTTCTTCCTCCTCTTCCTCGCCGGCGCCGCCGCCATCTCCTCCCAGGGGGTGGCCGGCAGCGCCTTGCCCCCCTCGGCGGCGGCCTTGCGGGCCCAGCGCGTCATGGCCGGCGCCCCCCAAGCGCTTCCTCTCTCGGCGCGGCCGGGCGGCAGCGCGGTCCCGGCCCGGCGGGGCGGGGCGTGGCGTCACGTCCGCACCCGGCAGCGCCGCGGAGGGGGGATGAAGGCGCGGGCGGTTCCCCCTGGGGCGGCTCCGCGCCTGGAGCGAGCGGGCGCGGGGAGGGGCGCGGGCAGCTCCTGGTCCCCCGGAACCCCCGAGCCCTTCCCCGCAGCACGGCCCTCGGGGACTTCTCCCAGTCCGCGCTCGTGTCTGCGACTGCCCCGTCCCTGCGCAGCGCCCCGCGCTGGGGCTCGCCGAACCTCCTCCGGCTCGCGTGGGCCCGCTGGAGCCGGGGGTAGAGGCACGGCGGCTTGCTTAAGGGAATGAATGGTTTCTGAATGAAACAATCGGAAGGATTAAAGCCCGGAGTGAAAGAACGGGGGCTTGCTTAATCGCTGTGTAACAGACGCTGCTGAGTGTCTTTGCTTCCCGCTGTGCAAATGAACCGAAACACGGAGTCTCGGGGCCCCTCACAGAGGACGTTTCCTGATAAAAACGGGGAACCTGTCTCCCAAAGCAGCTGAGACCGACCCTGCGGGTGGGACAAGAGCCAAGGAGCAGCTGAGGCTGCTCAAAGGCAGGGGGTGAAGGAGTGACGATGAAGAGGAGTTACTGGACTTCATCCCCCCGGCCCCCTGA
>CM021763.1:76886116-77002558 GCA_011075105.1 Heteronetta atricapilla | reverse complement strand
TTGCCTCTGTTGCAGATACCAACCCATTTTAACTGCATCCACCCCTGCCCAGGTCTGGTAATTCTGGTAAGCCTGGTTCTGGCTCTAGGCATGCAGTTCTGTCATACTGGGCTGCAGCCCAGTCTGTGTCAAGACCCAAATTTTTTTCATCCAGAGTAGACAAGCATCTACCCACTGATAAGCGTCTGTCCGTACTGGATCCTATGCTCTAACTATACCTCTACACACCTGGAACACCTGTCCTGGATCTTCCCGTAACGCAGCATCCGTTGCTGACACACCATTGTATCTGCCCTGCTACAAGGCACGCACACGCTCTGCACTGCCTTCACAGCACATGAGTGGGTGGAGACAGCGTGAGCTCCTCTAAGAAAGCTGTCAGAGCATGGTAAGCAGCGGGGGGTGCAGAACGGGATGGAGAGGAAGAAACCAAGGCCACAGCAGCACAACAGGAACACTGTCAGCATGAGCAATTGCTTGAGTTTGCAGAGAGAAAACAGCACAAGACAATGCCTTCTTCCTACCACTGTTTGACTTACTTTATTTAAATTGACTATTTTGGTTCTGCCTGATAGTTCTCCAAATTGTCCTTATTTACCAATAGACCAGCCGGGCAGGAAATTGGTCCTCCAATAATAATCACAGGTGATGGACCTTTAGGTGATGGATGTTAAAACTGCCAGCTTGTGTCCACCTTTGGTCTGCAGCACCAAATGTGTTTGGAGCGGGCCAAGCTGTTTGGCACAGTTCCACTGCCTGTCTCTTAGACAACCCCATAGCTGCCACCAGTTTTATTACAGGCTTTTGAAACCTTCACTGGTGGAGTACCTCTCACTATACCTTGTCCCATTTCCAAATTTCAGGATTTATGTGAAGTTACCGTAATTTCAATTTGCCACCACATTATCTCTTTACGGTCAGCCCTGGTGCCCTATGAGAGCCGGCAAACAGGTGAACTCCCCCAGCCCCAGAGACTGATCTTCAATAATTAACTTCACAACCTCTGCAAAAATCTCCCGTTCTCTGGACAGCACAGGACAGCACCTTTGAAAGTGCAGAAAGCCTTACAAACTGCGGTGTCACCTCATTAACCGAGAACGGTAATGAAATCTCCATGCATTGCACTTAGTGGAGCCTGAAACGTATTTTCAGCACCACGCTAAAATGAATCCTGTTAGGATTCAGATACTAAACTGGAGTTTATCATGCAGTCAGATGCCTCATCGCCATCCTTGCACACACAGCTAGCAGTTGGCCTGGAGGATCCGTATCTGCCGGGCCAGGGTGTACGGGGTGCACATGGCAAGGTTTGGGTTGTGGTGGAGCTGCGGGATCTGCCCACTGCTGGACACAGACAGTTCTGTCTGACTCCAGGGCACCTGCTGCTACCCAAAGGTGGGCCCAGCAGAAACGATGACGGGAAATGTTTTCCCCTCAGGGGAAAACATTTAAGAAAGAGGCACACAGCAGCAGTTGCCCTGCGGCCTGTGGAGAGGCCCCTGGTGGAGCAGGCTGTCCCCCTGCAGCCCATGGGTCCCACACGGAGCAGATCTCCACGCTGCAGCCCGTGGAGGAGCCCCCAGTGGAGCAGGTGGATGTGGCCTGGAGGAGGCTGCAGCCCAGGGAGAGCCCCCGCAGGAGCTGCAGCCCACGGGGAACCCACACTGGATCCCCATTTTCCTGAAGGACCACACCCTGTGGGAAGGACCCACACTGGAGCAGGTCTTGAAGTGGGTTGTGTTGAAGCAAAGAGAAAGCATGAGGAGGAAGGAGCAGCAAAGACAAAAATCATTACGGACTGACTTCAACCATCCACCTGTGCTACATGGGGGGAAGGAGGTAGAAGGATCAGGAATGAAGTTGAGCGGGAGTTCTGAAAGGTGGTTTCAGTTGTTAATCACTATCTTAGTCTGCTTTTAACTGAGAGTAAATTAAGTTAATCTTACCCAAACTGAGGCTGTTTTGCCCCTAACAGTAACTGGCAAGTGATCTCCCTGTCTTTATCTCAACCTAGGAACTCTCCCACCCTATTTTCTCACGCTGTCCTGTTGAGAAGGGGGTATGAGAGAGAGCAGCTGGTGTGCCTCTGGAAGCCAGCCAAGGCCAAATCCACCGCACAGGAAAGCAGTTACACAGAAGAGGCAGAAGGCAACTTGATATAAGCACCAGATACTGCTGCTGTGCCCAGCCCAGAGACCATGGCCCCACCTGGCCCCACACGCTGTACATACACACAGCAGGACATCTAGGGTGAAGCGAGCTGGGGGAGATGCGTCATGCAGCAAGCTCAGGAGGAGCTACAGATGGCACCAATTCCTTCAAGTATCTCGTGGTAAGGCATATGGAAAACAGGCTCTTCTGGGGTTGCCCAGCAATAGGATACAACGTAGTAGACACAGGCTGCAACACGAGAAATGCAAAAAGGACATTTGCAACAACAACAATCCTATGGGAATACTGTGGTGGTTTTACCGTGCTAGGCAGCTGAACACCACAACCGCTCTCTCACTCCCCCTCCTCAGATGAGGAGGGGAAGAAGTAAAGGAAAGAACGATTTATGGGTTGAGATAGGGATAATTTAATCAAAGGGGGAAAAAAAAGAAATGTTATTATTAATTAAACAATTTAACTAAAGGGAAAAATGGGAAAGGGGAGGGGGAATGGGAATAACAAAACAAGTAAGTAAAGGCTATGTGGAAGTGCAGAGGAAAGAAATTACTCTCTAATTCCCACAAATGAGCGATGCTTGACCACGTCCTTGAAGCAGGGCCTCAACGCACGTAGCCAGTGTTCGGGAGGAGGACAGACGTTTTCACAACAAGAGCCCACCCCTCCCCTCTTCTTCCTTTTTCCACTTTTTATTGCTGAGTGTGACATCATATGGTATGGAATATCCCTTGGGTTGGTTTGGGTCAGCTGCCCTGGGGATGTTTCTTTCTCACTTTTTTGCCCACCCCCTAGGGGGGGTTAGAGAGAGTCCTGATGCTGTGCCAGCACTGCTCAGCAGCAGACACCACGCCGGTGTGATACCACTGCTGTTCTAGCTACGTGTGCAGAGCGCAGCACTGTATGGGCTGCTGCAGGGAAAGTTAACATCCCAGCCAGACCCAGTACAAATACTCTGACACCAGAAGAGGTAGCATAGAGAGGCTGTGAGATCTCCAGTTTGGGGAACATTCAAAACTGCACAGACCCCGAGCAATCTGACCAAAGGTGTTCCTGCTTTCAGTGAGGGCTAAGACCTGACAACCACCCAAACTGCAGTACCCCCAACGGCACAAATGTTAGGTAGTCTGTAAACTCAAAACTGAAAGAGAAAAGTTCTGCTGGCAAAGTACACAGTCTATGGATTTAAATTCTTTATTATTATCATTATTTTTTAAAAAAAGTCTTATTGCTTTATTCAGATTTTGACATAACTCAGTCTATGTTACTGGCAGTGTTGTTCAAGATCTATGTAGAAATTGCCAACTGCTTTTCAGGTGAGATCAGCTTAAACCACACAAATCAAAATACAACTCATCATGAAACATTTATTAAGAACTAAGCAATTTTTCCTACGTACAGGAAGAACAATCCCCATAAAATGTATTTTCTGTCTTTTGGTATGCTTTTGTTGTGTGTTTTGTTTTTAAACACAGCTCTGAAATAACTCTGTGGATATATTTTACATACCATGAGAAAATACGATGGCTTTATGAAATTATAGCTTTCAAGCAGTCCTTTGAGAAACCTAAGAAGTTACATCCTAGCAATACTCTATCTTCTCCAACATAAAAGTGCATACACATTCCAGGGGTTTACACTGTTCCCAGACATCTTTTAACACACACAAGTCACACCACGTACTTTGTTCTCAAGGGGAAAAAAACAGTTATTAAATTCACAATTTTAATAATCATTCAGTGTAAAATATGCTACATGTTTTTTTCTGGGGACTCAAACCAACAGGATCTGTTGACAAGCCTCTTTGGCAGCCTCAGTATCAAAGGTGGTCTCTCGGGACACTCTAGTAAGGAAGTCTTGGGGGAGGACAGTTGACTAGAAGGCGTTGCTTGTGCTCCTTGACTGTGGCTAATTACAGTTTCTGTGTGAGTGGTGTTGCTGCTTGTTGTATCCACTACCAGACTCTTACCAGCTGCTTCTTGAGGCTCAGCACCAGCATTTCTAATGTCACCATCAAAGTCTCTTCTAGCAGGAGTACTGTACTTTTTGGCTGCTTCTCCAGTTTCCTTGCTCACTCTGTAAACATCTTCCCATCCCGTCATTCCCAGAAGAGGTGATGGAGACTCATTTCCCCGCTCATTTAACCTGGTTGTGCCTGTCCAAGTAACACTGCTGTCACATTCAGTGCTTTCTGGCTCCTTGCCACTATCACTATCAATTGTAATCACCATTGGAGGGGAACGTACATGATGTTTCCGGTGTTTCTTCTTATGCTTTTTCTTTTTCTTTTTCATGTGCTTTGTTGGGTCTGTCACTTTTCCTTCATAGACTATCTCCACACTTGGGCTTCTAATTTTCTTCTTCTTTTTCTTACGCTTTGTCTCACTACTTGCTCGATTGTCTGAAAGGCTATCTTCATTCTTGTAGCAGTCACTGAATTTTGAGAAACTTTTCTTGTGGTCATTTTCTCTCTCTAGACTGGTGCTCTCCTTCACTGCGCTCTCCAAGTGCCGAGTTTTGTACTTCCTTTTCCCACTGGGCTTCTCGCTTTTCCTTCTGTCAGCCCCTCCAGAGGGGGTCCTTGACCTGTTGCTCGATCGACTCCTTGATCTGCATCGTTCGTAGTAGTAATAATGCCTCTCGTGGAGCCCCTTCTGGCTGTGTGGGTCTGTCCTCTCAGTAAAGGACCGTATCCTGTATTCTGGACTGGCAGACTGTCTTGAATAGTGAGCCCTGGGCTGAGTCCTCCTCCTGCACGAGGAGCCATCCCCACCTGTCTTTCGACTATAGAAAGCATAACCCCATTGGTATCTGTTTTGGTAACTGTCTCTTATATAATAGTCGTCACTGTCTCTGCTCCTTGATCTCCTTCTGCCACGGCCTTTGCTACGCGATCGTGATCTGCTTACTTCCCTGGATGTAGTGCTGTCACGACCCAGGGAGTCTCTCTGGCTTTTCTGGGAGACACTAGTGTCCCGAGTTCTCGACCTCCTCCTGCTTCTTTTGCTCCTGTGCTTGCTGCTATCTCTGCTTCTTGACCGCCTCTTTTTAAGCTGGCATTTGCTGTGACGCTCCCTCCGAGACCGATGGCCACGACTGCCTTGACTGCTCTGTGAATACGGCTGGGGACTCCTGGACTTTCTCTTTCTGGACAATCTGTGATTACAAGGGGAGCACATCGTGTCCTTCTCTGAAGAGGGGCTCCAGATCGAGTCCTGTGGAGACAGATCTTTTGCTTTCTCTCTGTTTTTCTCCTCATCCTTCCACTCTGTTCTCTCGACTGCAGGGGACAAGGAGCTCCCACAGCTTCCTACCTTCTCCTTATACACGGGGGAGCGTGGTGATGAGCTCCTGCTCTGCTCGCTGTCGCTCCAGCTGCGACGCTGGACTGACTGCTGCTTTTTCACATCCTCCCTTTTCTCCTCCCTGATGGACTCCTCAGAGTCTGAGGACAGCTCAACCAGTTCTGGCGTCCTCTCGGCTAGGGGCTTCACATACCCAACAATAACACAATTGTCTGAAGAAGAATCACTGTCATTGGAGTCAGCATTTGCCGGTAACTGAGTCTGCAGTCCGGTTCTCTTTGCAGCAGAGTCTTCATCGGAACTTTCTGATGTGTCCAGAGGAGAAGCTACGGTTGTACGAACCTCCTCCGAAATGGAATAGGAAGGCCCTGGAGTTTCATCATCCCAGGGGGCCTGGCCAGTACCGGTCGTGGATGAACTGTGGTCTGGCCCACGAGAATCTGCCTCGTCTGGAGATATAGTAATGATTGATGAGTCCGAGTGGCTTCCTTCATCATACGATGGTGCAGGACAGTCATAATTGGCATGCTGATCGTATGCTTCTAAGTTAAAGGGACATCGGGCAAAAGTGATGAACTCATGGAGGAAGTGTTCGGTCCGATTCAGCAAAAATGGCTTCAAATCGTCAGCGAAGGCCTGACTCTCCAGATCGCACCTGGTCAGGTTTCTCATGATGACATGCTGCACAATGCTAACCAGACACCCGTGAGCACCAAACAAGACAATAAGCTCTCGCCTCAGCCAGGGAACCAACCTGTGAAAGCAAGCAGGGTTGCGGCGGAAAAACTCTGCTGAAATGTCTCGGTAGCGGCCACCGTCCTGAACGCCACGGACACGCACCCCCGTGCGGTACAGGGCCCTGCGGAAGTTGATCATCTCCTCCTCCTGAATCCGCCGCATATACCTGCCCTCTGCGCTGGCCTGTCTCATCGAGGCCAGCCTCCTTATCATCTGCTGAATCTCCCCATCTCTCTGCCGTACCGGCTGGGTTGACAGCCCTTCAAACAAAATCCCGTTATCCGGAGGGGACAGCGTCCGTCGAGGCGAGGAGCTGCCTCGGTGGTAAGACGAGGTGAGGCGCTCCCTTGTTAAGGTTGTCCGGTAACGAAACCTCCGGCCATCAGGGCTGGCAAAAGAGCCATTTTCCGTAGGTGTGAGTATGTATTCCTCAAAGTCATCCTCAGCACGAACCGTGTGGAAGATGGAAAGGAAGGGCTGTTTGCAGAGCGGGCATTCTGCTTTGTTCTTCGACCACTCCTGGATGCAACGGAAGCAGAACCTGTGCAAGCAGCTATCTAGATAGGCGACGTTGTCAAATCTGTCCAAGCAAATGGGGCACTTGGAGTCAGGAGACGCATCCGTCGGCATGGTCTGGTGCAGCTTGCTGGTGCCAGCTTTGGGCAGGAGGCTGCTACTCCCTGGGAACTCCTTGGCAGCAGGGGCTGCGCTCTAGAAAAGAAGGAGACAAAGGGATCAGCGAGGACAGACGGCAAAGCAGATGCAGGAGGCTGACAACAGGTGTCCATGAGGCTCGGGCTGCCTGAACAAAGGGGCTCCCGGTGACGGGGGGGCACCGCCACCGGACAGACGGAGGGTCGAGGCCTGCACTCACCGCCGCCGAGGCCTCGCTCCTGGCCCGGCCCGGCTCCGCGGCCGCCTTCCCCTTGTGCCGAGCCCGGCAGCGGCCGAACCCGTTCCCGGCCCCATCCCCAGCACGTTCCCGGTCTCCGTCGCGGTCCCGGTCCCGGCGCTCCTCCCGCCCCGGGCGGCGGCGCTCCGCCAGGCCCCGCCGCGGCTCCGACATCGGCGGCGGAACTGCCGTTGCCACGGAAACGGGGCGCCCCCTGCCCACCCCCCCGCCCCCCCCCGCTGCCGCCGTCTCCCCGGCAGCAGGGCAGCGGACCTGTCGGCGCGTCACTGCGTCACTTCCGCTTCCCGCGCCGCCATCTTAGTGCCGGGCAGGAGGCGCCATGACGCGGCGGGACCCGCGGCCGCTGTGCCGCCTGGTGCGTGGGGGAACAACGACCCGTGCCGCGATCTATGTCCCCGTGTCGCGATGTCCCCGCGTCACGCCTCTTGTCGCTTCCTCCCCTGCAGGTGCTGGCCGCCGTGGTGCTGCTGTCGTGGGGCTACGTGCTGTACGGGGCCCGGGGGGCAGCGAGGCGGCTGCTGCAGGGCGGCACCGCGGTTCCCTGAGGGGAGGAGGAGGAGGAGGAGAGCGGCCGAAGGACACCGCCCGAGCAGCTCTGAGGGGAGGATAAAGCGCCCGGTGCTCCCCGAGGGAGAGCAACGAGGTGAAAGATCGCTGTGGTGGTTCGCTACAGGGAGCCGCGGGAGGGCGGGGGGCAGCGGGGCAGGGCTGGTCCCGCTTGGTGCTCGTTGCCAAGTGGTGTGCACCCCCAGGCACCCGTCTGTCTCCCAGCTCGTAGATAATTAAGGTTGGCAAAGACCTCCGACATCATCCACCCCCCCCACTACCGTCCAACCACCCCCCCCACCTATCTCACCCACTAAACCATGTCCCTAGCACCCTGTCCAACCTTTCCTCGAACACCTCCGGGGACGGTGACGCCACCGCCTCCCTGGGCAGCCCGTCCCAGTGCCTGACTGCTCTTTCTGAGAAGAAATGTCTCCTCGTGTCCAACCTGAGCCTCCCCTGACACCGCCTGAGGCCATTTCCTCTAGTCCTGCCACTAGCTACCTGTGAGAAGAGGCCAACTACAGCTCCCCACCCCTTCCTTTCAGGTAGCTGCAGAGAGCAATGAGGTCTCCCTGAGCCTCCTCTCCAGATTAAACAGCCCCGGTGCCCTCAGCTGCTCCTCACAGGACACCAGCACAGGCCCCTGTGCACCTGATAGCCCTGCCTGTTCCCAGGGCAGGCTGGAAGTTTGCTAGCAAATTGCCTCCACCTGCACACACACACACCCGCTTAGCTGTGGGGATTGGGGGAAGATGCAAACACTTCTGCTCACCAACACCAGGCACACGTGCTGTGGTCAGCAGTCCTGGTGCTGGCACTCTGGGTTTATTCACTCCAGTTACCCCAGTAACTGCACCTGGGACACAAGCACTGTTACTGTCCTGAGACTGGGGCTGAGCCCCTCCCTGTCACCCACCTCCATCGCTGCCACCAGGACTCTTACCTGCTGCCACCTCTGCCATATCAGAGACCACTGTCCACAGGGGTCCTCTTGGGTCCGCTTCCTAAATGCTGCTTGCACGTGTCAGCTCTTAGGCAAGGTGGGGTCCACTGGGAGGGACCATCTGCAGCTCGAGTCACCAGAACAGGCAGCGGGAAGCGCCTTTCCCTCCCCGTGAGCTGCTTCTGCTGGCTGGTGCTCCCTCAACGCTTGTGAAGAGAGGCCTGGCTCCGACGAGGACACCGATCCCCTTCCCCCGGGGGGCGATTCAGCTGTGAGCCAGAAGAGTTCCCAAAGTCAGCGAGGTGACAACGTGCGGCGTGGCAGCTTGTTTCTGTGCGGCTGGCAGGAGCAGAAGCCTGGTGGCTCCTCTCCCAGAGCCACCCCCTCCGACCCCCGGCCCTCCTCAGGCTGGGGAGCAGCCTTCCCCTGCGAGTTTGGGCTCTGTTCCCAGAGCCTCTCGCAGCCTCTGCCAGCGGCAGAGCTTCACCCACCCAGCGGGGGCCTTGCTCACGTGCCCCGAGCAGCAGCCGCAGCCCTGGGACTGCCAGCGGGGCTCCTCACAAATACATTAGAATTGCCACAGGCTGCCGCGGTGCCCCCTGCGAAGGTCTCCGTGCAGACAGACAGCTCTCCGCCTCTCTCCCTCTCTCCAGGGAGCCTTGTGCCTTCAGGGTAGCTGAGCCGCCGCGACCACCACGAACTGCTTCACCCGCGAGCAGCCACCAGGTGGAGAAGCGCAGGGCAGCACCGCTCCCCAACCTCGGCAGCGTTTCCGTGCCGGCCCCGCGGGTCTCCAGCAGCCTCCGGAGGCCCTCGGCTGCTCCCTAGAGTGCAAAGCAGAGCCCACGGGTCGGGAGAGCTGCAAGTAACCAGCGAAATCCCAGAAACTTGAGCTTTAGAATCAGCTCAGTTTCTCACACTGGAGAAAATCTTCACTCTGACTTGTGCCCAACAGCTGTGCATTGTTTTGGTGCTGAGGCCATAGGGATCAGTGTCCAGGATGAAGATCCTGAGACCTGGAGTGAAAGTAATTTAAGGAATTATTTAGCAGATACCTTGTCTCAGGAGAAAAGAGAATACGAGCTCAGTGTATCAGCAGTAACAGTGTTAAAAATTCAGTTCCTATGCAGTTTTGATGCCAGTTGTCTCATTTCTTTACTGCTGACCTCTTTTCTCTAAAGAAGCTCCCTCTGAAGCTGCCCACTTTCGGTGGTACCACCTGTGTTGTGTGTTCCATCTCCCATTCCCTTTCAAACTCTCTGCTTGGCTTGATCTCCTTGCCCGTGGAAGTCAAGGAGCACATGCAAAACCCCTCAGCTTGCACCGGGAGTGCTGCAGCAAGAGCCAGGACTCTCCTCACCAACAAAAATGCAGTGAAGATCAGAAAATGTTTCCCGTCCAAAATGGGATAGTAAATAAAAACCACGCTTTAAGCAGCATTAACCATTCAGATGCAATCACCAGGGATGGCTGTTTTGCTAATGCCTATCATCCCTGAAGGAACATATTCATAATGTCAATGAGATCCCCTTCAGATCTTATTATTATTATGTTAAATAAAGCTTAGCCTGTTTATGTCAGCAAAGCTTGTTTGTTAGTCACAAAGTGTTTTGTTTGTTTGTTTAGGTTTCAGGGGGTTGTTTGGGAAAATTGTGATCGGTGTGCTTTTGATTAGCACTGCTAAGAGGCACTTTAGCTTAATGAAATGATTAATTGATTCATCCAGGTATGCAGCCACACTAACAGCTGCTTCAACAGATACAAAAGATTCCCCTTCAAATACAACCTTGCCTCACTAACGTGAGGCAGTACCCATGGATACATGTTAATTATAAGGTTGACAGGAATACGTAAGGGTAGCTGATGCTGTAGCTGAATTATTTAATGAAGACTATGGAAGAAAGTCAAGAAATGGAAGTGAAATCATCAGCCAAACAGGAAACCGTGGGCTGAATTCTACCTCAAATCACCTTAATCTACCAATGATAATCAATTTCTCTTGAATTATAGCAGCAAGGAAGCTGGAATGTAATGGCTTAATTCCTGCATTATAGATTGTTCGAAAATGGAGGAATTACACAAGTTCAAGCCACAGTTTAACAGATAGATCCCTGTTGTCTTAATAAAGTATTTACTTTCTATTTTCTTGCCTACTTCTTATGCAACACTACCTGTAGCCTAAAAGCTCTATAAATACGGATTTAGGTAAATATACACAAGCTCATAGCACGGTAAATGGAAGCCTAACAACCTTTTAAAATCCCAGTGGTGACTATATATAAAATGCATGTAATCTTAAAGACAGAACTTCAGATTTTTGTGGTGAAAGAACAAATAATTGCATGCATGGTATACCATGAGACACAGAACAATAAGGACAGGAGAGAGGCGCAGCAAATGGAAGACAACACCGAGACCAGCGGAGGGTGGCATGTCAGGGGACCCTGTCTGGGAACAGAAGCCCATGTTAGGATGCCCCAGCCACCACCACAGGTGGCTCAATAACGCTGCCCAGCACATGAACGTAATCAGCTAGAATGAAGCAAAAGCATTCAACAACTTCTGCAGATGCTAGGTGGCAGCATTAGCACGTGCTCCGCAGCACAGGCAAGCTACTGCCTGCGTTAGACACAGTGGGCTCAAATTCTGAGTCCTCCATTTAGAGGGTTTGGATCCCCTCTTGTCATCTGAAATAAGTTGCTTATGATCTGTGAAACTTTAGACGGAAGACCAGCAACCATTCCACTAAAGAGCGAAAGCAACAGCCAAAAAGTCTTAACCAGTGTTCCCCAGGCAGAAATAATTTCTCATTTACTTTAACAGTATAAAGGTGTTTGTTGTTATTTGTTTTTAGTTTTGGCTATACGCATTTCTGTATGTCGGTAGATTGATTTATTAGTGGCACACTGCCAAATGAGCTTGTCACTAAAGGGAACGTGCATTATTGGAAATGAGTATTTACATTCAAATTAAATACAAAGAGAGATGGAGGGCTTTGCCACAGACACTGAAAGAGATTAATGGTTAAAAAGATAAAGACCTTCAAAGACCGTATGTTGCCCAAAGCAAGCTTTAATGAATTTTGTTGTGGTTCAGTGAACCTGGTTTTCTTTTCAGTGATTCATATGGCAAGTTGTTGCAGCAGCTATTTCTAATAATAATGTCACAATGATCTTTTAACTGAGTACAGTTTTGTGACTGTACAGGACTGCTCTGAAAGGGATTTCTGGACTTGGTAGGACAGGAGAACACATGCAGTGTGTTCCTCAGCTTCCTCCTCTGTGATATGCATTACATGAAAGAACAAGAGGACAGCATCCATGCTGAGGTGCAGCACAAGGAATTATCTACCACTCACATGAGGATTATTTCGAAATTATAACAGCAGCTGAAAGCAGAACATTGCCAGCAGACAGGGACAGCATTTACTTCTTCCTTTGCTGTGACTTCAGTCTTAAAATCTTTGAGTGTTACTGATTGCAATCAATATGACCATGTTTTTATCCAACATGCTAATTTTCTGGTAGAATTATTTTCCTAGTCCTCTGTTCCAAATGATACTTTGAATCCATACTTACGCTGATTCAAGTAGCATCATAATAAAAATAACAATAATATTTTAGAAGTGGTTATATGTAGCTAAGACTAAATATATATTGGTTTTCATCATAAAGCACAAGTTCAGTGCCAGCAGTATAACCCAAACACAGGTAAATATAAATATATAAATACATATGTATAAACCCATACTATTTAAATAGCTTGTTAGGTAGGCAGGTTCATAGCCATATCAGTTTCAGTCATCCTGCTGTAGATCCACATTTCTTCAGAGGCTCTCAAGCACAGGATAACACACTGCCTTCTGCACTATGATTTTTCAGCTGTAACTGTGAGTGGATGAAACATTTTGCAGCAGGTTTGAGTAGACCTAATGCAAGAAGGTGAAATCTGTAGTGCAGGGATGGGGGGTAGGTGGAAAGAAGCAGGGGAACAGAGGCTTCTGCTAGCAGATTAAAGCCCAGACCCATACATATGGCCCACCATGCACTAAACCGGGGGGCAAATAATCCTATCAAAGTCAACAAAAGCATGCAATCTGAAAAACCAAGCTCTGAGCAAACATCTGCAGTAGGCTGCAGATCAGTGGCTGATGCAAACCTTGCTTTGACCTTGATAGTTGATCCCAGTGATTTCAATGGGACAGTTCACATACAAAAAACCATCGTGAACTTCCAGAATCAGGACTAAAACCCCATTAATTTCATCTCCTTAGAAGCAACTGATCCTTGTATGGCTGCTATTAAGTACCACTTATATTTAGCTCTCAGGTGCCTCGTCTGAGGCACCTGGTTGAGTCTGCATGCTGTACCTGTTTGCAGAATCAGACCCCAGGGATACAAGCAGCCAAGAGCAGTATTTATCTCTCAAAAGAGGGGCTGCACTCCACCACACACAGCTACAAGCAGCAGTAGTCCTGATGGGTTCAGCTGTCTCCCTGCTTCCAGGGAGCCTACTTCTCCCTGAGTGGGATTTACACAGAATGTGTGTTCCAGTGGCTTGTGTTAGCAGACCTTTGTGAAATTTGCGAGCGAACACGTTTGTCCTCAGTCATCCCATCACTGATTAACAGTCCATTAGGTCAAACCAACACCTCCTACCTTGTTAGTTGCTGAGTTCTTCACCAGTCAGAGGAGCTGCTTGGTTATTTCACCCAGACAGGAATACACGGAGCAACACAAACACTTCAGTTCTGGCTTCCATTTTTATGCTGATTGGTGGCACCTGTTAGCAGTTAAGCACCAACCCAAAGGTTAAACCATTAAAGTACTGTGCTTTGCCTGACAGAGGTGGCATGGGGCCACAGCCTGCAGATTTTATTGAGTGCATCCAGGAGGGTTCTGCCCCTGTAAAGAACCAAAGGATGTGGTATAGTGATTAAGGGGTCAGCTCCAAAAGGAAACCCTCCTCAAATAATTGCAGTTCACTAGGCCTCGATCCAAAGCACCATGCAGGTAATGACTTCGGGGATGTCTGCCAGCACCCTTGTACTGGGGACGTGTGTAATCATAACAGTGAGGTAAATCAAATTTTTGTGAGAGTGAAAGGCAGCATGTGGCCTGTACAGCCTGCTGCAGAAAGAGCAGGTGGAAGGAAATACGTGCCTGCTTTTCCCTGCATGTGGGCCGAGAGGAGAAGAGCTGGTCAGAAAGCTGGCTGGGCTCGCAGAGGCAACAACCCAGGTGGTGCCTGTGTCCCTCCTGGGGGGCCCCAGTACACTCAGGGCTTCAAAACGATGTTAAAAAATGATATACCTTGCTAAGTCCTGCAAGAACAGTTTGGGCCATGGCTGTGATGGGACTGCTCACATTAATTTCACTCCTGAACAAGCTGTCGCAGCAGGGACGCTGCCGCAAGACCAGCCTATGCATCTTCTCAAACCATTCTGCTTTCCTCAGAAACTTCTGATTTTCCCTACAACAGAGAGCTAACCTGACAAACAGTGAGAAGAGCAAATTTAATCTGCTGCAGATAGTTGTTCCTCACTGATTTTGAGTAATAAGCACCCCAGCTGGTTATTTCTGCCAGGGACATCTCTGTCAGTCCCTGCTCTCTCCAGACACTCTGTGCCCAGCCAGAATTCTCCTCTAATATCTTCCTTGTCTTTCCTCCTGGACATGGAATATGCTGGAGAAGGCGGGCAGAGGGACAGTCCTGGTCTGAGGTGTGGGACGGGAGAGAGGATGAGGCCTTGGAGGCCTCAGAATTCTTAAAAGACCTTAGAGGTCTTTTCCAACCTGAATGTTTCTGTGACTGTACCCAGCAGACAACAGCAAGTCACCTTCCTCAGGACGAAGCAGCTCTGTCCAAGCTGATCCAGTGAGGGGCCTCTTCCACCCCCTCAGTATCCATCACAAGGGGCTGTGCAGGGGCAGCTTCTTTCTTTGCAAAGTGTCTTGCTGTTTAAATGGTCCATTAATTCTTCCTTCCAGTGGCAAAAAAAGTGAAAAGACAGCTGCACAGGAAATGTTGGTTTGGGATAAAAAGAAAGGTTTCACAACAAATATTAGCAGGGAGTTGGGAATTCAGAAACAACTGTTTTGTTACTTTTCTGGATATAATAGGCTATATTAATATGTATTAGCACAAAGTCCACGTACAAATATATAACAATGTGCTTCATAAAGAGGTTGTATCTTAGATCACTGACTTTTCATTTAAATGAATAATAACCATAATTTTCAATATTATTAAAATAGTACAAAGTTCAGAAAACTGGAATTTCTTAGCAGGGATTTCAGTAGACTTTGGTTCCTGACTGTGCTGTCTGCACAAGATCCACCCACAGCTAATTTATGAATAAGAGAGTTGAACGTTTTGTCATTTTTGTTCTTTAGATAAACTGAAATTAGGAAGTCTTTGTGCAACAGGAAGAAAGACATATAACTACATCTCATAACGACTTTGATCATAGTGTAGTCTGTCATTGGCTAGCATACCTATCACAGGCAAATTAATGCATTAATTTTGACAGCAAATACTAAGTATTTTGTTCTAGGAAAAGACTACCCAATATATATTTGAGGAATGCACACTCCAATGCAAGCAATTTTAGAAATAGCCTAGTAGGATTCTTCTGTTACTAGTTAATGGGTAAGGGGCATGTGTTCTCTCATTACAGCTTTAAATGGTAGCTCACCTATTTTTTTTTTTTTTTTTTTTTTTTTTTTTTATTGAAGGTAGATAATGAAAGTGTAAGTGATGCTTTAGAAACCTTTCTAAAACTTCAGTGCTGAATTAAATGGACAATGTCAAGTGCTAAATAAAAGTGAGCTACAATTAATGTTAGAGGAGAGTTAGCTAAGCCTGCAGCCTGCTGATAATTTACATTTCCACAGTCACATTTTTCACTAAAATAAATGCTTCTTTCCCTGCTGGTGGTCTGTGAAAGGCCCAAATGAACAAACAATCAGACTGGTGATATGCATTTGAATGTAGAGAGCTGTCAGCATTAAATCAGGCACCACGTCTCTTCTAAGGGACAAAGTGCACCAGCAGAGACTTGTGAAACCACCTATCCCCAACAAAATGAGGCCACCTCCAGCAGCTGAAGGTTGGCTCCATTTGCTGACATGACCAGGCAAGCACACACAAAGTCACCCCTTTTAAAAGAACTAAAAAAATAAAAAAGTTCCTTACTTTGCTGCATTTGTACTATGTCTAAGCACATGTTGCCAGAAATTTAAATTAAAATTTCAAGCTGAATTTGGGATTTTGGTAATATTAGTATTTGGTATTATTCTCCTCCCACATGAATTAATGTGGCATTAAGTTGATTTGGCCAACAAAGACAGGATGAATGCCTCATAATATGTATCACCCAAAATTTAGGTATCTAGCTTAAATTAGTCAGGTTTCTCACCATACCCTGGGCCATCTAATTTTTACTGGATGACTGTGTGTGCTGTTATTCTCTCAAGTGTCAGTATCAACTGGCTTATGGAAGACAGATCACTGAATTATAGTCTTCTCTAAATTCTTGAGAGCACCTTCAAAGCGTGTATCAGTCATGAGTCTTAACTGCATTGATGCCTTTACTCTCATGCAGGCAAGGACATCTCTCATCCAAGGACATATGAGGGGATTCTGCTATGCCAGAACAACACTAACTCCAAAATCTATGGGTGATTTCAGCTTAAGCAGTGGAGGGGAGGAGGAGAGGAATATGTTTTAACCTGTATGAGAGATCATCTCACTTTTACTCTCAAAAAACTGCCCAGCATTGTATATACAGAAGCTGTAAGGCAAGAGGGTTGTGTTGTGGCAGACAAAGGCCAGGGATTTCTCTATACACATGCTCAATGCAGAGATTTTTATGTCTTCTGAGGCAACAGTTCTGACAAAAAAAAAAAAAAAAAAAAAAAAGTGATCTGAATTAAAGTATTTTTCAAGAGGATCATGGGACAGAGAGTTGCCACTGACTGAGACGGAGCAACCACACTGACAGAAATAGAAGGTAGGGATCTCCTGAGCACCTCATCTGTTTGCTGCTCTTCATCGTAATTTATTCATTGATGCAAATTACCTTAAATGATGACATTTATTAAATTGAATGTGTGAGGAGGGTGACAGCGACACAGAAGTTAACCTGTACATGGTGTGAGAGGACAGGCATTTTTCCTGTTCATGACTAATAGCTCTCTGAAAAGGTCAATCATGAGAAATTGGACAGGAGTTCACCTCTTCATTCTGTGAGGATAAGGAAAATAAAATATAATTTCCAGGAAGAACCTAGGGAAGCTTTCCCTGTGTTTTGGAGAGGCATTAGAAGATTAAGAAAGCAAGCATATATAAGTGTCTCTCTATATCTGTGAAGACATACATGGATACAGACTGCCTCCACTCTGTATATGCCAAACTTTCATATACTGCCAGCCTTCCTAAATGTCTTGCAGTATATAACCTTGCAAATATATATTTTTTTTTCTTTTTTCTTTTTATTTTTTATTGGTAATCTGAACACTGCTCCATGATTTTCCTTATAATCCACATCAGAAATCATAACATGCTCCTTCCATGTCCAACTGTTTCCTGGATTGCCTTTAGTTTTTGAGAACACTTGACACATGGAATAAAATCAGCAATTTAGATCTCCAGTTTGCCTTCTTGACTTGCTTCACCCCGAGTTATGTATCAGTTGATGTACCTTTTATTTTTCTATTGAGCCTGAAAAAAAGGCAACCATCGAGAAAGCCACATAAATGCTGCAAAAGGATGAGATGAGCTTCATTGTTCAAATACAAACTCTTCAATTACTTCGTAATGAGAACATAGGTAACAAAGAATCAAGAGGGTATTTTTTAGCAGTAAGCAAACCTAACATACTCCAACATGCTTAAGTACCTACACAGTGCCTATTTTATAAAATAACCAGCACTGAAGTACAAATAAAGCCAAAAGCAACATGTGGCATTGTCCAGTGAACTAAGCATGCGGAAAAGCAAAAGCCTCCGTGTTTTTCTATAAATTTCATGCAGTGATATTCTGGCTTTAGAGTTATGGCAATGATGAATTAGCAAGCTATAAGCAATCACAGACAAAAAGAAACTGGTCTACCTCTGCACTCCTTACCAATCAATGAACCTGCAGTGCTGCCAGGGAAGGAAAATACCTATTTTATAGATGGCAATCTCAGAAAGAGCTAGGATTAACTTCACAGGGGTCATCTAAAGCAACAGAAAACACTCATCATACCCTTCATGCCAGACATTTCCAATGTCTTAGCACACTCTGACATCTAAATCCATTTCAGAAAAATCCAGTCAAGTCCAGCAGAAGGCATCTGGTCTTAACAGGATCACGTTAAACTCCTGCCCCAGCCCACTGCATGTTGCAATGCAGCTGACACTGTGTACCACCAGACATTTGTTCCCAGGTTCATGGGGGTGCTTCCATTTAGATGCTTCAAAAGGAAATAAAAATTCAATAACTTCAGTTCTCTCTGGGCCACAAATGCAGCATGTGTGCCATAAAAATGTCTGTTCTTGCTCTGGTAGTGAGCTGGAGCTGGTTAGAAAAAGAACTCTGATTCTCAGTGTGCATGGCACAAAGCCTGTGCCATACATAGAGTGGGATGGTGACTCAACACGCCTTTACTCTTATTGACACAGTCACAGCTGACACAGCTTCTTGACCTCTCTTCCGCCCAAGCCAAGCCACTGCCTTATCCTTGAGCATTAGCTCCTGCTCTCACAGGCCGTAAAACAGAACCTAGTGATCTGTGAGCAAGACTTTCTGAAGGACATCCTACTTGGGGTGCGAGCAAGAATCACATACGTCTTGTGTTAATCATCAACACCACCTGCCTCTAAGGGAGGTTCCTGCCCAGGGTGGACTGACAGTGCAAACAACAGTCTCCTTGCTTTCCTTACCCTTTCATCAGGGCCTGCTGACGCTACAGCAGAATGGTAAGTCGAGCACAATCAGACATCCTTGGCTTAATCGCCCTGCCCCACACCTCTCCTTCCCAGCACCGACTGCGGATACCTCCACTCCCACATCCTCCTGTGCAGCCCAGGCAGGAGGCATGCCAAGTTCAGATGTTCCTGTGCGAGGACAGGGCTCACATAAGAAGGAAATGTCAGGAGTGAGATCTCATCTGGGGTGAGTTGCATTTGCCACTCACCATTCACAGGGGACAGCTGGCATGTGAATTGTGTATCTCTAAATAAAACTTGTGAGGACATAGCAGTGAGGAGATGGGCAAATGCCATGTGAGCCGTGTTTTTTTGTTTGTTTGTTTGTTTTTTTTTTCCCACCCAGGGCAGATTGACACGGTGGCAAACTCTGACTTTGCTTGCCTCTGAAAACTAGGCAGCATCCCCTAATACATGCATGCATTGGAGAGGGAATGAGTTGATTGGCATTTATATAGAAGGTAGTAGGAGGTAGAAGCACATCTCTGCCTAAGAAAAGATGCTTTCCAGTGGCTGAGCCTAGCTGGGTGAGCTGACCTTCCAGGCAACTGGCTTCTAACAGTGTGTGCGCTCCAGTTACGCCACAAAGATGTTAACCCACATCAGTTACAACACCTGTATAAGCAGCTCATTAAATTGGCCCAAGTTGTGCCATCCAGCACACCTGATGGGCTTAATCTTGTGTCTTGCCCTGGTCCTTGGGTTATCATTGGGCAGAGAGGCTGTAAGTGACTGAGAAGGTATTTTCCCAGAGGAGCTTCTGTTTCCCAGAGCTCAGGCATTGCTGATTGTTTTCCCTGTGTTGCCCATTCCAGTCTTTTCTTTCCAATCTTCTTACACCCTAGAGGGCCTGTATAGCTTTTTAGTAACTTTAAATCAAAGCATGAAATCAGCAATAGTCTGATTATGGACCAGCTCTGAGGACAACACGTGGGCTTATAATAGCACAGTATCAACCCATGGACCTGGAGGTGTGCCTGCAAATGAGGCAGCTGATTTATCTAAGAGGTCAGATTTGGTTTCCTTATTCCTGCAAAGCCTCAAAATAAATTTGGGGGCTCAATGGGGAGGCCTTGGGGAGTCCCAGTAATGTGATTGGAATTGCATGTATTTTTACAGAAATTACAGGCTTAATTGTCTTTCAAAGAAAAGTGAGCCAGCAAGTACACACCTGTAACAGAAAGCAGCCAGCACATGCCACATCTCCAGATCACCATTTTGCTGGTCAGGTCACTGCTGTTGAGATGCACCTTGCAATGTGGGTCGCATCCTGATCTGAGAAGGAAGCTGAGTCTTCTCACTGAGGTAAGGGTGCCTTCCAGGCAGAGGGCATCATCTGAACACCTCCCATCTCCGTTCCTGGCACTCCACCAGGGGTGCCCACACAGTCCCAACATGCAGGAGAAATTAGATTTATTATTGTTATTATTATTAATTCTCTTTGGTTTCCCTTAAGCCTCAAGCACTGGACTTGAACCACCATCTCATTCCGAAGTGAGCTGCAGGCAGCTGTCAGATGGCAACGTTGCACGCTAGCACGTGAGTGCAAACTGAGTCAGACTTGAAAGTAAAGGCTTAGCTTCCATACCTGCTCCTTTAAGCCAGGCAAGGAAGAAAAAAGGAATAAAGGAATAAGAATTAAAAAAAAATGCTTTTTGAAGTAGATTTTTTCTCCAAATTTTTAAATGATTCTTCTCTAATAAAACCACACACATTCTGTCTCCTGGACATGAAAGAACATATAGGATCTAAACCAGCACCATGATGAAAAAGACAAGATGTGTACGGCATGCAGTCACTCAGGAAGGACTGAATGCTTGCAAAATCACACGTTGGCCTCTGGGTAACAACTGGAAGGGAAGTCACAGACAAATACCTTTTAGCATGATAGTATCTGCAGAACATGATTTCTGATTATTGAGTAGTAATCCCTGGCACAGGCTCCCCTCTGCAAGCCCTTCAGGCTCTCTGAGACCCACAGCCTTTGACCAGCGAACTGTTCACCCTCTGGCCATGCCTTGCACGACTGCAGGGATGCACAGGCACCGATTCTGCAGCCTGCTGCCTCAAACAGGCTTCTGCTCAGCACCTGCCCTTTGGCTGGCTGAGGGGAAAGCAGCAAAAGAAACTGGAAAGGTCAAGTGGAAATTGCTGAGCAGAAAGAGCCATGCAGCAGGCACCCGGTAAAGCAGGCAACAAGCTCTCAAGGCCTGGAAACCCTGGGTAGAAAGGGTAGAAACAAAGGCTGTTAAGCAAAGTGAGAAACCGAGACTGTTATTTCCAAGCTGCTCCACCAGGCAATATTGCCTGTG
Source organism: Heteronetta atricapilla (assembly GCA_011075105.1). Lineage (NCBI taxonomy): Eukaryota > Metazoa > Chordata > Aves > Anseriformes > Anatidae > Heteronetta > Heteronetta atricapilla. The sequence continues at coordinate 76,981,658 of CM021763.1, read as the reverse complement.
CTTTGCTTTTTGTGGTGCTCTGCTCAAGACAGAAAGCAGTTTTGAAACTGCACAGCAGGGGTTGTATAAAGGAGGCACAAGCTGCACTGAGAGCAGCATTTGTACAGAAAAAACAGGCAGGTGAGGAAGAAAAAGCAAGAGCAACCATCCTGAGAAGGGAAGGTATTAAATCACATGCTTTTAAAGACAGGCGAGGACAGCAGTAAAAACCTCCCACATCTGCTAATAGGTAGAATCAGGTGTGCAGAACTTCTCACCTTCCAAATACTGCATGCTGATTGTCCTTGTAGGTTCCACCAGCTCAGCTTCTGTCTGAGGAATGAAAGCAGTAACGACCCCATCCTCCTCAGAGCAGGAGGCTAGCAGCACAGCCCTTGCAATGCCCTTTAGGGGGCATTTAGGGGGCTCACAGGGCACCACTGTGACATCCCAAGCAGCCTCTGCGTGACTGCAACGTGCCCTGAGTGTGGAGGGGCAGATGTTTGGGATAGTATCCTCATGGCAGGCATGAACAGCACCAAGACACCTGTGCTTTCCATGATGGGGTGGAGGCAGAGGAAGCATCCCAACTCCAGGGCTGCAGAAACTGGAGTAAGGTGCTAAAGCAAGAGCAGAGCCCTGCAGTGAAGAGCTTACCTGGACATTTGCATGGAAATACCAAGGGCACGATGATTTTACTGGAATCTCTGGTCAGAGTCATCCTAAAATTCCCCCAACTTACACAGAGCTGGGGCTCATGTGCTTGTCCCTGGACACCTGTGGACACCCCCAGCCCGTTCAGCCAGGCTCAGACACCTCCTCATCACTCCTGTCAAAGGGTGCTTCGCCATCTCCCCTAGAAAATACCAGCCCATGCAGATCCTGCTCCCTGCTGCAAGCCAGCACAGGTTTTAAACCCATCGCATGGACTGCAGGGCCAGGCCTCATCTCGTTATTTATTTATTTATTTATTTATTCCTATTAAATAAATTATGTCTTATAAGTCTAAGCAGCCAATATCAAACATTCTGATTTTGGGAGCCTGCATGCTCCACAGCAGAGGCAACTTCTGAGTCAGGCTGATGCTGCAGTGCATGAACAGCATAGATCACATATTTTCAAGTTATACAAGCAACTTGTATTGGAGAATATAATAAATGTTCAAATCTATTTTTATGCCTTATACCTGCTTCAGGATTTGGATGCCCCAGTGGAAAATTCCTGCAAAATATTAGTTTTCCAGTCACTCCGGTGCAATCCACACAGCCTGAGTTTTAGACATTTGGGAGGCTAAGAAGGCCTTTCAACGTGAAAACTGGGGACTTTGAAAAGTTCCAAAGTGCGACTTTTTATTTAATTCCAAATTTTAATTTTAGAATTCCTGTAGTTTGGAAAGTTTGGTGTCCAGATGGATCCCTCAGAGTCTAATCTTTTCTATTTTCAGGCAAAATAGCATCATTCTGATGTCACCAACAATGCAGTTTACAAACAACTTCAAAGCCCTCTGCAACTGCTGGACCTCCAGTGCCTGCAATGGGCATGTGGTTAGATTTGTTGCCAGTGCGATGGCTAGTAATGGTTGTAAAGGTTTAAAGTCAGACTGCAAGACAAAACATACAACAACACCGTCCCCAAAAATTTATAGGCTAAAGTGATACATGAAAGGATATAACTACCTTTGAGCAGGAAAGCAACCACATGGAATAAATGCAGTAAATATTTGCTTATCCAGCCATTAAATATGGAAAATATAACTTGGATTGAGGGTGATGAAAAATTTATTTATTTATTTATTTATTTTAAATGATTCAAACAGTTATTGGAGTCTTGCTTAAACAAACCATGTGAGCAAGAGAAACTTGCAATGCGCTGGAGGGAAGCACGTGTGCACTCTTGTTGTACCATAGCAAGTCTGTACTTTCACAGGGCAGGTGGTCTCACAGTGCCTACGAAAGCAGGAGAAAACTAAATGGGGATGTGGAAGAAAGGGAATTCAAAATACAGAAGAAAACCCCATAATCCACCTTATATATTCTGTCAGTCTCATTTCCATATGCACAACTGAAATTGCAAGTTTCCCATACCTTCTTTACAAACTTCAAGGTTACACATTTTTGGTGTGGCCTCAGTCTGGCTGGACACAGGCTGGAGCACAAGTAAATGATGCCCACAGCGCCAGCCGTGCCAATCCTGCACAGGGAGCCGGGGGCCAGGCTTCCACAGCTTGGTCTGAGGCGGCTGTCATTCAGAGAGGGTAAAAATAGGAAGCAGCATGCTCTGAGGATGGCTTCAGCCTTCTGTAGTGCTGCAGGTTAGCCATAGTCTGTCAAAGCCATGCGGATCTGGGTCATGCAGGCACAAAGGAGGAAGGAGAAGGGGGCAGGCAGAGGGAGAAAAGAAAGAAGATGGGGCAGAAAAGGAGAGGAAGAGGAGCAGGAGAGGCGCATCTCTGCGGGACCCCTGTGAGTACGGATGTAAGGAATTATTTCAGTAGTGGTGCCCTCTCGGGCATGCAGAACACCATGTGCGATGCAAGCACATAGTGCCACTGTGCCCATCCCAGGGGACCCGCGGCACCGGTGGGACCTCGTGCCACCTCCTCTGCTCTTCCAGGAGCAGAATGAGAAGGAACGAGGTATGAGGGCTTTGCCATAGAGGGGCTGCGGGCCCTCAGATGTGCTCGCGACAGCTGCTCAGCCACATAGGGCAGCTGCGTACATCCACTGTGTGTGTGTGTGCACTAAGGATGCCTGAATTAATTGGACCTTGGGGGCAGAGTGTAATTATGTGAGCTGGAATTTGTCCAGCCTGAAACAGACAGCTTGTTCTTGGGAGAAAATTGCTGTGGCAACTTCCATAAGGAAATCCGCTCTCCACAGGCACCAAGAATGCTGGGCTGACATTTCCTATTATAAACTATCCCATGCTGCAAAGAAACAAGCTAGAGCCACTTTTCAAAGACAAGAAAATTTCAGGGAGTTAATCTCATGCAGGCAGGTCTGACCAGAGAAAGAAGCAGATCAATAAACACCAACTGACTTTAGCAGAGGGACGGAGCTGCTTATACTGACCAGTAAATGTGGTGCTTCCAGCCAAGGTTATGTTTTTTAGCTTTGTTACAGCATGAGATGGTTATTTAAAATAAATAAGCATTAATTTTTCTTTCATTGCTTTGGCTACCCTGAAGGCAGCTGTCACATTGCAGATGCTCAGAAGTCTGTTGAGAAGTGACCTAGAGCTAAAGTCAGACCACGGGCTTGCGAGCAGGCCCACATCTCAATCATGCTGCAAATTTCACAACAGACGTGGCTGATATCTTATGTAAATCAAGCCAGTTAAAGAAATACTAAGCTTGTTGGTGAAGTTAAGCCACCATCAGACTGAAAAGTCGCTGCTAGACTGTGAAAGATGAATATTGTACACAAATGTAACTAGAACAAGGCACTGAAGAGAAGCAAGTCCAATCGATCCTGCTTTTGGGACTGCCCAGGGATATACACCCAAACTCAGTCCTGAGACCTTCTTTCCAGTAGCAGGGTTTTTGGGTCTTTTTACCCTGGACCCAATGCCATGTGGGTGGTGCTGGGCTCATCATACTGGGGTCTCACCAACAAACACCATTGCAAAGTGCAATGTAGGGCATACCCTCGCTGGGGGAGGCTCCGCTGTTAGGTAACAGCAGGCAGTCCTCCAGGACACAGTGTCCCACATCTCCCACGAATAAGACATTGTTATTATTAGAAAGCTACAAACTACCTCTGCGGGCTTCCATTGGGCCTTTCTGCACTCGATCTGTGAAACTAAAACCCTGGTATTACTCACACTGGTCTTTTGTGAGATGCTTTTCACGACCACAGAGCGGGACCTGACAACTGCAAGTTCAATAAAAATGCGAAATTTACAAAGAAAATGCTACAAAAATTCTTTGCTCATTCACAGACATCCATATTAAAAATAAATAAATAAAAAAATTATTTGCACAATCTCACAGGAGCATTTAGTTTGAACCAGTGAGCTGCAGTTTTGTTCGGCCAGTGGGAGCTGGGTGTGCCATTCATCACTTCAGCTCTCGGATGTGCATTTCAGAATTTGATCCAGTTTATGTGCGCTTAAGCTTTGATCCAGTAAACACCTCCCTGGGACATATGGATTGACAAAGCTGATGACACTGTCCCAAAATTGGCTCTGCGGTGATAGTGGGCAGCTGTTACACAACTCCATGCCAAAAGCTGATCTCGTTTCATCAGCAGTCAGCCACAGAATCGCCTGCCCTTCGAGCACTTCAGCAGAAAGAAACAGGGATCCCAGCCAAAGGAAATGAGAAGGTGGTAGGCACAGAAAGAGAAATCGGCTCAAATTCCGGGGAGAGTGATGGATGGAAGCTGAACACAGGCACAGCCCTTTCCACCTGACAGCTTTGCTCTCTGAAGGGGCTAAGTGCATTCTTCCCAAAGCTCTCTGAACAAGAAGTGGAGTGTTCAGAGGTGTTTCAGGAATGCTAGAACAAACTCATTGCTGGCATGAAGAAGGAAACGGCTACCACCAGCTAAACATGTGCTCTGCTGGTGCAGTCGTACTGCTGAATTCAGTTCCTTTTCCCTAACTGCACTGGAGACATATTCCAGAGATATAAATATTGGGCAAGGAAATCACCTCTATGTCCCTTCCTATAAAAAGTCTGCTAGGAAAAAATAAAAAGGAGCGGAAGTTTAAAGCAGGGTCCTGCAGCACCAGTGGCTGCATGGACTAGAAATGCACAGGGACTGTCACGGAGGTAACCTTAGCCCAGCTCTGCCTGGTACAAGCCATCTTCCAGACGTAGGGCTAAATATATTACAATGAGAGAAAGGGCCACAGCACACTCCTCTGACACAAGCTGCACCATGTATGAGAGCAGGCATCATCCAAAGGGGAAGAATAACACATACCAGCCCCTGTCCTCTGCAAGCAGTGACCCTGCAACAAGCTGTGGGACAACACAGCAGCTGGTGGCCTCCCTGGGGCAGAAGTGGGAGGAATTCAGGATAGGGCTTTACAACAGGAGCCCATAACCCAGATAGAGAAATATGGCCACAGTCTCCAGCACAAGCCCCAGGGCTGTGTTTGCAGTGGGACTGGCAGAAGAGAGCTCTCCCTGGGACAGCACCACCCAGTGAAATGCAGCTGCCAGGGACCTGAAGGTACCCAGCAGTCAGAGTTGCATGTCTAGTGAGGATCTGAAAACAACCAAAGCTGCAAAGTTGGTCAGTCAATGCGTCTGCTGCAGTGGAGCAAGCCTCTGCAGAGAAATACGTAGTGCAGTAGGTTGTAGTCACTCAGAGTTTAAACCCAGCTCACCCCTGAGGTCTTACCTAGACTCATACTCCCATAACGATTTTCTGATTTGGAAAATGAGCAGCTGAGGAGGGGGCAGCATCAAGGCCAGATGGGTTACTGGCACTGTGGCTTGCCCAGGCATCCCGTTTACTAATGTCCTGAGGCACACAGGGCACGTCAGCCTGCATCCTGGGTTTATCAGATGCAGCATCCTTCCTGGAAATCAACTTTTAAAGTTGAAAAAGAAAAAAAAAGGCAAATGAATGAAAAATCCCAGCTCCCATGTGAGTGTCCCAGGAGAGAAATAGGCTGTGCTCGCCCAGGTCAGGAGCTCACCAGGGTATGTTGGTGTGGCAGAGCAAGGGGGCCAGAAGAGGATGAAGGTGCAAACTGCACTGATGCAGCACTGACATAATGCTTCTTCTTGGAAAGAATGCCTAGAAGACCTTGCTTAATAGTCTCCCTAGAGGCATTTTGCTGTGAGTATAGGGACAGCTCCTTGTCCCTTGGCTTCTGCACAAGCATCTGCTGCAGCACCTCAGAAAGCGACTGTGTCCATCCTGCATGGCCTCTCATCTGTCCCGGCTTTGGCTGAGTGACATGGTGCTCCCAAATACCTCCAGACCCAGGGAGCTGGGCCTGAAGGCCATGGGGACATCCCAAAAGGATGAGTGATGGCCGTGGAGAAGCTTTCACACTGCCCAGCCTGCAGCAGGGGGCAAGGCCAGTGATGCGTTTGGCTTGGCAGAGCCTCTGCTGTGTGGCTCTGTTGCCATGAGACAGGGAAATATTCCAGTCAGGGAAATGTCCCCATCAGGGAAATGTTCCCATCAGGGAAATATTCCATTCAGGGAAATGTCCCCATCAGGGAAACGTTCCCATCAGGGAAATATTCCATTCAGGGAAATGTCCCCATCAGGGAAACGTTCCCACCTCTGCCGGTGCACAATGGCTGCGGAGAGCAAGGCAAAGAATACGATCAGTTAAGTGCTGAGAAATGCCAGTCAGCAATCCTGCCAATGTTTTCACTTCCCGTGAGTTAATCTGCCTGAGAATTGAGTTGAGGAAGAAGAGGATGAAAATGCTCCGAGTCATCAACAAACACAGGTGACCTGGCCACTGCTGGGCAGGTGTCTCTGAGCAGAGGACTCTCAGTGACGCATCCCTTGCTTGAGCAATTTCTCCAGGGAAACTGTTTAGCATGCAGACCCACAGGGGCAGCACAAGGTTTGATTCCTCAGCCTCCATCATGATGCTGGAATGGGGCACTCCATCACCCCAGGTGATGCTGCTGGACACTGCATGTACAAGGTGGGCCATCCATTAGTCCATCCCCAAGCAGAGGCACTTACAAGGTCACCTTGAGCTTCCAAAGCCTCTGGACTTGTGCTAAGGTAATGTTTGAGAACAAGTGACATGACACACAAAATTAGAAGGAAGCAAGTGTTTTGCCTTGATAAAATTACAGCACACTTCAGCAAAATTGCCTGGGCTTTTGGTGGCTGGGAACTTGAAATGTCCGTTCAGGTTCTTGCTATTTGTCCCATAAATTAATCTAATGTGTCACCTGTGAAATAAACCATTAAAGAAGCCTTTGTTAATTTGTACCAGAGTATCTGGTTATCTAAAATAGACACCACAGGGAGGTTCTTAATTAGTCCGTTGTCAGCTGGGACTGGAAATGCCCATGGCAGCACGAAGCTAATTAATTACTCATCCCACCACAATGCAGCTTCCCGTCAGGGCAGGAGGCACTCCTCAGTGCACACTGGTGTTTGGTTGCTCCTTTCTGGGGACCGCGAGAGCAGCACATGAGGGTCTTGGACTGCCTCTGCTCACTTTCTGCAGAGGTGGTGGGATCCGTGCCAAGCAATGAGTACGTCCTGCAGCTGGAGGCAGACTGCAGAAAGAAAAACATGAGTAAGTCTTGGGAAGCAGGTATCTGGGAAACTCCAAGGTCAAGGATGCACGCACTTGTGGTGAGGGTATCACTGCGCCACCCATGGCATGGTATTCTGGTCAGGGCAGCATGACGGACCCTCCTGCAGCAGCTCGTTCGTTCACCTGCAGGTCCTGGGCATGGAGCTCAGCAGCTGTCCTGCTCCTGCTGAGCTCCCCGGGGAGTGCAGGTTCCCAGACAAAGGGACCCAAGATGCCTCCAGAGCCCACAGGAAAGGGAAAAGAACCTGTAATTAAGCTGCTGTAATGGTGGTTTCTCTGCCACCATGCAAGTGACATACCACAGCTTCAGCAGCAGCGAGTGACAGGATTTTGCGCTTGGGCATTTCGTAGCAGGCAGCATCCCATGCGGTGGTCCAATCAAGCCCTTCTTGGAGGCTCGGCGCATCCATGAGACACAGCCCTCACTCCCGGGGTGGGCTGGAGACCTGCCCGTGCTCCGCTCCTCCTCTGCAACATATGTGGCTGTTTGCACAGCATCCTTCCCCGTGTCTTGAGAGAAACGGGTCTGTTCTGCAGAAAGGGAGTGAATTAGCAGTGTATTTACACCCACGCTTGCAATCAGCAGCCATTTGATATCCTCTCATATTAGCATCCAAGGTTTTTACCAGCTCCAAGTGCTGCAATCACTCCAATCGCACCACAGTGTAAACTTTAACATTACCCCCTGTGCTGAATGCTCTGAAATAAATAAAAAAAGGATAGATTACACTGAAAGGTGTGTAACAAAGTCCTCCCCCACTGCCATCCTTCTTCCTCTGTGATTACACATCTCCTCATCTAGTAAATATACCATCTATTTTATTTCTCAGGCATTTGCATGGCTGCACTCCCAGCATCATGTACAAATAGCCTGCCTCTAAATCCTGCTCCCCAACACTGAGCAGTGCCATGGGGGGCTCATGGCCATCATTACCTCATCACCTGCAAGGTCTTGGTTAACGGGTACTGTGGGTGCAGCTTTAGGAAATGGCAGTGCGTGTCCTTTGGGAGGAAATAGTGAAGTCTGTGGAGCTGTCCCATTGACCACACTGTCAGAACGGCACTGAGGTGCCCCAGGCAGATGGTTGGGCACTGCTGAGGCAGTGATGGCTCTTGTGGGCAGTGCCAGTTCCAGTCAGTTTTGGCCTTCAGACAAACCACGGCATGCAAGTCCCACAGAACTAATGCCTGAACCTTAGTTCAGGCATTTTCCTTTGGGTAACAGAACTTCTCCTGATGTTACTCCACTCCATCAGAGACCTTATGGCTCCTACCCCCTCCTACCGCTTTGTTGCATTACCCATGGAGGAAGACGTTGGCATCTAATGACCACTCCCTCCCCTCCTTCCCCCCAAGATTCCTCACAAACTCAAAGAGCATTTGCTCTGTGGGCAGTTTGCAGCAGCTGGCAGTGCAGGAGGGAAGCCCAGATGTTGTCTGTCCCTGGTGTGGGGCTCGGTGCCCCCAGACAGCTCGGTGCACCCCTGCCAGCCCTGCAGTCCTGTGGTGGTGATGATGGTGGCAACAGGGGCATCACCACCAGAGGAAGGCCTGCTGAGACACTTGGCCACAGGGACAATAAGGGGTGGCCAGGCGAGGTGGCAGCTGTCCCCCGGGGAGCTGGGAGCTACCTCAATGGCAGATTGTCCCAGAGGAGGGGACGGGGAAGGTTCTGATCAGACAGGCTGCCTGCTGGAAACACAGATCTGATGTTATTCGGGGACACAGCTGTCCTGCTCCTTGTGTCGCATCACACTCCTCCCCACACACAGAGTGTGCCAAGCAGACTTCACCCCCTTCAAAAAGATCTGCTTGCATCCCCGTTGTCTGGGAAAGCACACCTTGCCCTCCTCCTCCATCCGCTGCTCCTGAAGTGCTTACCCTCACTCTCAGCCACCATTTCCCCTGCCATCACAGAGTCAGAGGATGGCTGAGGCTGGAAGGCACCACTGGAGGTCATCCTGTCCAGCCACCCTGCTCTGGAGGGACACCCAGAGCAGGTTGTCCAGAACCATGTCCAGGTGACATCTGAGCATCTTTAAGAGGGGAGACTCCACAACCCCTCTGGGCAACCCATGCCAGTGCTTTACCACAGTTCCTGATGTTCAGAGGAACCTCTGGTGTCCTGGTTTGTGCCCGTTGCTTCTTGTCCTGGCACTGGGCATCATTGAAATGAGCCTATTTCCACCTTTTTTTGCAGCCTCCCTTCGGAGGACACAGCACTGACCCTTGGGGCACTCTGCTCATTACCAGCCTCCAACCAGACTTCACACCACTGACCACTGCCCTCTGCCCTCTGCGTCTGGATGTTCAGCCAGTTTTTGATCCACCTCACTGTCTGCTCCTCTAGCCCATACTGCAAACACTTCTCTATGAGGAGGTTGGTGGGGACAGTGTCAAAGACTTGATGGAGTCCAGGAAGACAATATCCAATGCCTTCCCCTCATTCATCAGGCTGCTTGTTTCATTATAGATTCTTATAAAGCTGAGCAAGCATAACCTCCCCCTTGGCAAGTCCATGCTGACCTCTCCTGATGGTAGTGGTGCTTAGGGACATTGTTTAATGGGTGACGTTGGTACTGGGTGATGGTCGGACCAGATGATCTTGGAGGTCTTTTCCAACCTTGATGATTCTGTGATTCTTCTTGTTCCCCTGGTGCCTGGAAATGTTTTCCAGGTTTACCTGGCAAAGATCCAGTGAGGCACAAAGTAGTCAGAGGGGACACAACAGGACTGTTATGACAAAGATTTCAACTGTTCATACCTAAATAAATGCATTGTTTAAATGAGCTATTGAATAGGCCATTGAGCATGCCCACCCTCTTTTTCATTGGCTTCAAGTTCAGCTTGGCAAGTTCCAGACTTCCAGAGCCTGCAAATAGCATGAAGTACTAATACTCTTTTCATTCATCTCCCTTAGTTTGTCACCAATTTTCCCAAAAGAGACAGGAAGAGTACCAGCAAGCCTCCCAGGGAGCACTTGTCATTTTGAGTGCCCTAATACGTGGCCAGTTCTACATGATTATGCTCAAAATTGTTTTAAAGGTTTTTCAGCACATCTGAAATCATTAGCTTCTTTTGTACAGTTAGGTCAAAACAACCTGACATGAGCTATTTTCTCTCCCTCTCCACAGATGTGACTCCAATTAGAGACCCCTTTTAAGAAGTATAGCCTCAGTTTGCTGTGTTCTTCGGGATAAAGCAAGACACCTATTATTCGCCATTATTCATAACATGCAGCACTTGTCAGTGACTCCGCTGAGATTATTGCATCTTTTGTCTGAGCAGTTTTAGACAGAAGGCATAAAGTGTATTTAATCAGAAATATATTAAGGGGAAAAAGCACACCAGGCAGAGTGATACAGCTAAGCATAATTCCCATTGAATTACACGGGCAGGGTTTTTTTGCTCCTATGGAGAAAATTTACTGCCTGGTGCTGTGACTCATACAACAGTCCATACCTCTTCCAGAGCAACCCCACTGAAGTTCCTGAGGTCACCTCAAGACTGATGCATGACTCATTATCAAGATTTCTGAGCCCTGCTCCTGGCGTGATGGCTCGGTAGCAAAGCACGAGCCCTTCAGGCATCTGCTACTTCCTTTTTGCCACTTGTTTCTTGAGAGGACCAGCTGAGCCCTACCACATCTGACTGACAGCCAACTGGCCAGCAAGCAGCAATCAAGCACAAATGATCGCCTGCAAACACCATGACATGGGGATATTACTGAACAGCCACAGTCTAAAAATCTTTCCTCGGGTGAGCTCCTTGTAACTGAGGACATGAGGAGATGGAGAACCACCAGTGGCTTTGAAGGAGGAGAGGAGGGATGGGAGAGCTGTAAGGTCCTGCTAGACAGACCCCCAAAATGATACAAATAAGAGTGTTTTGGTAGGTGGAGGCAGGTTACCCACAAGCTCTTTCAAGAAAAGAAAAGAAAATATAATAAAAAAAAGTGATAAGTTGAGGAGCATAATGATTTCAGCACACTTTTGCACAGCACAGAGAAATCAGAAAGTACTTTCTTCTGCCAGTGTGGCTGAGAAAAGACAACGTTAAAGAGCACTTGTCTTGGTGTTCATCATCTACCTCCAGCACTGGCTACTTGATGTAGATAACAGGCTGGAAGGACTTGGTGAAGCAGCTCTTGAGCAGGTTTGAAGAGCCAGTGACCTCAGCAGAATGACACCAGCATGCTCAAGCTAATGGAGAGGCTCAAGTGTGTGCACAGGAGCATCAGTGTAAGAGCTTGAAACTTGAGCACCCCTGCCCACACAGAACTTGTCAGCAAAGCAAATCCTGTGTTTCATATCCAAATTACTGCTAGGATGTACATGATCCCACACTCAGAAGTGGTATCAAGTTGTGTCAAGTTTTAGCATTACCACCAAGGTTAGAAGGTGGCAGGTCTCATTTCACCTGCGATGTTATCAAGGGCTCCTGAACTCTCATTATAGGATGGTCTGGACATTATAGATAGGCCAGCTGTCAGCTGTAATGTATTAACGTGAAACTATACCTCCCAGGTCTGTTTCCCTTTAGGATGCTAAAAAATATACACTATACACACTTTGCTTGTTAGATAGTTTTTGGTTTCACAAAACATTCCTGACAGAAGTGGACATCAGGTCTGCAGCAGAGAAGGTTCAGAGCAGGCTCAAGAAAGGAGTGCCAAGAAAATGTGTGTGTGTCTCAGCCAGTAGCCTTTTAGTGGCATCCTTCCTGGTCTATTCTGTTCTGATTTATACCAAAAAACCTACATAAATACTGACATGATGTAGCACACCTAACTTGTTTGTATAGACAGCTGTTTCAATTGTTCCATGGAAATTCAGAAATAATCCGCCATTGACCCAAAACATAAATTCAGGCTGAAACAGTAACCATCCAGAGTGGGCTATTCTTGGCATTTTTTCATCAATACAACTAGCCAGCAAAGCATGCTTGAAGATTTCTGCATTTCTGAGGAGGCAAGCGCTGAAAGCACCAGAGATAAAAAAAGAAGTTGGGGTCACCCCTGCCTGAGGGGTCCGACCCTTTGGAGAAACAAGTTACTCCTGTATAGATGCACGGGGCTCACAGCACTGCATGGGATCAGAGCTGCTGAAGACTCTCAGACCTTCAACATGTTAAAGTTCCCAGCTTCCCAGCACATGCTCAACTTCATTCATTTGGGATTGTTGCAATTGACATGTTTTACATGTGATGGGCCTGGTTGATGAAAAAGGGGGCTGTGCACTTCTGGGTACCTGCTACAATCAATGGCTGAAGCTACAGTAGTTAGTGCACTTCAAACTAGCTCTTGATTTTAAACCCTTACTTCCAGTTTGCACCTAGCTGTAATTTGCAGTTTTCCAGCTTCTCCACCATGGCCATAAAGAGGTGAGGCAGGTGACACTGCTGTAGTAGCTTTTGATGGGTAATGCTCAGATATTTTACTAACACTGGCTGTTTCTCTGAACTGTAAACAGTGAGAGAATGATGCACACTACCTGATTAGCAGTTACACCAACGTGTTATGTGGGACAGGAAAAGGGGTTTGTATCTAAATGAGCATATGGGGAAATGCTCATTGAGCAAGCTGAAATCAGTGTCCCAGTCTGGGACATACCAGCTCACCATTTAGTATCTCTCTTTACCTATGAGGTACAAACGTGGTGACCCGTGTCCAGCCTTTGGATCCTGCCTGCCCTGGTAGGGGGTGTGTGGTCACCAAACACCCAGACTTCTCCAAAAGTCTCTTCCAGAGAAATTCACCCAATTTGAGTCATCCTAAAAAAAATGCTTGAAAATCACAGTGTAGAGCAAGAACACTAGTGTCCTTGAAATCTGGTAAAGTTTTGCTTTGAATGAATAAAGTTATTGGTAGCAGCACAAAGAGATGGTTAATCACCACTTTGCCTGTTCAATCAACACGAAACAATACTTTGAATTTTCAGTCACTGTGTTAGTTAATACAAAACATTTGTGCAAGGAACCACAAGGGAGATGTGTTTCACCTCATAGGAGTCCGAGTTTTTATCTTTATTTGTGACCAGGAAAGAACATTCAGCTGTTTACATCTTTGCTCCTCTGTGTAAGTGGATACTTGATGACCTCTTGATTTCTGGCTTGGAAAGACAATTTTCAGAATTGAAGCACATTCCCCTGGAACAGGGTGATTGGTTTCCCACCTCCATCCCTCCCCAGAAAGCATAAAATCTCCATGCTGTTAGTCTTGGGAACCGTTCACAAAGGGACAAATTGGAGGCGTTTAGTTCCACCTTTGGCATGACAGCTCCTGTAAGCATTTTCCTGCCTGCTAACATCCTCCTGCTCCCGAGTAGATGTTCTCTCTTCCATCTCAGTAAACCTGTCGCTTACATTTGAAGAGCCATTTTTATTCCTGTTAGATCTTCTGACATGTACTGCCATTCTTACAGTGTATTTTCCCCTCCACTGATGCCACTAATGACATTTACATTTCTGTGTCATCTACTCAGGCGGTTTTCCTTTCCCTGACGGACCGTGATGAACACACTGGCAGCTAATTGCTATTCCCAAAGAGTGTAGTGTATTTTTTCCGCACATCACCAATTTTCCACCCAAAAAGAAGGCTGAGAACTATTCAGACATGCAAGGGGAGGGGAGGAAAGGTCGGGGAGCAGGGAGTGGTGAGTTTCAAGGCATTTGCTACCAGCATAATCCTGCGTGGCCTTCACAGCTCTCCAGCTCCGTAGGACAGACGGGCTGGAAGTTAATTTTTCTCTTCATCTGGAGTTTAACAGAGGGGCAGAAAAGGTATTATTCACTCTAACATGAGGACATGCGAGCTGTGTATCCAAATAACAGCAGATGGAAACAAGCAGCAAATTCTCACTCCAGAAAATACAAGCCAAGGAGCCACAGTCATTGCTCGCCCTGCAAAATCCTCCTCAGAGATGGGAGTCAACTTGTGCTGAAATCCATCTGGGAGGCTTCAGGCTGAAGCCTTTTATGTCGAGCTTTTTTTATGGTGCTTCTAGGAGACCAAGTTACTCCTGTCCGAGCCCATCCAGGCACAGCACAGAGGCTGAATGATTTTTTTTTTTTTTTTTTTTTTTTTTAAGGACGGCTTCCCAGGGAACTCATTCAAAGGATGGAAGTTTGTTATGGATCATTATTATCAGTTTTCATCTCAAACCCAGGCTGTTACCACCAATTCAAGCTCCCTCCTCCAGGAAGCCGGCTTCCCACTCCCTCACACTTGGGCTTCCTTCAAGTTAAGGCACCAAAGGCACCGCCACTTGACACCCTGCTCATCAGGGAAGAGGCCAGCGAGGCTGAAGCTGTGACATTTGCAGAGAGGACATCCTTGGGCTTGCTGTCTGCAGACAGCATGGAAATCCACGGCGTGGGAGTGCTTTGTGCATGGTGTGCGGTGGGCAGGGTGCCTGAAGATGAGGACCTGTGGTGGTGTTTCTAAAGGCTTCTCTGAGCTCTGTGCATTCCTACCCTCAAAGTAAGCCAAAGAGAAGGAATCACATTAATGGGGTAACTCACAGGAGCCAGGGCTTCACAGCTTGGTTCATAATGCCCTCTTTCTCCCCCAGAGGCTTTCTGGTAGCACTCCTTCCCACCTCCCAGTACCTCTGCTCCCGGTGAAAGCATTTACTCCTTTATACCACAATTAAGCATCGAACCAACATGCCAGAAAATGCTGCCTCCCTCCTCTCCACATCCCCGTGCGTTTTGGGTCCTCTCCTGAACTCATTCACTCGGTGGGGCTTGTTTTGGGCCCCCACCTCCTGCGGGCACCAAAACCCACAGACACCAAACACGGCCAGCCACACGGACGTATGGTGGCACTGTGGCACCACAGGACCCCCGAGGTGAGCCCGAGAGCTGTGGTCCAGGAGGGGTGACAAAGCGTGTGGCCTAGGTCCTTGGGGTGGGAGCTCAGCATCTCCTAGGGTGCCTGCACATACCCTGGTGACATCTGGGGCAAATCCCAACCCCACAAAGCTGTGAATTGGGGTGCTTGGGGGAGGGTAGTAGGCTCAGACACGGCTTTTGGTGCCTGTCGTGTGGGTGGGGGTCTGAGGAACCCCCCAGCTGCTGTGTCCACCGGGACACCCCCAACACACCCCAAACCAACCTTCCTAAAGCCCCCCCCGGCCCACTTCCCACCGACCCCGACCCCCGGCGGCAGCCCCTCGCGCCCGTGGGGCCGTTGCGCGTACTCACGGCGGGCGGGCGAGGAGGAGGAGGAGGAGAAGGAGGAGGAGGAGGAGGAGGAGGAGGAGGAGGAAGAAAAAAGGGCAGGCATCCCTCCCGGCGCCCACCCCTCCCCTTTTTGCAGGCTCCGAGCCCCCTTCCGCGGCTCGGGCTCGCACGGCCGAGCCCACCCGTGCCCGCCGTCACGCGTGGGAAGGCGCCGGGCTTTGGGGGGGGGGGGGGGGGGGGGGGGGGGGCGCAGGGGGGGCGCTCCCTCCTTAGCCCGGCGGCCGGCGCAGCGCGGCGCAGAGCGGCTCGGGGAGGCAGGCGGAGGAAGGCAGGAGGAGGAAGGCAGGAGGCAGCAGGAGGAAGGCAGGAGGCAGCAGGAGGAAGGCAGGAGGCTCCCGACCCACGAGCCGCCGAAGAGGAGCCGTGCGAAACCCGTGCCAGCCGTCGGGGATCCTCTAGGGTCCCCTCGCAGGGCAGCGAGGATGGCGAGGACCATGAGACCCGACGACATCAACCCCCGGACGGGGCTGGTGGTGGCTCTGGTCAGCGTCTTCCTGGTGTTCGGCTTCATGTTCACCGTGTCCGGCATCAAGGGGGAGACCCTCGGGGACATCCCGCTGCTGGCCATCGGGCCGGCCATCTGCCTGCCAGGCATTGCTGCCATTGCGCTCACCAGGAAGACCGACGGCTGCACCAAATGGCCCAAGAACAAGTGTCCGTGCTGCAAGCAAGGCAGGGACCGCGATGTCATGGAGCTGCTGAGGACGCCCTCGGACCTGGAGTCCGGCAAGGGGAGCTGTGACGAGCTGGCCAAGAAGGCATACCACAAGGACCACAGGGCACTGCGTGGCGAGGACTCGGTGTCCATCTGCACCACCACCACCACCACCACCACCACGGCGGGGGAGTGCAAGAGCCTGATCAGGAAGGTGGACCAGGAGGAGATGCTGAGATACCTGGAGAACTGCTACCCAGAGATGCCAGGGAATGTGTTTGTGGGAGATGGCTCCACGTACAGTGCCTTGGAGAAGAAGAGCTCTTCTCCCAGCAGGGACAGCGATGCTTGCCCAGATGTTGAAGACAACATTTTTGTTGCTCCTAAGGACAGCATCATTGTCTGCTCTTACAAGGAGAACAGCCCTTATGACAGATACTGTTGTTACATAAACCCCACCGGAGTCGCCTCAGACCAGGAGACTATAGTGTGAACAATGCATACTTTATATATATGTACGTATTTATACAAAAACTACAGCTCCAACTTCTTGATAGGGGATAATATAGCTGACTGCACTGCATGGGACAATCCTGATACTATTACAATTTAACCTGGTATGTGACTGATACTCAAACCTTTTGTGCCTGAAATACTCTTTCTGTAAGTAAACAAGCATGTTTAAAGGTTAAAGAATTCAATTTTTCATTTTGGGAAGAAAAAAAAAATCCATTTTAATTTTACTTTCTCCCCTCCTCCCCCTTTTGTTTTCCTGCTGTCTGTCGTACACGAGCCTGTAGACACGCTGGCAGGAGGTCAGCTGGGAGCACGAGCTAAGGCAAAACTCTGGAGCTGTCTGTAGGAAACTGTGGTGCTCTCAGTGCGTCCTGGCAATAGAGTCACCTTGCTTTTGGGAGGGATTGAGAGGTGCCAGCGTGCCCTCAACAGCTGGCTAGCGTTAGGGAGCTGGTTTGTCTCCTCCTTCCTGGCAGGATTTTATTTTTCTCTATTTCAAGGCGTCGATGTGCTGACCCTGTGGGCTCTTCTGGAAGTCTCCTAGGAGCTAGATGAGCTCAAGGGAGATTTCCAAGACTAAGCTGTCATTGATAGCATGAAAAGTACAGGTTTTAGCTCCATTCCCTACCAGTATTGAGTTCACTGGGACATGTATAACACTTTTGGATTTTGAAGGCATACTTGACAAGGGGATTACAACATGATCATGACACAGTTCTTGCAGATGTCAGTGGACTCAGGATCTTAAAGAAATTATTCCAGTACATCTTAGGGAATATTCCAGTACTGCTTAGGGAATAGACTTGCATGGGCTTTGTTGACAGCTGGATCTGACTCTTTGGAAAATGTCATTTTCATGTGCCTTTTCTAAAATGCCAGATGTTTCTCTGTGGCTCATGAATGGTTACAGTCCACACAGGAGCTGAGGGAGCAGAGGACCTGGCTGGCAGATGTTTTTGTTCACTACTTATGGATATACAGCATGAGACATGAAGTGAGTAATGAGGATTAATTCAAAATCTGAGCCTGCGGCTTACAAACAGCGATGCAAATCCTGCCTCTTCTCCCCAGCAGAAAATTGCATGTTCCATGTAGTGTACAAAATTTTATCTGGCGGCTATGTAGATAATAGAGATGCGACCTTGTGTGATGTGTGTGCTCAACAGCTACTCTAAGGGTTAAGCTCTTAGGGTAAAGGTCTCTAAAGCATGGAGTAATTTGCTAGCATCTCACAAAGTCTCAGTCCCTGTAACTAAACTCTCACACCTATTTCAAAAAGTTCCTTCATGACAGCAATCTTTGTAACTGTTCTTACTTTACCTACTTCCAATTGACCATAAGCTGCAGCAGACAAATACTTTGAATTAGCAGTGTCGGAAAGAAGAAAGATTCTTTCTCTTGTAGCACCCAGAAATGTCGTGTAGAAAGTGGCAAAGAACTTTCCACTGAAAGGAGCCACTCTTTGCAGTCTGTGGAACTGACTGGGAAGTGGAGGGCAACTTCATGCGTCCCTTAGTTTATTTGTTTGGAAACTTGATTGTTGTTGCCAAATTCTTATAGGCAAACAGCCTCTGAAGAGGTTTTCATAAGGGGGAAGTATAGTTTTTTATCAAAGGTTTCTTTCTGTCAGAACAAATGAGATGTTATGTTTGTGCTGTGGCCAAGCTGTGGTGGGACATCTGGATGCTCTTAGGAGAAATTAAAATAAATAAGTAAATAAATGCTATCTCATCTGAGCCAGGTAAAGACTCTTAATAGGTAGTTACAGGGTAGCTTTGCTGCTCTGGCATGCATTAACAGTACTGTGGGAATGAAAAAAACACTCATACTCTGTGCAATCCATGTTTCATCCACAGAGCAAAGGAATTTCACAAAAAGAGACCATCTACCAGAAACGTCCAACTCCCATGTCCAGATAAAAGCTCTCTGGCATTGTCAGACAGGCTTTCTCCTGCAGGCTCCGTCACTGTAAGACCTTACTCTGCAACGTACAGAAGCAGCTCTTTGAAGGCTCTGAAGGGGAAATCTTATTTTGTAAACTCTGAAGTCAACAGACCTGCTGCTCAGGTACATGTTGAGGAATGGGATCTTTAATCACATTCTGTTCCCGGGTGACACAGGTGAGGGTCTCACCCGGTCCCTGGAGATCAGACCCACTGAGGGGAAGTGTGCTGCCAGGTAGCTGAACGCTGCCTTTGCTAGGGCTGCGAGCAACCCTTTGCATTGCATAATAGAGCAAGGCGTCAGCCCACTGGGAGCCTAGATTTGTACAGTTCTGCAAATATATATAGGAAGAGGTCAAGATCTTTTTTTTTTTTTTTTCCATTTTGTCTAGGATTAGATGTTCTTTGTCAAAAGTTATATGGGGTTTTGCAAGGCAAGACAGCAAAACCTAGTGACAAATGGAACAGTAAATACATAACTTGAGATGCAGCCGTGCAGATCTGAGGCATCTGGTTTATTCATTTCCTACTCTATAAACCTAAAGAAATTTTGTATTAAAGCAAAGTTTATTGGCAGTGAAATTTTCCCTCAGCATAGAAACAGGCATTAAAAATGTACATTTGAAGCATATTTATAGGCAATATCTTTCCTCCATTTAATTAACTGAGGCAAGACTTTATAAAAAATTGTAACTTCGAGCAATATTTCTAGGCTAATCCAGCATAATATACTACAGGGCTTTTTTTGGAACATATGAGATTTTGAAGTTACATAAATACCATTGTACTGCCTCTGAAATCCCTATCTCTATGATTTTTTCCTTTCTTTTCTGCTAGCTAAGCAAAGAATGAAATGGTAACTGATGAATTTGGCTATTTAAATCCAAAGCTTTTTTTTTTTTTTTTTTTTTTTTTTTTTTCCTTTTTTTCCTCTCAAAGTGAGCATTTTTAATACACTATAGTTTTGCCAGTAAAAATCCACTGCTTATTTGATCAAAGACAGCATGACAGCAGCCTCAGGGTTTTTATGCAGATAACATGTCCAGGCCTGAGAATTGTTGAGGATTTATTTTCATTCAGCTGATGTGCTCTCTTCTGATGGCTGCTAGAACTTGCAGGGCCAGTGCTGATCCTGGAACAAGCACCAATAATTATGTTGCTTTTCAGAGGCAGCTGCTGCTTGTCCTGAACCCGAATTTGGCTCCAGGATACCGGAGTTTTGGGTGTGATTCCAAGCCATGACCTGGAGATGAGAGCTGCTTTCTGTCCTTGCTAACTTTATAGTCTCTCTGGGTTACAGTTCTCTCCTCAATGCTGTTCTCCAAAGAAGGCACTTGTAGTGGAGCATTGTTTGTGGTCCTGTTGAGGTCAATGGCTGCACATTGCTTGTTCCTGTCATACGGCACATGTTAGCATTTGAAAAAAGACATTGATTTAGACACTCCGAGGAGGTTCGTAATACCATTTTTAGACCAGAATTTATCATAGTGCTACAGTGGAGTTTATCTTCTTTTAAGAAACCATGTGACAGATCAGTTGTATTCAGGACAATTTTGTCCTGCTTTGTTTAACTATCCATGGGCAGAAGTAGCATTTTTTTACAGCCATGTGAGCTGATCATTGCAAAACCTTTAACAGGAAATTAGGATTTTTAATTAGCGTGTGGCTTGTCCCTCTTGAGCAGTAAACAATGCTGGTCCTCTCTGACCAGAACCAAATGAGTGGGAGGTGAGCATCCCTCAGGACCAGTGTTTCGTTTTTGATCTGAGTTGGGCAGAAATTGCTTTTCCACAGGCAGGTTTTGCTCTCCATCTGATGAAAACTCACTATAGTCCCAGCTCCAGTGAGCATTTATCACAGTGCAATTAGCAGAGTAACAGGCACTATAACCCCCTCTATGCAGACTTGATACATGACAAGACTGTTTGCAGGGAGAGCTCCTGCTCTTGACCAGAGTGGTAGAATCTCAGCCCGCAGCATCAGCCCAATGTAAGAGACATCCTCCTAAATCCTAAATTCTCACAGCACAGGCCTGGGATTTTGCATCTCTGTGTGCGAATGAATGCTTTTCATTCTAAAGGTGCTGTAGACGTGGGTTAAGGAGGGGTGGTTGTTACTCCTCAAAATCACTTACAGCCTGATTTTCATGAGAATTTAGGAACCGATCTATTTATTTGCAGAGCACAGTATGCACTCAGACACTGGACTCTCAGCATGTTGCCAGTGAAGACATCATGCTAGAGAATGCAGTTTGGGCAAGGAGCAATTTTCTGAATCTTGTAAGTTTTCTATGTAATTACTGTTATCAACAGTATTAAAATGTGTAGGGGATTTTCCTAATATGTAGACTAGAGGAATTTTCTTGACGCATTCTTGACACACAGCATGGGGCATCAGCTGCAAAGCAGCTCTGCTGAGCCTGTTTGTAATCTGCAGCCAGTCCGAACATGTGATGCTTGCTGGGACAACTAGGTACGTTTGTTACTAGTCTGGTGTTACACGTACTTTTATGTCTTGTGTTCTGAAACAGCACAGAGACCAAATCTAGCATTCACTTGTAATGCTTTCTGGCAAACTTTCATCAGTAAACATTGCCTCTAGTTTATCAGCCCTCTCAGTGGAGGGATATCAGACCCCACATTTCTTTACCAGACAGGAAGGTCCTGCTATCACTGCTTTTTAAACCAATTGCTGCTCTCTGTTGAGAAGGACCTTCCCTGACTATCCTATTGTCAGATGCCTGCAGAGAGGTTTATTCTTATTTCTTAGAAAGACTGCATCATGCATAGGTGTATATATGTCAACTTGTTTGCAAGAGCAGGTAACAGAATGCATGGTAGTAAATTCATTTGAGATCTACACACGGGACCCTCTGTCTTCCAGACATCTCACATCAATTTTCTGCCTCAGCCCTATTGCTGCTATCATCGAAGTTTGAAATTCATGTCCTTTACAAGAAGAGAATTTTTATATATATATATATATATATATATAATATACATATATATATATATGTATATATGTACATATATATATACATACAGAGCCACTATATATACAGAGCATATATACATAAAGAGCCACTACATATATATATGTAGTGGCTCTTTAAGGCCATCTTTGTTCTACTAACAGGATACAGAGAGTTCAAATGTCGCAGGGGCCCATGTTTTGTCATAGCCCCTTTGAAATCGTGGCTCCATTACCAATAGCAAACTCAGATTTTCCACTCCTTTGCATTCAGCAATTTCCCAAATCCTTGGTAAAAGCTGTGAGTCCTTAGTCAGTCCTGCTAGATACAGTACTATTAATTTTCAACATACAATTTTATTACTTAGGGAATGGAAACGGGGTGAATACTTTGAAAATCTGACTCTGTACCTTGTCCTAGGGCAGCAAGAGCAGAAAAAGAGCTACTGGAGCTATTCATGAAAGCAGAAGAGAACAAAAAGGCTTCACAAACAGTATTGCATTACTGAGTTATATTCTAGTCTCGTAAAAATTATGTCTTCATTAAGTGTGGTTTCTGTTTGGTAGCTTACCCTGAACAGGGTTCCCAGGAAGGGACAGTTAGCATTTTTCTGCCCGGAGGAAGAATTCAGGAGTTACAGAAAGAAAAAAATAGGTGCATGGCAGGGGTCTGATGCCAGGAATGCCAATTTGTCTTCAGATCTCATCAAACCTCTTATTTACACATGATCATATTCGACCATGAAATGCAGCAATAACCATTACCAATTCTGTCCAATCAAGCACAAAAGGATGCAATGACAGTAGCTTTGTTTTTAACATTCACTGGAACCTGTTCCTTTGCCACAGAAATACAAGG
Source organism: Heteronetta atricapilla (assembly GCA_011075105.1). Taxonomy (NCBI): domain Eukaryota; kingdom Metazoa; phylum Chordata; class Aves; order Anseriformes; family Anatidae; genus Heteronetta; species Heteronetta atricapilla. The sequence continues at coordinate 76,959,235 of CM021763.1, read as the reverse complement.
TAAAATTCCAAAAGGTATTAAAAATGAAAAGAAATTAATGTAGAGCTTCAAGGTCAAACTTTATGATATATAAAAATTGTTAAATCCAACACTACAAGTTAGTTTCAAAAAGGGTACATATGTGCATAAGACCTAGGGCAGTGCAAAAATGGTTAAAAATATAGAAGATGATGTAGTGTGATTCTCTTATTCACTGTCTGAACCAGAGGGCTGCGGTTAGTATCTTATAGGACACTAAATAACACCATATACACTCACGTATACTTATTGGAAGTTTCAGTTAGCAGGGTTCCCACATCAAAAAGTTCTACCAAGCCCACTCTCTCACATTTCAAAATGATTATTTCATACCTCTATATCAAAAAGTGTATTTTTAATAGGTTTTAAATTAGGAAGAGAGGGAATTTTCCCCCACTTTCCCTGGAGAGAATATTTGGTTGCAAATGATTTTATCTTTGTATTCCTTGCTAGAATGTAATAATGTTTAATCCAGCATTTTGTACTGGCTGGTGTGAGGTAGGGCACAATTGAGATAGGAGTTAGAAAGACAGAGTACTCATTATCTAAAAAGCAGATGTTAGTCAGCTGGAGAGTAATCAGAATAAACTTGCAAGCCTTGCCTTTTCACTGGTCTGAAAGAACAGCCCCAGAAAGACACTTAAAAAACCAAAGACTCTTACTATGGAGGTCAGTTCGGATGGAAGGGCTATTAATTACTATTGGGGATCTAGGTGGGGTGGGAGAGAGATAACTACCTGCTCTGTGTCCTGGGGAACCTCATGCCAATTTCTTCCTCAGACCTGACCTTCAAGACACCACATAGTCGCTGACTCCATCATTAGGCTCAGCACTCATACTATGCCCTTGTACTGTTTTTCATTCCACCTGATTTCCTTTCATTTTCTTTAAACAAACTGATGTTTCTGATCTCACTTCATAGCTTTAGGAAGAAGCAGACAGCTTTTCTGTTTACGCTAAAAGGAGCATGGAACTGGAGATATCTGCAAATATCAATAGCAAACTAAATAAAAGATATTTGCTGGGGATAAAGACTAACTTTTCAATGGAAAACACAGTCTCTTTCTAATGCAAATGGTTTGAAAAAAGTCTAGGAAGTTTTACACTTGGAAATACATTAACCATTTTTTTTTTTTAAACTTGTTGAGACTTTTTAAATGTTGTGGTTATTCAATCTATTCCTCAACATTCAAACTGAAAAAGAAGTGATGGTTTATCAGTCCAATTAAAGACTTTCTTAAGTCATTTTTTTTGTGTTATGAGATTTATTTATAGTACATGCCTGCGTCCTCACCTGCATGTAGATCGGGCTGCAATGAGCAATAATCATACAATAAACAAACAATAAAACACACAAGCTTTTCATAAGATCACCACATCATGAATACATTATTGGTATCCATTGCACTATCCATTATTATCCATTCCATAACTGTAGACACTGAAAGGAATGGGATGCGAATCTCTGCAGATTTAATGCATCTCATAGATGTGTATCATGATGCTTGCCACACTTCACAGTGACCAGACAGCAATCACTGGACAGAGCTTTTCTGCATTGCCATGGTCATGAGAACTTCAGACAGCAGCTTCCAGGCGAGCTACAACACATCTCTGTATTCCTCAGGCAGTGAGAAATACTGGGAGCTATAGCAGAACCTTCTGGAGAGCTGATTTTGCAGTAGCATTCATCTCAAGTGAATCCCCACACAAGGATATAGATTTAGAGCAGCAGAATGGGACGGTATTTTTGTTTCACAGGTGATATACAAAGACCACCTTGCCCTTGTATCTGAAGTTTCATATTGACAACCATCCTGTGTTCCCTCAGTGGAATCAAACCCGAGATGTCTGCAGAGTTCAAACCTGACACCTCTAATACAGCTGGCAACAATTTGGTGACTTTATACTGGGTATTGATTTGCACTAATGTCTCCTTATATAGTTATAACCAGAAAGTTTATATATACATAATATAATGCATATTATATATATATAAATATATGTATACATACATACATGCCTGTGTGGCCACAATACAGAGAAAAAAAAAAAAAGATCTCTGCAGTTATGTCATCCCCAGAAGGTAAAAGCAAGGCACATCTCACAGGTTTTATGCTGCAACCACCTTTGCTGAGCTAGCTGTGTAGTACAACCTTTGAAGATTGCTCCATTTTATCTAATGCCTGATAAAATCTGTGTAACTCTGTAGTGCACATGTCCCTGTAACTTGCCTGTTGTTTTGATAGGTGGCAATGAAATACGGCTGTAGGCATCAACAACAGCTTTCAAAAGTCTTGTGTTAAATCGTACATACTTTCCAGTTGACTGAGGACACTTCATTTTGCATCTGTAACATTCATTACTTCTATATTCTGGAAAATGAACAGTTGTATCACAGTCAGCTGACAACTGACATTAATGAGGACTACTGTTTGAATTCTCAGCAGAGATACCACAGATTCAACCGAGCTTAGAAAATCATCTGGTTCTCATTCTGGAGATACTCTCTTCAAGGAGAGGATCAAGAGACAGTGAAAGACTGAGAGTTAGGATGGCACTGGTGCTCCCTGAGCTGTGCCTCTTTTGCAAATAGCCATACAGACTCCAAGCCTCTTGAAGTCAACAGGAGTCTGTCCATTATCATCAGCAGAATCTGAATACTACCTAAGGACATGTCCATGGTGGAGGCTGTCCATTCAACAAGATTGCTAATGGTCACTCAGAATTCATATATATGTAGAAAACTTTAGACTCAGAACACATTTGTTTTTAAGCTTTTAATTTTGAAAACATTGAATTAAAGCAGGTGAGTTAAAACTGCAATGTTTCTACAGATGAACATGTAACAAAGCACATGCTTTCACATTCATATTTGATAAAAGATCCTTTGATACACACCTTTTTAGTAAGAACAGAAAGCATGCTAACTCATTAAAGGTATAATGTAAATTAGATTATACACCATGCAGTACTATAATACGGCTGAGAGTTTCAAAATATCTAGGTGAAACTGGGATAAAGGAAATGTTTTTATTAAAGGTCAGCGCTATACTCTGGACAACTGAAAGGTTTATTTTGCTAAGACTACACATCAGGTAACTGTACTGCACCAGGTACTAATATGAAATTCAAAAATAGAGAAAGGAACTTTTCAAGTTTAGAAAAAAATATGAAATGAATTTCAAATTCAAGTTTTTAAAAATTAGGACAGGTTCCATGCTGGGATCTCATGTGCTAAGAGCAGCTCTCTGCATGTTCCTTGCCAAGATTGCTGGTATTCCCACAGATTTCTGAGACAGAATTTCCCTCAGGATGTTATTTATTTATTTATTTTTTTTAAATAAAATATTTCTAATAAGTCTTCTGTAATACAGAAGGATTTAGGTTTCTACTTCCATTAAGCATCTCGGAAAAATCTAATGCTCTTGCTGCATTTACTTCCCACAGAAGCTGAAGAAGAAACTGTAATGTCAACCTCTTCTTACTATCACATACCAAATATTCAGCATTAAAAGTATGCTGACTTCATGGGAACATGGGCAACTAGTCAGCTGCTTGTCTGAGCTACACAAATTTACAGACAGTAAAACTGCATTTATATATGTGTTTTTGTAAATGTACCTAGAATCAGGAACAGACTGGAGGGTAAGGAAGCAGAAAAAGGAGAGGAAATGCTGCTATGTCACTTTTAGTCCTTCCTTTTCACCTCTTTCCAGTCAGGTTTGGCCAGTCAGATGGTGTTATGGTGGAACTGCTGTGACTCTATGTTTTCCTCACCTATTTTACATGTATAATTCTGTTGCACTTTTAATCAGTTCACCTGGACTGCCCAAACTCTTCAAAAATATGTTAGCCTTGGAAGGTAATCTACTGCCATAAACTGAACCCTAAAAAGTACGGGCAGGGTTTACCATACATATACTTTGTCTTTAAAGAAAGTCAATACCAGCAATGCTTACAGACCATGTTCATCAACAGATTACTCCACTTGTAGTAATGCGTCTCTCTTTACAGGAAATGCTTGTTCAGGAATGACCTTTTCTAAACCGTGTCCTAAATTACATGGTGACTCAGAGGCTTGCCTGATTTCACAGTCAGATAACTAGCCAGCAATAGGGGGTTCACAGCCACTTCAGTCAAAGCAACGCCGTAATACAAGCTAACGTTAAGTGTAGTTTTTCAGAGAGGTCCCAGAGCTGCCGAAGACAAGGGCAGCTGTAATGGACTCTGTTTAACAGGTTGAAATGCTATCCGTCGCTGTCCTAAAGTTTTTAGATCTCTCTACAAACATGGAAGGTATTACTGAGTGTTGAATCTATGAAACTATCCCAGACTTTCTTTTTATTCTTCTTTTTATGCATCTGGCAATGGAGATGAAACTGAAGCAGGAATCCAAATTCTCATTTGGGCTTGTATTGACTACGATTGCAGTGCTTCATTCCCTCTTTGACTGGGCCTTGTTTTCTATCACAATCTACATGTCATTTTTTTTTTTTTTTTTTTTTTTTTTCCTTTCTCACCACAAAACCAATCACACCCACGAGGTTTATCATACTACTAAACAGCAACACTACTCTGTCTATTTCTTTACTGTTGGAGCAGCTACAGGCTTGAATCTCCAGCTGACTGGTTGTGAGGTGATGGTGGCTACAGGCCATTACCCAGTAACACCCTTTTTTTTTTGTTTGTTTGTTTGTATATTTTTTTTCATTTTGCCACTGGTAGAAGAGGAATACCAGTGAATAAAATCTAGGCTAATACAACCACAAGGCCAAAGGGACATACTATCTATTTTCTTACTTTCTAAATCAGCAGGGTCACCTAACGGGCTGAAAGCAGTATGGATGTTGGAGTATGTGAGTGGCTAGTAAGCAGGACTTGAGAGAGGATCAGCCTGAAAGACACCTGGTATCAAACTGAACGTAGTTGTGGTGGGATCTTGAAGAGTCACAGATGGGCTGGGGACTTCCTTCTGTGTGGTAGAGGCTTTCTTACCTTCAAGCCAGTAAGTTACCATGTCTCCTTTCCCCTGAGGAAGAAAATGAATCGTGGGGTTATAATACCACCCATCATTTTTGTAATAATTTTCTCATATCACCTTAATTAAGTCCCAAAAGGAAGCTGATGTGCCTGTCAGCCGTTTTACGCATAGGGAAACAGGCACAAAACCTTGCCTTGAAAGACCGTGCTCTAATAGTTTAATCCATGGTCTAAACACCATGGATTAAAGCAATTATTTGAAGTCCCATTCAAAATTGTGTCCACAAGTATACTAGTCCTTTTATGGAAGTGTTACTATTTATATTTTCTCTTAATTAACATATTTGATTTCAATAAGGAATGACTTGACAAGTAGTACTTCCAATCTGGGCTTAGTCCTTTACTCTCTGAATTACCAGGGCTGTCCATTAACAAGCCCATGGAATTGGTCCTGATTTAAAGCCTAAGCCCCTCTTTTAAGGGTCAGAAATTTAAACCCATGGATTTTGAGATACAGAGGACTGCATGGGTTAAAATTCAGGAACTCCAGAGTACTTTCACACTCTCTTCTCTGAAAAGCTGAGTATAAACGTTGCATACACACCTTGACTTGTAAATTCCCACGGCATACTAACACATACTCTCCAATCTGCTCCAACAGCTGGTATGCACTTGAACTGCACTGTATTTTAAGAGCTGGAAAAAGAGACAATTGTCATATTGTTGTAATGATTTAACCATTCAGGACAGATATATATCCCTCTGCGTGCCAAAGGATTCAGGGCTTATTAATGAACTTCCTCTTGCTTTTTTCATGTCTTTGCTGTCATTCCTCTGTTATTTGAAATGTTCACACACAAGCTCCAATATCCTGGCCTCTTTGTGAGGGCATCTCGGGACAAATACATGGCTGTCAGCAAACTCTACTCTTCACATCCTGCATCCAATATTATTTTTCTACTCCTCATAGCCACCTGACTGAAATTACTGACAAGCACCCTTTTCATCTAAGTGAAGAAAGCTGTACAAGCATAGTTTTACATCATGGTTAATAAAAACCCAGTGCTGCCTTCATACAAAATGTTTTCAGCAAAGTCTAACCACAAAGGAAAATGCCATTCTTGCTCTGTCTCCAAGACTGTAAATAAAAACAGGGGTAAGGGATAATACTACGATACTTCCACTATTTGTTTATCTATTTATCTATTTATTTTTGACAATGTTTATTTCCTTAGCTGAGAAACTATGTGTACCTAAACATTGACTGTTTGCCTTTTGCAAATCAAAGAGAGGACAGATAGTACGAGTTCAGAATACTCCTGCTTTTGGAAAAAAAAAAAAGAAAAGGCAATTTTTTGCACAATGTGGAAAATTGCCTCCCAAATCTTTTATTTTCCTTTTCTTTTTCTTTTTCTTTTTTCTTTTTCCTTTTTTTCTTCTTTATGAGATACATACAGAACAAAAGATGAAATATCAAGAATGAAGGAAGTAGATTTTGAAATCATCACTCTTAAAACACTTTCAGTGAGACCATACGAGGAGCCCAAAAAGAGTTTGAGGAGGGGAGGAGCTTTTGAGGAGAGTGACAGTAGGAAAAATGTTGTGCTTGTTCCACTCTAGCTAACATTAGCTTTGGAAAAAAATGTTTATAATGGTAAGAAGGAATGGATCTGGATTGATTCTCAAATCCTCAGGCTAATCCTCCAAAGCCATGATGTAGGACCACTCTTCTGCCTTCCTGCTTTGTTTTTAGTGGATCATGCAAAATATGGAGTATCACTTTCTGTCCTAAAATTAAATTTGACAACACCTCAGATTTTGCCTAATTCAAAAATTCATTTTAGAAAGCATCACAATATAAACCATAAAACTATTTAGCTTCATTTCATGATTGAAAGAAACAAAAACATGGCATCCATGAAGTCTGGACTTGATTCATTTCCTCATTCTTTATTATTTTATTTTTATTTTATTTTATTTTATTTTATTTTATTTTATTTTTTTTTTTTTTTTCCAGTTCTTGTTCTTCAAACTAAAATATTTTGGAAGCTGAGATTCAGATACTCATCCTGGCTAAAAATAAAGCTTGGGGTCCTGTTATTACATGTTATATACATGGGGTCCTGTTATTCCCTGGGAAGAAGTGAGGATACCTCTGGGGTTTAATCTATAGAGATTTCTGTCTAATCTCTTCTTTTTTTTTTTGGGGGGGGGGGGGGAGGAGGGGAAACACATATAAAACCTTCTATATTGGCTAAAGACAGACACAGCTCCCATGCTATCTTACTATCTCCTGTATTCTTCATGGGATGAAAGTTATCAGTTAAAAAGAAGATTCATGAAAATATTTTTTCCTATAAGCACAGCTGGGTGCAATGAAAGAATATAAACAGTTAACCTATGCATTTAACTCTTTCTTTTATCTTCTCTAAAATCTGATTCTTGTAAACCATTTCTTACTGTAGAGAACTGCAAAGCCACAAAAATCCCCCCTCTAAGACTTGGAAAATAGAGGGGATGGTTACAAAGAATTGTAGAGAACAGCATCTGCAAATTTGGCTACAGAAATCAACACCATCCTTACAGAACTTGCAGTCATTGAAATAGGACAGGACTTGACATTTCTCAACATAACATTTTTGCAGTACTCATTAAGGGGTGGTCAGAACTGCACCTGCAGTTTGCAGCTCAATACCTTCACTGGTGGATTCCATCCTGGAAGCTGTGTTCACGGTATCTCCAAATAAACAATACCGTGGCATTTTGGTCCCAACAACCCCAGCTACAACTGCCCCTGTTAATAAAATAAAATAAAATATGTTGTGTTTTTAAATCACATACTCAGCCATAGAGCTTCCTGGCTGCTTCCTACATTTCCTTATATCCAACTTATTAACAACATAAGGAAGAAATGCCAGTACTATCTTGGATGGATTATACATCATATTTACAGACGGCTTGCAGAGAACCACGAAGGGAACTGCAAAAGGGCATCAAAAGAGAATAGTGGAGGAAGCAAGGTTGGGGTGGCGGTACCATGCATGAGTTTCTGCACCCGCAGAAAAAAAAATTCAACACTACAAAAGAGTATTTTGTAGGACAGAGAAATAGGAATGCTCACAGTAGGAGCTGCCCACAAAACATTCCACACAGTCATGTGGAAAGGTGGGAATAGGAAACAACCTGTTCTTGCTGAAGGCAGAAAATGACCACGTGCTTTAAATATTAGTTTTGATTCCTTCATGTCAGCCCCAGGGGATTTGAAATACAGAAGATCTGATCTTTGCTGAGATAACATAAGCCACTCAACTTGCAGATGCTGAGCTGCACAATACATGTCCGACTCTGTCCATCAAAAAGGAGCTGCAATCACATATCAGCTTAGATCAGGGATCTGGGAGTCTGAGAGTGAAGGCTAGAACAAAGACTGAAGAAGCAACTCACTGTTCTGAGAACAGAACAGATGAAAAGGACAAGTAACAGACAGAATGCAGTCCCCACTTACATCAGTACCTTAAAGTACCAGGACCATGCTGTACTTCCAGTGTTGGGTTCCACAATGTTTTCCCAAAGTTACGTGTACCCAATAACCTATTGTGCTGGGATGACCTCTATAATGTGCTCCATCCCATGCCAGGAAATTTGCTTCATTTTTAAATGGAGAGGAAATGACAGTACAGAAACATTTGTTAAACCACAGGGGGATTCTTTCACAGCCCTCTCAACATACCTGAATGTATTCCTGCTCTTATCTGTAGAAGGGTGTTAGGCTTGTGTGGGATCTTAAATGTCTTGCAGACTGCCACAAGGTCTAAAGCCATGCTTGCGATCTCGCCGGCATGAAGGATCCCATTCTCTCTGGGTACTCCTGACACTACCATATCTTCAAATAACAATGCAACTGTGTTAAACTTTGAATTACAAACATAATTACCAGATGCTGCTAAGTTAGAAAAAAATAAAAGCACTATTTCTTCATATCCTGAGGCACAGCTATACCTGCTGTGCAGAGACAGACAGAAACAAGAGAAGTACAGAGCTCATGTATGTAATTACAGTGCCTCTGAAAAACATCGGATTTCCTTATTACTGTTCATAAGGCATATCCCTCCCTCCCTCTCCTGAGGATCTTTGGATCTTTCAAATGGGACAGATAGTGGGCAAGTGGCTGCTTAATGCCTTTCGTCTTTGGGTATATGATTCCCACCAGACCCTGTTCTATACCTACTGGAAGCAACTCTTACTGTGTGGGTGAAGAAACACATCTCTTCAGGATTTATCAGGTGCATTTTTTCAAGAATTCTGTGCTCTATAAAGTGTTCAATCAAAAACCTAGCTTGTTTTACTTTGTTTTGTTTTAATTCTCTACTTGCTAAAGAATTCCTGTTTGTCTCATCCAAAACTGCTGGATTCTGCTGGGTTTTGGATGAAACTCAGTTATAATGGAAGTCAGGTGCCAGAAGGTTTCTACAATGGCAATTAAAATGCTGTTTTCCTAAAAATCCAAAAGGAATAGGCAGCTAAACCCATACAGACTGGGGCAGAAGGCTGTTGCTGTCTTTGAACAGAGATAGTATAGCTTTAGAGAATGTCATTTATGTTCCCATGCAGAAGGTAAATTTTTCAGTGTGTTCCTGTGAAACAGAAGTTTCCAATTGGGATTAGTCAGTTGCCAAGGTTTAAATTAAGACCTTGAAGGTCATAGGAACTAAATAAACATCAGCGATTGTTCACTCAGCCCAAACATCCCATCCATAACATTCACCAACTGTAGAACTGATGAAATGTATGTAGGAAAATGTTCCTAAAGATTACTAAGGCTGTGCTAGGACTTTTGCCCCAGTTGTTTTGTGTCTTCTCAGTGGTAATAAACTTTGCAAATCTCCTTCACCTGTTCTTAATTGTCATCAGTGTCTACCCTGATGCCCCATCATTGCCCACAATTCAAGGAACTTACAGGCATCTCCTATTGTTTCCACCTTATAGACATCGTAGTTATCTATGATTTCATCAAAAGCGGTATAAAGCTTGTTCAATAGATCTACCACTTGGTAAGGTGTGCTGCTGCTGGAAAGCTGAGTGAAGCCAACTATGTCACTGTAAAACACAACAAAAAGAACATAGCCACTGTCTTAACCACAACAAACTGATAATCTCAGGCATGCAGTAATAATTTCTCAGTTGAATTAGCTCAACATTATTTTATTTCACTATTTCTTTGGCTGAGGATCTTACAGAATTGTTATATCTTCAAACATTTGCTTAAAATGAAAATAAATGCCTCCTATTTAAAAGGACTGACTGACCTATGTCTTTCTGCTTACAAATGGAGTAAACTGTCTTTTTGTTGTTGTTGTTGTTGTTTGTTTTGTTTTTGTTTTTTACAGCTAGACTTTAATCTCTCAAAGACTATTTAGTCTTCAGTTTTAGATTATGTACAAATGAAGAAAGAGAACTTAACAGCTATCCACCTATAACAGGTGAAGATGTAATACAGTTGTTGCTTCAAGCACACATGACCACACCAAGTGTCCAAACCTGTAAAGGCATGTGGATTCTAAGCAAAGGTATATTTCCTCTATATAGCCAAATGCTGGAACCTTTACTTAGGCTTATCCTGTGTAATACATACATAGAGTCATTTTAGAGCTCCACAGTAGTCTCATTTTTTATCTGCATTATTTTAATGAAAAAAAAAATAAGTGGGAATTTTTAAAGACATTCATTATCAGAGCCAAATGATGTCACCTGGTACAATTAGTGGTATTTTGATAGAGATTTCGTGCTCAGCTAGGAGCTTCACCTCTGCTAAGAGCCTAGATATTTCTTCCAGAGTAATTTCTATTAATATATTTCATTTTTATTTACCTGAAAAAGATGGTGGCACTTAAGTAACTTTGAGCTTGTGCACGTTTTCCCTGCCTGAGATCATCTGCTACTTGCTTTGGCAACATACCTGTTACAGAAGGTAGCAAACTGTTACTATTTTGACTTGGATAAAAGAACACAGCAATCAAAACGTGCTTGTTTAAAGGTATAAAAAAATGTTCATAAAGGTGAAATATTTTTAAGGAGAAAACAGTCCAGCAACAAAATCTACTCTATTGTAAGGTGAGAATTCACAGTAAATCTCACTGATAACAAACTCAGATTTTTCAGATGACTCATGATTTTTTAGTTAAGATAAATCAATATCTATACATTCCAAGCTTGTTTATTATCTCTTAGATTTTCTTGATTTTCATTATTTCTCTGATCTTGCACTTTCATGTCCTTTTCCTTTTCTTCTCCTAAGAGTTACACCTATTCCACATTTCTTTTATCCTAAGGAATTCCAGATTATGTGCTTCCATCAAAAATAACATCAATCCAAAAGCAATTCCCCAATATTTACAACTATACAGAAGGACTGCTAAACAATAAGCCAGAGCATTGCAGGTTATCCAGTCAAAGTCTCCCAATATTAGTGCATTGACTTTTACTGGGGTGAATATAAAGAGCAGTTCAATATCTTTTCAAATTTGCAAGGAACATATGCATCAATTAATCACCAACTAAACATTATTTATTAAATAATCACCTATTAAGGCATTTCTCTGTTTGTAATCAGAAATTTAAAATCAAGCATTATTGAGAAGAATATCCAGCCTTTTTTTTTTTTTTTTTTCCTACAGAACTTACTATATAACAGACGATCAGTCTTCTGTTTTTCATGCATTAAATCCTGAGTTCTCTCAGAAACCAGTGTCTCCAGGTGTTTGCTATATTTCTCCATCTAAATAATGTGGAGAAATGCACAAAAGAATCCATTTACTGAAACAGATTCACAGTCGTATAGGATTTAAGCATTTGAATGATTTTGCTTTGAAAATATTTAGAAAAGCAAGGGCCCAGGTCTGAGGTAACTAAATTTTCCTTAAAAAATCCAAAGACAAGATTTGTCCATAGGTTAATTCATGATTCCAAATTTCAAATTGTTGCTTACAACCAAGAGGATCAATCCTAGAGATTTCAGAGTGTATGTAGAAATTAGAGGACAAATCCAATACAGAGATCAAGCTACAGATGCATATTAAAATGTTACCAAAACCAAAAAAGCAAGCTTTTGTCAAAATCTTACAAAGCTCTTTCATAAACTTTCCTGCCATGCTACGATACGCTATGCTATGCTATGTTTTTTGCATGCATCCTTGCTCTGTGGGAGGCAACAAGCTGTGGAGACAAGTGTATCTTTTTTCTCCTGGTGGGCTTAAGATGCTCAAAGTGCATCTGTAAATATACTTAGGTATGCAGGGATTCTATACCCCCAGCTCTGTAAAACCACCTAGCTGCAGAGGAGGGAGACTGTAATTTCATGCAAGAACATAAAAAAAAAACAATGGCATTTGAATGAAGAAACAAAAGTGTTCCACTGTAAAGAAGTTGAAAAATTTAAGAACTGACAGAAATGGGCTGAGAAGGAAAAATGAGCCTCAACAGAACTGCTGTTTCTTTTTTTTTTTTTTTTTTTTTTTTAATCTGCTGGAGGTGAGTAAATGACTGAGTGTACTTACGAAATATAAATGAGATCAAACAAAAAAGAAAACAAAAACACAACACATACACAAAACACCACACCAAACAAAACCAAAAGTAGAGATGTGGAGGCCATTGTAACCAGATTAATTTGAATTAGATTAAAAATCTAGAATTACCAGAGTCATCATCATGTCAACAGGGCTAACTTTATTAGGATTCATCTTGTATAACATTTTCTTGATTTTTTCAAATGTAGGCCTTTGGACTGGATTATTTTTTCTGCACTTTCTGATTAGCTGTGACACAGAAAGAGAATGAGAGAAACAAACAGCCTTTGTCGTTTCATGCACAGGTAGTGTTTCCAACTAATATTATTTTTTTTTTTTTCTTGGTGCTAAAAATGTGTGTGAAGCCCTATCTACATCTTGTGAAAAATAGTAGGACTGAGGTCTCCTAACTATACAGATCTATACTGTATAATTGAATGAAGAATGTTAGTTCATGAAAATTCAGCTAGGGGAAACCATGAAGTAGATGTTCACATTCCTCCTGCCAAACTCTGCTTAAGCTCTTGTCTTGTGTTTTAAGATATTGTTATGCGATTGGAGTCACATGAAGACTTGTCTGTACAAAACATTCACAAGCATTTAAAAACTCTAATACATCTTTAAAACATTAACTTCCCACTGAAATCCAATACTGCTTATGAGGAGCTTGATACATTTAGGTTGCTACAAGCCACAGAAGATTAATTATTTAGCTCTTAAACTGAAATAAGGATGCCACAATTTTGTTCGGATTTAATTGAACAGAGATGGAGTGAGGTTTCTTCTTAGTCAGTTTGAGGATACTAAAAACATAGATCTTTCGCATGAGAATCAAATTGAACTCACACTTTGCCTGAAACAGATACTTCAGAATACGAAAGCACTTCATCTGTAAGCTAAACAGATAAAACTAATATAAATTATGCATGGAACCAACACATAAAATAAACTGAAATTGCACACAAATCATGACTGAATAGTAAGAAAAAACAACAACAACAAAAGATTATTACACTGAAAATTTGAGGGGACAAATTGACTGCATTTTTTTTTTTTTAAAGAAAAAGTTAAATCAATTTCATTGTGCTTTGTCTGAGATGTGCTTCTTGATTTTTGAGTTGCTTATATTTATTGCCATGGAAGATGGAAGTTCAGTCACATTTCTTAAGTCTAACTCAATAAATAATTTTTTAAAGTAATATTATATCTCACCTCTATGTAATCTGTGGGACATGGGCAAGAATTCTCAGCCTTCCCTGAAATTAATTCTGCCAAAGGTGGACACCAATATTCAGCTGAATGCACATCATCTTTCTAGAAAAAAAGGGATTAAACAAAGTTGAAAAAGTGGTGTGTTTTTATATATCCTTTTGACAATACATTACTATGATCATCGTTACTTTTATGACAACTTCCCATCAGCAGAAGATCACTTCTTTTTTTAAATAAGAGGACAGAGAGAAAGAAAACAACAACAATAATAATAATATATATATACACATATATAAAGTTAAGCCTAATCTAAGCAGCCTTGTTTATAAGCTTTTTCATAGCTGGAAGGGCTCAGTCTCAGTGTTTCCACCAGGTAAACTAAAAATTAATACCTGGCAAGACATTTGGTGACTTTTGAGAATCAACAAGACCTTTGCTGGTTTGTTGTCACAAACCCTTAGAAGTGGAAGAATGTCAGTTTTGAGTTTTAGTTTTTAGAACTATTGTTGTGCAAATTATTTCAGATAGTACATTCTTACGTATTCAGAACCTCTGGTTTCACTTTCAAGGTGCATGTTTTTGTTTGCCACTTAGCACTGATCATGAGACACATGCAAACAAGAAATGTTCCTTTTAAAGAGGTCAGTTGCTCTTTTAAGATATTCTTACCAGTGTAATACTCCATTGAAAGTGTCTGTGAATGGCAGGAAGGGTAAGGAATAACTGCAGACAAAAGATGCTAAGGCATACCTTTGTCTTCACATTTAATGTCAGAGAGCTGACACAAAAGAAATTTTGGAAGTACAATTATTTTCTTCATACACTCTTATTTAAAGTCCTGAAGGGGAGACTCTTAGGTTTATGTGGAAGCCCTAATTGCATGTTCCATTGATACTGAATTTGCACCAAAAAATCAAGAGGAAAATGGGTGCTTAAACAAACAAAAGCAAAAAAAAAAAAAAAAAAAAAAAAGTACAGGTACTCAGCATTTGATTTGTATCTTCAGCAAAAATGGAATTAAAATTACCAGGCAGACTTCAAAGTTCACCTTTACTTACTGGCATAGGGTCACTTCTTGTGGCAATTTCTAGTAAAATGATGGCATAACTGCAGAATAAAAGGAAACCAAAATCTTAATGAAGTAACAGCTAATGGAGACAGTGATTTTAACTTTTGGGGATTTCTCATTCTTCCCAACTTTATGACTGAAAGCTCAGTATCCCAAAAGAGAGGATGGCAACTTTTCTGCTGTTACTTCTCTGTGTTTTTGGAGATACGCTACTGATAATTCAACAGTAACCTTCTTGCACAGTTACCATTCTCAGAGATGAAGCATTTGAGTTTGATGGACAGCAAAGCTATTTTCTCTGGAATTTAATAGAATCCAGAAGGGATATGTTCAGGGACTACATGACAACCACCTATTAAACATACAGAACAGGTCTGTGCTGTAATCAATGGGCAGGAGCAGGTTCATCAGAATCATCATCAGGAAGAGTGGTCCCTTTTTCTGCACAGATCACTGTTCTGGAAAATCTCCGTAAAGTTAATGATGAGACACAGCGTGCAGAGCAGATTGTATACAGAACAATCTTTTCCTGCTTCTTTCTGAGTGATATTTTCATCATTGACATCTTCCTTAGATGAACCAAGGATAAACACATTCATCAAGGGTGAAGAATGGAAAAAATGGGTTAGTGACTTTGTGTTCAGTCTTGTTGCTGAATTCAAAGAGATCTTTTGGAACAGTGATCTCTGAGAAGCCAACAACTCCTCCAGCCAGGAATACTCATAAAGCTGTTCTTGCCTCTCTGTATATTCAAACTGCATAACAAATAACATACTATATGCATGTTTTCCTAAATACATTTATTCTTATGGGGAAAACTGCTTTGCAATTTGTTGTATTGCTAATGGTTGCTCTGCTCAGCATGGCATCCTAGCCATACAATGGGTATGGCTATCCATCTTTTGTACTACTGGTAGGACACAACTACCAAACAGAATAGTCTTTATAAACCATACTGTATTATGTAGAATTAATCCGATGACATTTTTATGTTCTTTTGTGGGGTGATTTGGTAGCAGAAAGGATTACCAGTCCTGGTGAGACAGCAAAGCTCAGATTTTTCATGGAGATGATTAAATGATGGTAACTCCAAGAAAGCAGTATTGATTTCATTCATCTTTAGCAGCAGTGTTCAAGAAAGGTCCTAACAGAGTGGAAAGTGAGATTCACATAACCATTACAAATCAAGAGAAGCCCAATCTAGGAGAAGCTGTGACTGGAAACAGCCTCTTCAGCTGTATTAGAAGGTTCTTTTATGTTCCTGTTCTCATTTCCATTTTAGCTTTCCCATCTGACCAACACATTCCCTGGAGAACTCTAAAAGCATATGATTCATCTGTAAAAGCACACAAAATTACAAAACCTGCAGTCTCTGCTCTTTCTTTATTTGGGCCAAATCTTCAGGAATGTTAATGGAATTTTTGCACAGGAATTTTTGACACTGGGTATTTCAAGACTAGGTCACTACTTCTCGGTTGGTGATCCCACACAGGAAGGCTTTCCACTTGCTAGTATCAATAAACACAAACTGTGATAAAATGCAGAGTTTAAGACTAGCTCAGTTAAATAGAAAAGCTTGTTAATACTACAGGATACTTTTTCTTCAGTGTCTTTTTCTTCATCTTTCTTCCCTGACCTTATATTTCATCTTTTTGTCTTTTTCTTTTTTACCAAGCAAGGACTATCTGCAGTACAACAAAAAGAGACCTGGATTTTTCAGACATAAGAACTGACAGCAAGATAGGTTCAGAAAGCATTCACTAAACCTGTCAAAAGTTCACTGTGTATTCATCTAAGATATGAGAAAATCAGCTGTTAACATTATTTTAAGAGGAGTCCTTGGCAAGAAATGGTTTCAGGAGACCAGGTTGTCTGCAAAGTCAAGTAATGTCATCTAACCTGAATATGGGCAAAGAGTAAACCAGGAAAGTAGCAAGGAAATAACATTTTCCTGGAAAATAGAATGCTTTCTGAATGTGGAGTAATGATAAATTGCAATACATAAAATGACTTTAAAATTACTGCTTAGTTGGAACACAGTACTTTCGAAGACCAGGCAATACTGAAAAGTAAGAACCTCCACAGGACAGAAAGACTATAGCCAAATATATCAGCATAGTGACAAACTGCTTTTAGATTAGCTATTTTGAAGCAAATTAAAATGCCATATTTGGACCACCCATAGATTAAAAGTAAAAAACAACAACAACAACAACAAAAAAAACACTACAGAGACCTCAAATCTGACCTGATAGTATAGATTAAAATAATAATGTCCTAGCAGGTATCATTATTGTATATGCACACCAGGGAATAACTTACATGAATCCAATAAATCTTGTGTTTATATACAAAATCACATCTTCACACTACATATTTTTTAATGTATCCTAATTGAAAAAAAAATGAAGATTTAAACAACATTTTCTGTTTCTGTAATTAAATTTTCAGTAAAAGCCCTGCAACAGTCACTTAAGGCCATAAGCATTTATTGTGGCCCAGTGTAGGACTCAGACTTTTTGACAAAAGACAGTAATATCTACCCTTTGGTAAAGGTTGTTAATAGACAGTGCTATTAACTATGCCCTTGTCTGCTCAGTCTGCATTCTAATCATTGTTTGAATTCCAGTAGTTTATGTTCTGCTAGCTACTAAATTTGCCAGATTTTGCATATTTGCCAGTCTGCTGGGAAAAGGGGAAAAAAAAGAGGGGAGAGAGAGGGGAGGATAAAAATTTTGTAGTCCCATCTGTCCTACAACTTCTCATTTGAACTGCTTTTACCTAACTACTGGAAATAAGTGCAGAGGAATTATCACTGCTAGGAAACAGCACAGACCAAGAACACGGTGCTGCTTAATAGAGAAAATATGTGCGAAAAGGAATTTTTTTTTTAATGCAGTACGATACCTTTTTTTATTAGATTATTATTATCTGAAATTTCAATAGTAATCCTTTTTATCTGAAAAGTGGTTGGATCTCCTTTACAATAGCTTGTTTGGCTGACACGTTAAGCCTTCCATCGTTGGCAAGGCAAAACTCGATAGCCAAATAAGTGATTGCAATGATCTCCCACAGACATTTTCAGAAGGAGAGGGCTTGACCAATTCACTTGTACATTCATTCCTCTTCCTAGCTCTAATTGTTCTCTGCAAACAAAACATTGTCACTGTGTGCATGCAGCAAAACTATGTGTTTACATAAATTATAGAATCATGGAATGCATAAATATATTATGCCTTCTGGAAAATTGATGCCATTAACTCTTTTTAATGTTGCCATTATTGAAAATCCTTTTTAAAATACAATCAAATATAGTCCTGGAATGACCACAGAATTACACTGAGACTAATAGTGATGAAAGAATATTTGACTTGAGATGGGATTTTTAAGTGAGAGTAACAGGAATTTACCTGTAGACGTCTGTCATAGAATTGGGTTCAAAGTCTGAAAGGGAATGGATTTCAGGAGCTTTGTAAACCTGAATAAAGTGCTGCTGGTATGAGTTTGACCCTTCAGGATAATCTTCTTTTCTGTATGACTGCAAGCCGTAATCTAACATGGAAGAAAACAAGAAATAAAACTGTTTAGCATTTCTCTGAACACACATGAATTGGTATATAGTGACACAACTTGACAAACGAATTGATTTTCCCTCTTTAAAATACTCATCTCTATGTAAAAATGAGGTGTGCCTTGTGGCTTTTTGTCTCCAAAACAAATGCAAGATCTGGACAGCAAATATTTGAATGAGATTGTTTAACAGCCTTTTGAGTAAAACAGTTAAACTTAATGGCCCCTTCCAAGCAGAATTATTCTATGATTTCATGAAACTACATTCAGACACAGTAGGCTCCTTTCAGTGCAAGACTTCGTATGCAAATGTAGATTTGTGTTCTGCTCATCCCCCAATCCTCATCTGTGGCAGGTTGTTAGAGTAATTACAAGTTAGACAGACTAAAGCTACTAGAAATCAGATGGCGAGCTTTACTTTCACACCACTAGCTTCAAAACAAAGGCAGATAAAAGTGAAACATTTTTGCAGCTACACTTTCAGCTTAACACAAAAGAGGCTCTCAACATCTGACTGCATTGTAGAGGAGAAAAAACAACAACTGACATCTGTTTTCTTAGACTCAGCTGTCTGCTGAGTGTAGTGGGGGCAGGATGAAGATCTCTGGCTATGTTATGGAGTGATCTCTAATTAAGATGGTCCTAAAACTTCATTCTTTATATTGGAGTTTTTCTATTAGTCACCATATCAGTTATTTGTGAGGTTTATTTTGCATAATGAAATCTGAATAAACTGAGAGTATTCAAATTCTCTACAGCGTTACCAGTTAACTTCTCAACAATCTCACAGGGACCTCATATAATTCAGAGAAGCAGTGCTAATATGATGCAGTTGATGTAGTCTAGCTGTCTCCATTTTTTATGTTTTTCCTCAGGAAAGGAGCAAAGCAAATATTCCTGCAGGCAGAAGGATAATAACGGAGGTAGAGAAGCAGCCATGGCCTTGTGTAGGGACTGTACTCTTAGGATGAACCTTTGAAAGATAAATCAGTTGCTGTTGTTTTTAAGATAGCTGCAGGTTATAGAGTGTAATAACTAGTTTGGGAAGTGAGTAGGAGAGATGAACATTGCTTCCATTCCCTTTTGCAGCTGCAGAATAAAACACATTCTCCACTGTTTTTCGTGCCCCCATAGACTGCCCTCCTATACCAGCAGCAGGACAGATCTGTAGCTCCATCTGTGGGAGAATAAAATTCAGTTTTGTTTACAGGACTGCAAAGCTCTGTGTTGAGTCTGCTTCTCGCCATAAACTATCTTGTGTTCACCAATCAGCATTATTCCATATCTTCATAGTGAAGTCCATGGTTAAGGTTTTCTCTCTGCATCAAAACTGAGAATGAGACAGAGTTTCTGCTCAGACTAATGTTGATAGACTCCAGCATTTAAGGGATCTGATGTGTGCATCAGTAACATGTTACTGGAGAGACTTGACATGATAATGTAACATGAAGCAATAATCATCACAGAAACTGTTAGTGAAGGCTGTTAAAGTCAGCACTTCCACCAAAACTTCACACATCATCATAAAAGTGCTTGTGAACAGTGTTCAGTGTAAAATCTACATGGATTAGTAGGTTACCTGGACAGTTTTGAAATTTCATTTATCTTTTCTTTACCTGCAATTTTACAAACCCATCGGTCATCTATCACACAGTTATTAGATTTCAACCGTCCGTGATAAATTTTGTGGTGGTGAAGATAGGCCATTCCCTGGGCAATGTCAGTAGCAAAAGAAAACCTGAAAGACAAAACCCAATGAGCTAGCATTTCCACTAAACCAGATCTTCACTCAGGAGTGGATACAAACCCTACTGAAGCTGACCAAAAGGCTCCTCATGGCAGGCTCATCACGACTGAAATAGCTCTGAAATCTGTCACTGCATGCCTGCTTTTCAGAACACTTGAAGTGGGTGGCTGAAAGCACTCAGCTCTCAATTGTCTGGATTCAGAGCCTTCAGCCTTTATTAGGACAGTTCAGTTTACTCTAGAACTTCTAGAACTTCCCAGTGTGTTTGTATTCTTGCAAGTTCTTTTCAAATGTTTACAAAAGAAACACATTTTAATTAACTTTCTCACTTTTTTATAGGGTTTCCTCCCTTATGCTGCTTTTCTTTGCTGAAGGCAAACAATAGGCAGAACGATAAAGAACATGCCAAAAAGATTATTCTCAAAAAAATGATAGAGGTGTCTTTGTGAAAGTTTCATTAGGATGCTGTGCTCATTTTCTCTATTGGTAAATAAAATAAAGCATTTGGAGGTATGCTAATCATTTCACTTATGTACCTTTACAGTGTTTTTTAATTAATTGCAGATGCTCAAGATATTTGGGAAAAGGGGGATTGAGAACAGTTTTGCATAATAAACAGGGGTGGGTCAAAAAGTCATTGGCTTAGCACGACCAGCACTCAATGTATGATTGCTCAAAAATCCAGAAGACATGTTAGGCTAGGTATTTCAATTCACTGTCTTTCTTCTTTATTCTCACCATATTACAGTGTAGATCTATCTCTCCAAGTACTTTGTTTACAATTAGAATATTGTCCCAAACGGTACATAGCATCTATCAGCATAGTTTGCATCTTTTAGGTTTTCAATTTATTTATTTTTACCTGAATCCCCAGTTCAATGGTATGTCTTCATTGAGCAGAACATCACTCAGGCTGCCTTTGGGGCAGTACTCTGTCACTATGGCAACATTGGGCACTTCTATACAACCACCAATGAATTTGCAGAGATTGGGATGGTCGAGTTCCCTGTAAAAATTAACATAAAACACAACACATGAACAGTTTTCATGGATGTCCCTCCTAGTTTTTGCAGAGTAACAGAAAAGGCAAATGCTTTGTATTGAAATATATAAAAAAAAGTAAAACAGGCCTAAGGAGATTTTGATCTAGTACCAAAGCAAAGTTTGAAGAAAAGAAGAATATGAATTTATAGTAAACTTTGGACAGATTGTAACCTCTAAAGAACTAGTATAAAAATCAAATAGCATATGGTTCTCAGGTTTCCCTTCTTACCTTACTTGCTTCACTTCCTTACGTATGGATTTGGTCAGGGTGAACGCTTTCTTCATTATTTTCTTTATGGCCACTGTTCTACCATCACTGAAACAGAATGAAATGCTGTTCAGAGAGTTTTAGGCCAACTTCTTAACTTCATAAGACTAGGGAAATAGACTGGAATTTTTTTCCAGAGTGGGCAGCTTCATATGTCTAGAGATGAAGCAGGGAATTTGAGCATGTCCATATGCTGGTGTGAATCGGAGTCTGAGTACATGACAAGGCTCTGCTTCCATGATAAGGGAGGCATTAGTGCTTATATTCAAGCATCCTTGATCTGTGTTTGCCATTTGAAACATGAGAGTGTTAGAATCAATTTAGGCAGCTGGATGATAGAGTAGCAGCAAAGGAAATGCCAGAGTAATATCCCTGCTATCCTTTATTTCTCTGTCTACTGTTTTGGAGATCCACCATTGATATTTAACATCCTTCTGCTCTCATGGGATGACGCATTCTCTGCAATGAAGCATCTGAGCTTGACAGATAGCAAAACAATTTTCCCTTATAAGAATCCACTGCAGATGTATGCAGGAACTTAACTGATACCCACCACATAAATGCACTGACAGACTTCAGTTCATATTACCTAACTGTGCTCTACCTGCATTTTAGAAAAAGGGCTGCATTAAAACCTTGATTCCAAATATATTTAACAGTAGCCATTATTCATTAACAGGTGCAAGACACATTATGCAGTCATACCCATGTAATTAGTCCAAAAAATAAAAGGAGAAATGATAATAAAAACAAAATCCATCAAGTTACACTTTCTACAGCCAGTAAGTGGTACAGAGGTCAAATGATGATATTAACTTACTGGATTTCATGTAACAAGAGAAGCACAAGCTTTTTGGAATACCTGTTGATAGCAAAGTTGCATGAACCAGAAAGCATGGTGAAACAATAGGATAATAGATATTGCAGAAAATGAGTATAATATATTGACTTACTATCTCCCAGTCTGGGTGAAGTACTGTTTCTTGGACGCATTAGCAGCTGCTGTGCAGGAGCTCAGAGCAGTGATAGAGCTGGTATTGGATTCACTAGGTGCTGGGGGAGCACTTATCATGCTTCCTGTTGCTGCCCCTGCTATGGAATCTAAATGAGATGTGGGATTAGTAAAGGCAGCTGAAGATGAATATTATTACCAAGGTAGAGACTCCAGAGGCAGACATATATAAGGAGCTTTCCAAATATTTGCATGCAGAACTGGTCTTGTTAATGCATAAGACAGAAAACCTTTTTTTTTTTTTTTTTTAATTTTATTTTTTTCAGAATGTGACTACTGCATAAAAAGTCAAAACACCTCCAGAGGTGATGCACTGCCAGTGATCTTTCCAACCAAACCTCAGGATTCTATGCAAGTTTCTCTGCTTTCAGTACTATCAGCCCTTGCTGTTATGGAGATGTAGAGGACAGAACACAGGGAAGCAGAGCAAACTCTGTGCCAGATTTTAACAAGTCTATTTGGAGCTCCTAGAGGACTGTAAAGTACAGGGAGGTGGGAAGTGATTCTGACACCAGAAGGAAGTCAGTGAAGAGCAATAATACAGTTAGATGAAAAAAAAAATCAGTAATCTCAACATTTTCTTTCTTTACTTATTTTTTATTCTGTTGACCAGCTCAAGGTAACAAAGTGCATTTTGGAGAAGATTTAATGAATTACATACCATTTCACAATCTTCACCAGGTCTGGCCAATTACTCTCAGCATTGACAAAGTCTCCCAGTTCTCCCTGGTATCATCAGTATGCAATAAAGTGCTGCTGAGGAAGTTCAGCAGCTCACCTTGCATCAGGACTGTCATATTCCCACACCATAGTATTATCCACATGCAGTTCAAAACTGCATTGACATTTGGAGTCTTTCTATGGCATTCCACTTAGAAATATATTAGAGATCCCTGAGATAATTCTAAGAATATATATATAAGTGCAGTGGACCTTAAGAGGAGCAATTTTTCACAGCACAGGCTACATACCCTGGCTGCAACACTGCTGATGTATTTCCATGTAAATAACTGTACATTTCAGGCCACTGTGGCTATGGCTGGGTAACTCTGTCTGGAGGAGACACTGTGTATTTCAAAGTCTCTTCACATTATCAGTCCTCACTACTCTAAGTTGTTAGTTATTTTCCTAACTAGGTCTTAAACAAGGAGGTACTTAAAAGATGTTTAGATGTAGAGCTTAGTGATATGGTTTAGTGGAGGAATTGTTAGTGTTAGGTCATAGGTTGGATGAGGTGATCTTGGAGGTCTCTTCCAACCTAAATGATTCTGTGATTCTATGATTCTGTGAAAATTGTTGTTTTGCAGACTTCTCCTCAAGAAAAAACATGTTTTTCATCTTGGATTTTTAAAATTAATTGCCAAGCACTGTTTTTTGATCATGTCTCTCATTTCTCTTATTCTCTTTCTATTGTTTCCCCTCCTTTGTGGTGTTTACGACCTCTTATAATTGACTAACAGCTGAAAATCTACTCATGTTCCTTTTTTACATATTGAAAGACACTTGTCCTTGAATGTCTGCTTCCATTTTTACAAAATTGGATTGAAATTAATTTTATGTACTCAAATTAATTTCTAAGTCAAAGTCTGTTCTTGACTGCAACAAAGATATCACATTAAAACTACACATAAATTAATGTTCAAGTCCAAGGCTGAAAGTATCTCTACTACATTAGCACAATAATGTCTTCACATTTCTACTAGCACCACGATGACATGACAGAGCTAAAGCAGATATCATTCTAGCAATAACCTGTAGAGACAGAAAACAAGAGAGTATGTATCAGCTCAGACCTACCAACTTCAGCAAACTATAGATTTACCTTTTCTGAGGGTCTAGGCACTACTTTCCTTCGAAGTGCTAAAGCACTGAACAGCAAAGTGAATTGTATAATCTATATTTATTTTAAGTGCAGCATAGGAAAAGATAAATAACATCTGATTTTGTTCTTTTTTAGTTACAACAAATTTAAAATATATTTTATATCCTGAAGGTAAAATGAAAAACAAAACAAAACAAACCACCTCAGGTCTCAATGAATTACTTGTTGCAACAAATATGCCAGAGTTTTCAGCATTCACTGAGAAAAATGAATATTTTATTATGTCTTTCATTTTATTTGTGCAAATACAGACCAAACTAGTGAGGCCAATTATACAAAATCATGTACCCATTGAAGCAAGTATAATTTATTTTATCCAAGTCCAGAGGTTATATGTTTATTCTGGGATAAGTCTTTTTAAATTGACAAATCACCATAAATAATAAAGAAACTAAAATAGCTTAGAAAACTAAAGTTTCAGTAAAGAAAAATGCCAGTAATCAGCTCAGAGAGCTTACAGGAATGAAGCTTTGGATATGTCTTTCACAAATTTGTACCTCTTTTGCAAGACCATTAAAACATGATGTAATTATGATTTAGATTATTTCTTAAAATTACTAATGAAACTGATAATAGTAACAAAATGACAAGTTACTAACCTTGTTTGATGCATTTGAAGTCTATAACCCAGCTCTCGTCCCAAAACAACTTTTGCTTCTGATATTGAAACCACTAAAAAAATAAATCAAATTCATTCTGGATGTAGCTCTGAAGATTTTGAAAGAATTCATCTAGAGATTTTTTTTAATATGAAAATTTATAAGTATTCCCCCAAATTATGATGTTTAAGCATACAATATACATCATACAAGTAACATTAGAACTAATATTCCCAGAGGAAAACAGAACCTAAGATATTTGAAACAGTGTATTCCATACTCTGGATCTAATGACATGTAGTATTTTGCATTGGCTATAAACTCTTTCCATTACTGTCAATACTTCTTATGCAGTGCATTTAGATCTCAGACTGGACATCAAATGAGTTGTGTACATCGCCTCATGCCACGGAAATTTCCTGTGCTGCCCAAACGCATGACAAGAATACCCTAGTGCCCAGCCTCAAGAAAAGCATCAGTACATGTTATACCCTGTAACAAAATTACAGACTGACCAACAAATAAAACCATGTTATGTCGAATACTCTAGCATAAAGAATATTAGATAGGAAATATTAATAATCGGCTATTTCTTAAAGAAGACATAGGTCTTGTAAATAGCTGATTTACTGTATTTGCAAAACAGATACAAAAAGTGTAAACAAGTACTTTTAAAAGATGAGCAACAGATTAAATTACACAGCTCCATACATGCAATCAGTACCAAACCAGCAAACCAAGACCACATTTCACCATCACTATACCAATTTATATAGTGTAGAATTGAACATTAGAAATTATGAATCCACTGAAATAGGTAGCAAAACTCCAGATAATACTCAAGAAACATGGTGTGCAGACTGAGCCCGTATTTTGGCAGAAATTTATGACTGCTATTGAGCTCATTAAATAAACATGAAGTCATCCAATTTATTTCAAAGGGTTTCTGAGAAAAGATATGTACATTTTATCTTGTAAAGGTATGACTGAACAAAGACAAATCAGCTAGAAGTGACCACTATGTTTGCTACAGACACTTAGATCAAAGGAATCCTCTCCTTTGCTTGAATGATTAAAGTTATTAGATTCCCAGATGGTTCTTCTTATGTGATATTAATAACTGAATTGGTTAAAAAGATCTTTCCTATATTGTTTATTCATTACCTCAATAATTAAAAAAAAAGCTATTAAAGAAGTTAGCAGAATGAATAAGTATATAGCAAAGAAATAAAAATAAAAATCCCCCCCCCCAAAAAAAAATCACACTCAAGCCATACAGAAAAATAGCAAAAATAATAGGTAACTTTTGCTATATAAAGTAACTTTTGTTTTAGACAAATTTATGCAAGGTCAAACTCCATTGTCCCTTTGTACAATGCTAGTTGTCTTAAACTGTCTGAACTGCTCATCTGTTCAACCACGCGTTTCTATCTGAACATATTGTTTTATAGGACAGTTACCATAAGCACATTGTCACAGTGTCCATGTGGATTATAAATGCTCAAATAAGAAACAGAGACACAGTGAGTTTAAGGCTTGTTTTTCAGAAGTGTTTCAGTTCCTAACTTCCAAAGCCACACAAAAGCAGAGAACAGAAAAAAAAGAAAAAAAAAGAAAAAAAAGAAAAAGTAAACTGTTATTGAGGCTTCCTGACCTTTACGGGCCATGAGCCATTCCTCCCATTCCTTTTCAGCATATTCAACTACCTAAGATGCCTGGTGCAAATGCACTATGCAATGAAAACTGACAAAACAAGACTCTATTGATTTACAGGATCTATAGGCCAAACCCTAAATAAATGATCTTGTAATTACAAAGCCACCATAATGACTCTACCACTGCACACATTCACCTGCTCTGTCTTTGTTTTGAAATTCAGATTTTTTTTTTCAAGATGTGAATACATGAGGAATACAGATCCTCTTCACTGTGAATTAGTAAGTCTCATTATTCTTTTTTTTTTTTTTTTCCCATCATGAGTCTGTTATAATTGATAAACTTTAAGCAAAATGAATCACTTCCAACGGAACCAAACTAGTTCAGTTACACTAAGAAAATAACTGAATAAAAAAATTAAAAAGAGAGAAAAAAGATCTTTTCCTTATTCCTTTTGAACGTCTAGGTATCAGTAAATTAAAAATATAGTTGAAGGTACTCTATTACATGTTCTATTTGAACTCTAAGACTTAATGACCTATGGTGGACCTAATGCCTTTATGAATTTATCTAATTTGTTTTTGAATTCATTTATACTTCTTGTCTCCACAGGGTTCTGGAGCAGTTATCATAATACAATTTTATGCTGAGTGAAAAGCACTCTCACTTCACTGGCAATCCCTCCTTCCAATTTTGTGAAAGACTGTTAATAGCTACTGCTTCTTCCTTCACCATTATATATCCCTCTGTTTACATTCCTCTTTAGTCTTCTCTCTTAGGGAAGAAATTTTCTAGCACAATTACCCTCCTCTCATAAAGAAGCCAAAAGTGGTTTTTTTTCTAGCATGCAGGTTCAGGATGTGGAAGAAAATCTATACCTCTCTTGCAAGAACACTCATTCAAATTAGTGAAATAATGTAAGTAAGAGAGAAGAAATAAAAGATGAGAGAAAGCTTACTTACCAGGACCGTCATAATGAAGGCAGCACAGACTAAACTTATTGGTAAGGAAATTGCTATCCTAGCATCAGCTGATAGCGGGCATTCCCCACAATCTGCTGGACATATAGAGCAGCCTTCTTCTTCCTCACAAAAGCCATCTCCACAAACTGATTAGAAAAGGAAACCCATATCAGGATATTTTATGGCAGTTTCATCCATCAGCATGCTGGAATTCAGATTTAAACACATGGTTCCTAAGGTAACCTCAGAGAGAGGTTAGAAAGAATACATTTTGAAGAATCCAGAGATAGCACTACACCAGCTGATTTTATTATTTTGGTTTTCAAAGTGATGTAGAATCTTTTTGATCAGACCAAATTGTTAATGACATGAGAGTCTTTGACTTTTTTTATGTGTATAAATAATTTCATTACAACTCTTTCTCATTGTCCATCTATTTTTTTTTTGTTTGCTTGTTTTTCTGAGACAAGAAGTTCCTCAAGGCAGACATTGCCTTTTGAGTTCTTTGTGCATAAGTCAGCCCTTGAGACCTCCAGAAGTAGCTGATTCTTTTTCAGCAGCAGCAGACTGTGTACTTCAGAATGAAACCTTGCAACCTGTTCTTCAAGGATTTATTTTCCTCCAAGGTCTTAAGAAAATTATCATCAGTATCAGCCGTGATTTTAAAAAAACCCTAGAGGACACAACTCCTTCTCCCATGTTCTGAGTGCTGTTTCCATTTTACTTCTGTGCCTAAACTAATACATTTCTTCACTTCAGCCTCCTGAGACAAGCTCAAGATATTATTCTATCACTACAAAATATTTTAAAAAAAATCCTGAGTGTTTTTATCCACTCTGGAGTTTCTTTGTTTTTTTTTTTTTTGTTTTGTTTTGTTTTGTTTTGTTTTGTTTTGTTTTTAATAACATTGAGAAATATAAACTTCCAGAAGAGTAGCTAACAAGAAAACTTTGATGACATTTCTGTTTAAGCAATATTTTTCTTCAAGTTGTGTGTTTAATTTATTAAATAATACCCACTTTTAGTATTTTGCTTTGCTAAGAGAATTGTTATTATTATTTCTGCTCCCCTGTATATTGTTATACTAAGCTGCATAAAGTCTGATGCCTTTGGGAGCAACTGGATTTTAATGTGAACAATGGAACCAAGCTGGGTTTCTACCTTTCCAACATGCTTAAGGCTAATCCATTCCCCCTCAGATTAAGAATGTCCAGCTCTTCACAACATACTGGCTGGAAGAGTATTTTCATATCCCTGTCAACTGAACCCATTGGTCATGATACCACTGATACTTTACAATTTGACTTTACATGTTTGGCAAGAATGGCTTCTTACTGTTCTAGCTTCTTTCACAGGTAAGAAGAAGCTCTTTTTTTTTTTTTCTTTTCTTTTTTTTTTTTTTCAGCTTTATAAGAATTTTAGGAAGATCTTTGTTTATATACAATTGTAAGGAAGAGTAGGAGTCACTCTTGCTCTTGGTGTCCATACATGAATGATAAAAGCATTGGCATTCAATATGCAATTCCCTCACGTCTTCACTCGCTATCATACCTACTGCAGGAAGGACTGTGGTTTTTGCTTCCAGAGCAACTTGCATTCTCCCAACTCTGATGTGTGCGATGAGAGAAGTCACACCCACATGAACCAAAACAACCTGCCAGATAAGTGAACAAAGCTGCAAGGATTGAAACTTCATTTGCATACAGTAAGTCATTTTAACAAAAATGATCCAATTATGGTGTCTTCCAAAAGAATATGTGCATTTTTTTTCACAATCAGGAAGGTCAGGGGTGCTTGGTTGGTGAAACAAAGAGTAGCAGAAGAGGCAAGCCATGTTGGAAAGCCAGGTCTGGTTCCTCTCACTGGTGATTGTTCTTTCAATCAGGCAAGGCTTTCAGTCTATGCATCCCTGTCACATTTGCTTCCCTATTACTTCTGCTTGGTAGAAACCCCTAGAGATCATGATAACCTGCAACACAGTCTAGTCAGTAGCTCAGTATTTTGTTAGTACAGGCCTTAAACAAACAGGTTAGGCTATATTCTTCTTTCCCATCCCCATTATTTCTACTAACTCAATAAGGAAGAGCAGTATGAAAAGCTATTGCTTCCAATAGAGTCAGTTTTGAATTGGTGATACTCAGCCATATGGACTGCTTACATATATAATACTGATAGCAGTTAACAAGCCAGGGAACATGCACATGAACTGTATCAAACTGCTAGCAAGTAAGCTTTGAAAATAACACACCATTTGTTGTATACGACAAATATACCTTACCTTGGCAGTCCAGTTTCTTTGGCTCATTTTGCCAGCTGTAGATAAAGTGTGAGTAAATATCTGGCCATCATCAGGAATCCACGGACCACATATTCCTCCTCTACCCTTTATCAGACAGATCGGTTATGTCACTAACTGATGACACAATGAAAATCCTAGGTCTCCCTTTTTTACTTTCTTAAAATGTCTTGTATTCTTTTTCAGAAAATAAAAAATTCTATTAAAATGCCAAAGGACAAACAACATTGTTTTGTGATAAAATAAAATATAGTAACAGAGAAAAGTGCTTAAATTGAGTCAAAATCTCACAAATCTCATTATTGTTTAAAATACATGAACCAAAATCTGGTCCCATATTTTAGCTCCAGTAATTCCATGCAGCTAATAT
The DNA here is from genome assembly GCA_011075105.1 of Heteronetta atricapilla. Classification (NCBI taxonomy): domain Eukaryota; kingdom Metazoa; phylum Chordata; class Aves; order Anseriformes; family Anatidae; genus Heteronetta; species Heteronetta atricapilla. Next base: position 76,928,982 of record CM021763.1, on the reverse strand, counting down.
ACTTTTTTTTTTTTTTTTTTTTTCTTCAGGTTTTGCTGCACTAGAACCAGAAACAGAATCATATCCCATATTTTATATTTTTTCTAAAGGTATTTTATTGCAGATTGACTTTTAGTATGACAGGGCTTTTGTCTTTAACAAATCAGGGAGGAATCTATTATGTGTCAATGTCTGTTTGCAAAGCATTTCACACTAAAGCTCTCAAAAAGTAAACTTCCCAGCAATTGCAACCACTTAGGATTATTTTGGCTGTTTGAAGACTGTGCATTATTTTTATGTTTCAAAAGGCTTAAGTCTGTCTACTATCTCCAGATATTTCCTTAGGAACCTCTTTCAATGCAGTGTAAAGCACAGACCTAATCCAAAGAAACAGTTCATGCAAACTAAAAAAAAAAAAAAAAAAGCTTTAAAGGTTACAACATTAAAAAAAAATAGCACAACCCACGCTCACAATAATTAAAAACAAACAAACAAACAAAACAAAACAAAACAAAATAACACCCACACAACTCCTTTCTGGAATAATGGAAAACACTCACTTTGAAATGTATGTTTAGTCTTACACAATGACACTTATCTGGCCTTCTTGCTGCATGACAGCAAACCAGTTTAGACTTCTAAGAAAGAACTGCAATATTTGCAATATTACAAGGAAGTCTGATGATGCATTTTGGCCACGTGCTTTTATGTTTCACACACAGTAATATCAAGCAGAATTGTGAAAGTAAGAAATAATACACAGATGTTTAAGTTCTTCAGTATGGTTCTAGCCAAAAGCTTTGATGTGATGGTTCCAGCAGAGATTCCTCTATCAAATAAAGTTCCTGGTATCAGCTAAGGTCCTCAGAGAGTCATAAATAAAACAGTTCCATACAAAGAGGGCTGCTGTGAAGTAAACTAGAGTTCTTAGGAGGCATTAAGCCTTCACACAGAATGGTGCATTTAACAGCCACAAGACATGTAAGGATATGTTTACTATTACACTGTGTTTGATCATGAAGACTGTGTGAAGTTGCCACAGGGGAGATCAACTTGAAAAACTGGGCAACTGCATGACGGCTATTTTTCTTGGTAAGGCTTTCCTCACATGGGAAAATGAAAATTAAAAAGAAAAGGAAAGGGAAAAGGAAAATGAAAAAGAAAATCAAAAGAAAAATGAAAAAGAAAAAGAAAAAGGAAAAAGAAAAGAAAAGAAAAAGAAGGGAAAAGAAAAGGAAGTTTGTTCTTGTGTATTTCCATTCCTTTCTTGTTGTTGTTGTTGTTCTAATCTAATAAAGAAAAATCAGTTCATTTTAGCACCTGTGTATACTGGCTTCCATTCTACAAGTCACAGACAGTGTGACTCATGCCAGTCAATTTTAGTAATTTAGGCAAATCATTCAGGTTCCCTCTATAAGATGCAGAGAGATAGTGATACTTGCAGCTGACAATTAATCCTACTTGTTTTAGAATGAAATGACCTATCTTTCTTTTCCTACTGACTGTAAAGAGATTTGAGTCAAGTAAACTTGAGAGATGTAACTAGACACATTAAGAATAATGAGTGCTTCTGAATACCATCTTGTACAAAAATACAACTATTTGCTTTGCAGCCTCAGAATCAAATGCAAAGCTTGCTCAAACTGACAAATTCTCACTTTTTTTTTTTTTTTTTTTTTTCAGTAAACTATATATTTGGTCTAATTGCAATAACAAAAAGTCATTGCAAAAAGTTTTTACAAAAAGTTTTTTTTACAAAAGTTATTGCAATGGTGTTTTATCCAATATCACAAACAGAGCACATGAAGTCACACCCTTATACTAACCATGAAGGCCAAAGGACAGGAGTGAATGTTGGCATGGTGGACACAGCAGTTCTCGCCATTTGCATCTTTCCAGCTGGGAGGGCACTCATGCTCCTCGCAGAATTCCCTTGCAGCAGTAGCATTGCTAGCCAAGGAGCAGAGAAAGAGACATAATTTTATATTCGTTACTTATTCCTCAAAACTGTAACAAGCACAGAAAAAGTGTAGAAAAATGAGTAGCATAAACATATGCAGTGAGAAAAACACTGTAATGCCATTTCTTTCTCTTTTGTTTTACTTCTGGTTGAAGCACTCGTAGAGCAATGGAGATTGCTGTTAACTCTGGCAGATACTGTATGTCAAACAGCTACTGTCCTCCACTTACGTCTAGAGACTGACTGCATGACCAGATTACTTGGCATTGCTACAACTGGATTAGAAGAACATACCACTTACTGTACTTCTACTATCAGAAATATGTGTCCCTGGTTACTGTCATTCTCAGTGTTTTCAATTTTGTACATGAATCTATGCATGTGATTCCTATTTGGTTTCAGTCTTTGCTCCACAACCTGAAGAGCCAATAATAATTACTACATTGGACAACAATATCAGATACAAATCCTAAAACCAAAAACTTAGTGGAAATGGTGGTCTATATGTTTAGACTGTTCTGCAAAGCAACCACATAATCACAGAACAGCCAAGGTTGGAAGGGGCCTCAAAAAACCATCATCTCTGACCTTTTGTGAGAAAAAGGAGACTAGATGAAATTACTTTGGATGCTGTCCAACTGCATCTGAATAACCTCCAGTGACAGGAATTTGAACACATCCCTGTGAAAGCTGTTTCTGTGACTGGTTGTCCTCATTGTAAAATATATATATACATATATGTATTTCTTGTATCAAGATTAAATGTCTCCCAGTGCAACTTCTATCCTTTGTCTTTTTGCCCCGTGTCTTCCCCATGTGGCTCCTTGTAAGGAGGCCTCCATCCTCTTTGTAGCCATCCTTAGAATACTGTGATGAGGTCCCCCCTAAGTCTTCTGTTTTCCAGGGTGAAAAGACCTAACTCCTTCAGTCTTTCCTCATAGTGGAAACCTTTCTTCAGCACTTTGGTTATATTTGTGGCTCTCCTTCAGACCTTGACCAGTCTTTTTTGAATTGCAGGGACCAGAACTGGACATAGTACTCCAGGCCTGAAAAGTGCTAAGTAGAACAGTCATAGGAGATTATATTTAAAAGAGAAGACTACATTACATATGCCAGTCATAAGAGATTATATTTAAAAGAGAAGACTACATTACAAGAAATATATGTAAGTTAGGATTTTTGTAAGTTCATTACTGAAAGATGAATGTAGTTCCCTGGATATGTCACAACACTGTCTTCCAATGTGTTTTCTGATTTACACTTTCAGTTGAACAACAACTTATGTGAAGTTGTTAAGAAATTTTTATTTATTTATTTATTAGAAATAAATGCAATATGTGTACGTACTCAAAGAGCAGAATTTACTAAATTCCTTAGTGATTTAAGAGAGTGGGCCTCCTTGGAAAGACCAGGGAAACTGCTTCATTCCAAGTGAAAACAAAAATGCTTTTTGATCACGTTTTTGGATTATTTATTTATTTTTATTATTTTCTATTGCAAATGGATTATATGTCATCTTTCAATCTCAAATAAAATCATACTGCATAACAGCTTTTACAACATAAACTTCACAAAGTGAACACACACAGACAAAGAAGAATGTTAGTTTTTTTCATAATCATGTCTTATAGTAGCCAAATACAGAACAGAATGTGGTGAACTGTGGCTGCAGCCTCTGTCCCAGACATTGCTTTATACGGTTGGAGAACTGCTGTGTATAGTCCACTACTATAAGATCACAGCGTACTAGCATTTTAATGATCTAAAGTTACACACAGACACAAGCTGTACTGAACCTATGTCGTTTAGTTACTGTCTCTGAAGTGACTGAACTTGACTCCTTTTGGACTGATTTCAATGTCATAGAAATGTAAATAAATTCTTCACTGAAATCACTGGATTCAAGGTTGGGCCAAACCCTTTGTTATATTTATATTGTGCACTTTGAACATGCTTATTGAAACAGACTGTGACTGTTATACAGATGCAGAATGACACATGCTGTCCTTGACATGCAGATGAATGTGCCATGACAGGTGTTGTGAAAGCAAAGCCATTCCAGAGGGGCAAATATCTGTGCAAACACTGCTAGAAGAGAACTCAAGAGGTGCAAAGAATTAGCTAGCAGCATGAGAGCATGTGTTCCAATTATGTTACATAAAATGTCTGTGCATACAGACTCCCCATATACTCATAACCATTAAAACATTTTATAGGAGGTATTACCTGTGAGAAAGGATTCCATTTTGCACTGCATATTGGTAAAAGCCATCTGAAGCAAAGACTGCATAGGTCACATTGAAGAATTCCCCGCTCACAGCCTTTTCTGGAGGCCTTTTCACCCAAGCCATCTCCAGACCTAGAAACAACAAAATTATGAGCCTATATATTTGCTGTACTTTTCTACTTCACAGTTGTATACAAATGTAAATCTTCCTCTGTGGTAGGGAACATTGTGTACTGAAAGAGAAGTAAGTGTAATTTTCATCCATTGTTCCTTTTGCTTCTTCCAAGCCCAAAATACTCATCCTTTTTAGTGGCTGTATAAGTATGCAAAAATGCTCATTACTACAATTCTGACATTCACTTAGAAAAGATCAAGCGATTGGAGAAATATGATAAAAAGTCTGTTCATCTTATCTATAATAAATTTACTCTCAGCACAATGCAGTGCTACTTGTCCTGATGCACTTGCTTTGATTGCAGTGGGTTGTTCAGGGAGGTGATGGAGTCACCGTTCCTGGGGATGTTTATGTAAAGGTTGGATGTGGTGCTTAGGGACATGGTTTAGTGGGTGACATTGGTGGTAGGGGGATGGTTGGACCAGATGATCTTTGAGGTCTTTTCCAACCTTAATGATAATGTGATTCTATGATTCCTCTTAGATCAGGTAATAAGCATTGTTCATCATTCCTGGCTGCTTTCACCAAGGCACATTTTCTTATTGAAGAACAGACAACTCTAGGATACATGAAATTCAGTCAGAAACTTTAACCTCACCAGATACTACATATGCTAATTACACACTTAAGAAACCCTGCTCTTTTTATAAAATGGTAACATCTAGAGCAGAGACCATTGGGAGTACTGCTGCTCAGACATCTGTCATTTTCCATTTCTACACCCTTACCATGAAAAATAATGTAACTTGGTCATCTCTCTTGTCCCTGGAACACCTTATTACCTTCTCTGAGCCTGGGAATGAAGTGAGATTAGAGGTGAGAGCTGTTTTTCATTCATATTCTCAAACAGTGCTGTAGTGGTTTGGGCTGAGATGGAGTTAATTTTATTCATGGTGGCTAGTATGATAACATGTTTTGGATTTAGGATGAGAACAATGCTGACAGCACACCAATGTTTAGTTGTTGCAGTGCAGAGCAGTGCTCACACAGAGCCAAGGCCTTTCCAGGTTCTCGTGCTGCCCCACCAGTGAGGGAGCTGGGGATGCACAAGGAGCTGGGAGGGGGAAGAGCCAGGACAGCTGACCCCAGCTGGCCAAAAGGAGGTCCCATAGCACATGGTGTCATGTGGGACAAAAAAAATAGGGTGGGGGAGTAAGGGGATGGTGTTGGATAGGGCAGGGTGGGGTGATACTGCTGCTCAAGGACTGGTTGGGCATCAGTTGGTGGATTGTGAGCAATTGCATTTTGCATCAGTTCTTTTGTATATTTTTGTTATTTATATTTATAGTATCATTTTCTTTTCGGTTCTATTAAAGTGTTGTTATTTCAATCCACAGTTTTTACTATTTTTTTTCTGATTTTCTCCCCAGTCCCACTGGTGGGGAGTGAGCAAATGGCTATGTGGTGCTTAGCTGTCTGCCAGGTTAAACCACAACAACTATAAAAATCTTTTCACCCCTTTCACCAGCCTCTTTGCATGTTGTTGGATGAAGGTTTTAATTTTTGGCATGTCAAATAACATATGCAGACGTGTAGCTCTCAGTCTGTCAGGAAATATTAAATCCATTCTGCAGAGGATAGGTAAGAGTGTTCCCATCCTGCTGTTCAAGAGATCCCCACTTTCTTGTTGTTGTTGTTCAGTTATAAATTCTCTTAATACTCCGGAGTTGTTTTTACAAGTGTATTCTTCACTTGCACTGTTAGTGAAATAAGACATTATTTTTTCCCTTAAACATAATTCCCTTTCAGATATAAAGAAGCAAATTGTAAAAGAACCTCTTGACATTACCACTCCCTTACAAAGTAGTTTTGTAAAAAGTAAACAATGGTTAAAAAACAAAACAAAACAAACAAACAAACAAAAAACACATAAAAAAGCTCTTGCTACAAAGAGCAATTTGCTCTAAAAGGTAAGAGAGCTGAGGTTCAGAGAATGTAACAGAATGAATGTAGAAGGTCAGCATAAATTTCAGAAAAATTACTTTCTACTCACCTTTAAAGGTCTCACAAAAATAAACAGAACTCTTATTTCAATGATAGATAGTCCCACATCTAAGTATTTTGAAGATCTTGTGTTACAAGTCAAGTTGACAGCAATGAAGCTGCCTTTCACTTTGCTTTCATAAGTGCCCAGGGATTGCAAGAAGAATCAAAGAGAAAGACAGGATAAAGCTTGGATTTCATTCTAAAACTGGTTGTAAGGTGTATATGTTGATCAAAAAAACTACTCATATTTGTTTCCTTTGTACTCAGTTCACACTGATTAATAAGAATAGTTTCAAATGAGTAGCATCTTTTGATAATTAGCAGTTTCAATGTTAAAACAATAGTAAATTCAAACAGAAATAAAATGCTTGGTTGACAGTAGTCTAGGTAATCTTTCAATTCCTCTGTTCAGTCTGAACTCTACAGAAAACATTTGACTATGGTATTGAGTTCAGAGTAGCACCCAGTAGTTTATTTCCTGGAGTTTCCTATTACAAGAATTTCTCAGGTAAACTTTTTAAATTATTATTATTTTTTTTCCTAACAAACAAGCAAAAAAATTTCAATTATTCTTTATTTATTTTAAAATCTCAAGCAATTTCAAAGATTAAAAAACAAACAAAAACAAAAACAAACACAAACTATTTTTTATTATATCATAATGTAAATTCAATTTTGAAACTGATTGGAATAAGTGGATAAAGATCTCAGATTTTAAGTACTCATGGAACACAGTGTTGAGCAAGGAGAGGAAGGCACTACATGCAGAAATGGTGATTTTATTTACTGGCTGGAGGGTTTAAACAGTCCACTTTTGAAATGACACTATAAAATTTCAGGAATGACTCAATACAATTTGCTGCAATGCAGAGCTGATTGCCTGCTTTGTTTGGATTAAGTTGCCTTTGGTTTTCTAATGAGAAATGAAATGTTTTCAGTTATTTTCTGGGGGAAGGGATTCAGCTGTTGCTATTACTTTTTCTTTTGGAATCAATGAATATTGGACGAATAATTACTAAGAACTTTCTTTTGGCTATTTTCTTTCACTTTTTTCTCTAGAAAAAAAATGTTGTTACTGACTCAGATGCCTTCCACCATGTGAAACATTTGTTATGAGTTAGGTATTATTCTGAGTACTTCAATCTGGGTTTCCCAATCTTTCATCAAGCAAGATATGATCTTCTATGAGCAGCTTTAGAACTCACCTCCGCAGTCCAGCATGTTATACTCATCTGGTTTTTCCAGGGGCCAACAGTCATAGTCTTTGTTGTCTAAATCATGCCATCCCCCCACTAACATCACCTGCCAGAAAAAAAGCATACAAATTGACCCCATAAAACACACTATAGGAACAGGGGAAGGATGAGATTTGTTTGGAAAGTTATATTTCTTCTAAAGAAAATAAAACAAGCATAGAAACGGAACCTGGCATATTTTGATTTCTTCAGCTTCTGAAGCAAAATGTGACAGCTTTTTAGGGATCAGATTATTATTTTGATCTAGCCAGAAATTAGACCTGAGGTAGTGACTTAACTAAACTGTCTCTTGCAGAAGTTTTCCTCTATAAAAAATGGGCAGTTAGGACCAGATGCAGAGAAACATTTTATTTAAAGAAGTTTTTATCCTTGCTTTTAAAATGCCATCTTCCTACACTGAAATTCTTTCCATGATTATTTTTCATTATAGATTTAATAACAAAATATAATTATACAAATATTACAATATGTAATTTTAGACAATATTAAGATTGCACATGCCTATTACATGTAGAACACAGCATCATAATAGCATACAGAGTGAATTCGAACGGTTGCAGAATATAAATTATTATGCCCATATATATATTATGCATTTGATGCATATTTATAATAATCAGGTATTAAAATAGACATTCTAGGCTATATATGAACAGATGATAATACACCTTGAGTTTAGTCTTCAATTAGGAAAAGAATTATTTTTCTCTATATGTTATTGGAAAATAATCATCTAGTGGATTTTTCAATTACTAATCCAGTTATTTAACTAATAAGATATATATATATATTTCAACATATTCTGCTATTATTCTTGTATAGATGTACATTAATAAAATAGCCATCTCACTACAATAAGCCATCTACCATTCCTACAGTACGCATGGACCAGAGGAATACATTACAGTAAAAGGATCTACATAGTTTACCTACCAATAAACTGAGGAAGCTTCGGAGCCCTAAGGCAACTGTTTTGATAGCTCTCATACTGCCTAACATGCATCCAGGTCACCAAGTGTCTGGGCTGCTTCTGTTGTTGCTGTTGCTGCTGAATTAGATGCCCCTACCTAAAAAGGGGGGTTGCTAGGCAAGCCGATCCTAGCAACTCCACCTGCTGCAGAGAGATGTTCTGCCTCCTCCTCCTCTTTTACCCTACCCTACATCTGCTCAGTGCAGGGTGGAAACACTCCACCACACTTTTGCTGAACCTCTGCAAAAAATCAGCACTTGCCTTAGGGGCAGCCCCACTTTTAGACTGTTGATGTTTGTGCCCCTGTCAGCTCCAACCTGGAAGAGCAATGGGAGGATTTTATTTCACTGCCTTATTGAGCTTGGGTAGCATCTGACCCTTAGACAGCATCCTATAATTGATGAATCAATATCGTGGAAATAAAGATAGATGCGTACTTGGGCCTGAGCAAAGAGATCTGTACAAACAATGATCACCTGTGTATGTTAAACTGTAAAGGCTACAGGCTGAACTAGACGATCTCCTGAGGTTCCTTCCAACCTGAGTTATCTTAGGTCTGATGACTCCAATTTCACAGTCCCTGGAGATGATGGACAACTTCTGTTTGAGACATGACCTGGTACACAGGTGAAACAGACCTCTGCCTAGCCATGCTGAAAAGATGTGTCTAGTGCTATTTCTTCTTTTCTGAAATCACTGTCAACACTGAATGTCAGTTATGATTAAGCTCTTCTGGATATTTTCCCTGGAATTCTGGCTCAGCCCAAATTCACCTTAAGAACTTTAGTTGACATGTTTGAACTTCACAATCTATCACATCATAAATGCATGAAAAAGTTACTTTGATGCAACATGTACCCTATTCATCTTGAAAGTGGTTGTAGGTCAATTAAGAAACCTGCTTGGATTCACTCATAGAAGTTTGAATGAACCAAGAGTGAATAGACATAGGAACTTACACAAGGTTTCAGGTTAGAATTTGGTGTCGGTAATGAACTCATAAACCTCTGTTGTGTTGTGCTTCCCTGTGCTTCACTATGAGCATTTAACCCAAATCATACATTGCAATATATGGAAACCTTTAGATTATTTCAGCTTGGCTAAATGACAGAAAGGGAGTAGAAAAAAATAGAATTTTTGGCTAGAATTATCTGCTTAGAAGAACTCTACATATATTAACACCAGGAGAGGTTTCAGGATATCTTGTGCTTAATGAGGAATTTGTTGGCAGGAAAGCTAAGGATTACAACTTGTTAGATCTCACAGCAGCCAACAGATTGCCAGACTGATCCTATTTTCTTTAATACAGACGCCAAACATTCACATGGCATTAATATCATGATTCAAGGACTGTGAGGATTATACATTACCTTTATAGCTACTTGTCTGTCACAAAGTTCAGAGTTCCTGGAAAGTGGCCAAGAACAAGAAGCTGGCCTAGGAATCCTGAATTAAAGATGTATGGAAATGAATTGTTGGTGATAAACAGTCTATCCCAGATATTTGGGAAGCACACTGCTGCCTCTGCATTTAAGTCCTGAAAGTTTTAAAATGAAAACCAGCGGTGACTGTTTTGCAATATAAATATAGGCACTGTGCTAAAAAGAAGTGAGAGATTAGTAAGTAAGATATTATTCAGGTCTGTCTACAATTCTATGTATATGAAGAAAATCAGAAATGGATTTGAATGAAGTGAGATGGTGATCTTGAACTTAATATTTTTTCCATTTGCCTTTTTTTTTGTTTGCACATTATTTGCAGCCCCATAATTTGCATTAACGTTCTTAACATTGCATTGTACTACAAGTTATTTTATTCACAGTCAGACTCAGTCCAGTATAAATTATTCTACCTACTTCCACTCTTAGAAGGATTTTGCATCCGAAAAAAAAAGTGTGTGTGTGGGGGGGGGGGGGGGGAGGCAGGAATTTCTACTAATTTAAATAAAGTTTCTCTAACAACTTCATGTTTACAGATTTATTTCTATTGGCTGTGATCAGCTGGGCACTTAAGAAATATGGTTCCCATTTAATTCCTTAACTTATAATGATTTCTAGTATCAAATAGAAGGAAAATAATGATATTTCAAGGTTCTATGAGCAGTATCACTGTTGCTATTGATAAAGATGTACATTTTCATTAATGTTTGTAAAAATGAACAATTCCATACCTAAAAAATCCATATGCTGTATACATAGAAAATAATAGAATTTAAAATATTGCTGAATAAAACTTGTTAAAAATGTACTTTGAGATAATTTAAAAAAGTAATTTCCAGCAATATATCAGAACAAAAATTTCTATGATGAAACCTTCAAATATCTTTGAAGATATTTATTTAATGTGCAATTCAAGCTTTCCAGACAGTTCTTGTCTTGATAACAAGTTGCAAAAAATAAAAATTTTTAATTGGATTAAATTTTCTAGCAAGACAATTATTTGCCACATAAAACAGTCTCAAAAATCAATACTAGGCATCATTTGTAATTTCATATTTATGGAATTTGAAATACATCTTTTTTCAGAACTGTTTTTTCTTTGAAAAATCAGTATTTTAAACACAATTCATTGAAATATGAAATTCTACTATGCAGATTATGTCATTAGCCAGATGTTATCAGATTATTTTTTGTGTATACAGGAAAAGACAGATTTAGAAACTGAAATCATTCTAAATATTTTGATGGAGTTCAAAAATGTATTCTGGATTGATTTAAGAGGAACAATCGAGGGAAAAATGTGAAAAATTGGGCAAGTATTAAGTAAAAGTGAATTGATAGGGTTGGTGAAAAAATTGCATAAACATTTATGTTTCCTAAAGAGAGGTCTTTTAAATAAACAGGTGGTATAAACCTTATATGGTATATGCATGTATTCACACACAGGAATATTATAACTCTAAAGATAACAAATTCCAGGCAGAAGTCAAGCATTCCTGACCAGAACACCACTGTACATTGAGAGCTCAGTGAACCTGTTCCATGCTGGGCTGCGTTGGGCTGCACATCCAGTGTGGCCACCAGTCAGGTGTTATGCTGTGCAAACACCTTGGACCCAGTGATTATTCCACTTGTGTGTCCATGCTGTTATCTTTGCACAGAAAGAAGATCTCATGAGCAAGGTGTTTCTGTTTTCAAGGTAGAAATTATAAGTAGAGTTGCTTCCTTGAAAGAAAATCATGTAACGTTGTGAATGACCAAAGGGGGACATGCTGTGCTGCATACAACACCTGCAGGACACAATGCATGTTGGTTGGATTCCCGTTCAATGCTTCAGGGCTTGGGGCTCCCAGCTTCTAAGGGGACATAAGATTATTTTTGGTATTCTCTTTTTACAATCTTAGCCCTAATAAAAAAGCATTCTAAATAATACCTTACACGGTCTGATTGCATTTTTTACTGCGACACACCAGCCCAGCACCACCTGGCACAGAACACAGGCTTCAGACAGTCATCGTTTGCAAAAATGCCACTCTGAGACTACCCTCTAGTGGTTTAACAGCGGAACAACGGGAGACCAATTCCTCTGTGTGCGCAGGTTGGTTGAAGTATAGCTTCCTTTTGATGCAAAAGGTGCCACAAATGGGATACCTTCAGTGCCACCTGTCTACGAACAGCAAAGAGCTGGCTTTATCTCAGGTTCTCAGCTGGGAATGAGGTGAAACAGCAGCTGGTGGCCTTGTACCCCTTCCCTTCATAACAGCAGAGTGATGCAGTGGACAGAGCCACAAGAAATTGCCTGGTTTTGGCATATGGACACATTACCTCAGCATAGCAAGTTATTACACATCCACAGGATCATGGTAACCATTTGCTCACATGTGATTTGGCTGCAGAAGGTGCTTTTCTGTTCTACCCAGCAAGTGTTGATCCTGTATAGTAGTTCCACATTGACATAAAGAAGTGTACATGTCAAAAGAGACCTTCCAGCAATAGCTTCTTGCGCACTCTCCTTATGGTGCTGGTATTCCAGGCTTTCTGCTGGTTAATATTATTATTATTTAATTTCCCTTGCTCTGCTGCATTAGTTTTAACTGGCTCAGTGTTTCTTCCTCCCACCCGTTGTTTTTCCTCATCTATTCTGTCTGCAAACCAACTCATATTCAAGTAAAGTAAAAGCTGGATGCGAGCTCATGATGTGGTTCAGTGAAACTCAGATCATAGATGAGCCTGGATTAACAATATCAAGAAACAACATCTGTTTCTCTCCAGAATTCTTGGTAATTTAATTAAAAGACTAAATATTATCATACATTTTGTATTGTACATTATTGATTGTCCTCAATTTGTTGGAAACGATGAACTTAGACCAGATTAGGGTATGGTGAAATTCTGGAGCACAGGAAGCAAGCTTCTAAGCCCTGCATAAAGCACACCATCACTTATTTTTGTAGTATCTTTACATTTCTCTCACTCTCCCAATATTGTAAGTTTGAAAGAACTCCAAAAAAAGAGGCCTTAGGCTAAAAGAATGATAATCATAAAATAAAAAAAGAGGTAATGGCATACTTGTTCCTAACAATCTGAAAACTTAATGTTAGATGATTAATCTTTGATGACAGTTTAACTCAACTGCAGCAGAAGGAACAAACAGTTACATAGTTTACACAAAGGAATGGAGCTGGGAGGCAGTATGAAAGCATGACAGATCAGAAAAAGATTTTTGTGAAAAGGTAATTACAGGACATTGAAAATTACAACTAAGAAACTGCTTCTTCTGACTGCCATCTAGGATGCTATACATATTTCACAACACACACAAACCTTAAAATGCAAATAGTGTTCATTGGTAATGTGACAAGTAGTTTGCACTTGCCTCTCAAGTTGCTGTGAATACTGAACAAATTTACACTTTTATAAATGCATTCGTTAGGTCCACTTTAATTGATACAGCATCTTAGGAAGGCTTGTTCTGCTGTTGCAGCAGAGTTTGATCTGCAGCACTACATAAGATTAAATATGTAATTAATCTCAAAAATGATTTAAAATATATCAAAACTTTAAGTATGAAGTAGCAGGTACGTGAAGCATGAAATAGCACATAACCTGCAGATTGCATGAAGACTGTTGTCTTGGATATATTACAGACTCGAAGTAGTATTTCCCTTTAAGAGAATACACTGCTATTTAGAGAATTGATCAGTACATGAGCTGTTGTGGAAGGCATGTAACATTCTAAGATTTTCACTGTGCAAAAAAATCTGTATTTTTTCTTTGTCTAAAGAGAAGGTGGAAGGACTGATTACATCTGGAATTTCACAGAGCACTCATAATGAGAAATCTAGCAAATAATAGTGATTCTCTAGCTGAAAATTCTGTTGGTCTTCATAATGTGATAAAACGCATGATGGAAAACCCTTAAAAAGACTGGATAAGAAAAAAAGAACCTGCAGTTCTCAGAGAATCCAACAGGAATTTCATTTTCAAAGTGATTAACCTTTAAAAAATCTTAGTCTAAGCATATAACTTAAAAGAGATTTCTGCACCAAGGGATTTACTTGAATTAATCACTGGATTTCTGTTACTATAATGCAGCATGTCAAGGCTGTAGTTGTTGAAAGGGCATTCCATAAGATGCAGAACATGAGAATGTATTTCAGTTTGATCGGATGACTGTCTAAGAGGCTTAAGGAGAGTTGGTCCCAGTTCAGCACAGAAAATTCTGTTTGGAATGAAATTGAGCGGAACATCACTGATGTTCTCAAATGCCTCCCATCTTTCAGTCCTCCTACACAGGCAGAAATGTTATGGATGTCTGCAGTTCTTAAAAACAGCAATCTTGGCAGTTATTAAGAGCTACTGGAGAGGATCTAGTAGTCAGTGAGTGATAGCAGCTGAGGTACATTTCTATTCTTACATGCATCATGCTCCATAGATGCACTGGTCACTCCACTGGTTGCGGTGACATTTGACTGAAATCTACCTTTTGCCTTAATGGGATTTTCCTTTCTTCCTCCTTTCCCACTGTGTGACTCATTTCTGTTTACAGAATTTGTGAATGATTTTCTGCCCATATTTTTATCTACATTAGTATTGCACATTTATTTATGTTTTGACCCTTCCTCCACCCCAAATAAAAAGACATCCTTATAAGCCACAATGCCCTCTGTACTTCGAGGGACTCATGAGACCAATAATTCCTAAGAGATGTTGAGAGGTCACTGAGATGGGTATCTTTTGTCCTTTTGTAACTGAAAGATCATTTAATCTTTTGGATGATTTCTTTGGAAGAACGGAAATTCAGAAATGAAACAGGGGTCCTAAACTATTTCCTCAAGTTATGGCCATTTCTGTGTATGTCAGACTTGATAGATGTTTGTTTGACCTGTTTTTAATGACCTCTATCCATTCCTTGGTAGTCTAGACAAGATGCCTTACACAAAGTTTTTCTTGTATTTCTTCACAAGGAGAAAGGCTTATCCCAGTTTCAGCAACATAATATTGAAATACAGAGTGATTAAAGAAAACACATAATAGTAAGCAGAAAAGATGTGTTGACTGTAGGAATGAGTACATTCCCTACGGACAGAGACTGGTGATCCCAAATGCAGACCAGGATCTTCATCACCAGACCCCTTTCATATTGTTATTAAAATAAATGTCACATTTCCAGAAAGAAGTAGGAAACATTCTTTATCATCCCAGTCTATCTGCTGATGGAAGCTTCATCTCAATTAACTTTGTAAATCTGTGCCTCAAGTAGAGCAAACTTGGCAACTGTCCAGTTTGGCATAAAGCCATCTTAAAGACTGTTTTACAACTGACTAGTTGTCAGACCTAGTCCAGCAAGAGAAGTGAGGGTTTTCAAACACTACTGAACATGAAAAGATTTCCATGCCATTCAGGATTCTCTGCTTCTTTGGTTACATTACTTCCTCTGCTAAAGTCAGACATGCTCTCCTTCTAACAGAAAACATTGGAGAGCCAGCAACTTCTATTTCTGTCATTTTAGCACCCAAATGGAGATTAATCTACTATTTACACAGTAGCTTTGACATAAGGAACAGTGTCTGAAGTGCTGACAGAAGACACAGGAAAGAAAAATGACTTGAATTTACTTAAATACCCAAGGTAATCTACCTGTAGGGATAACCTAGGATATGCTTTTGTAAAGTCACATGCAATTATCATCTGATGTAGCACTTAGCCTCAATTTGACTGAAATGGCTGGCATGTATCTTTTCTTATTCCAATGATATGCTAGCCTCAGACTGAAGCACTTGAGAACACACTGCGAGGAAAAATGTGGGCATACTAAATCAGTATTATAAAGATGATTTGTGTTTTCCATGATTTTATTTTCATATTGCTTAGGGCTAGTAGCCAATTAGCTTTATCTACTGTCTCTGGTAGAAGAACCTTTTGGTATGTCTCCCTTCAGACAGCACACTTCAGAGTGCTCTCATAAATGGTTTCCACTACAAGCAGGCTAACAAGATACATAGGGTGTCAGCATGATTTTGCCATCATGCTTTTTCTTTGCTCTGCTCTGACAACAATCAGACAGGAATTGAACTGTCTTCTCACTTACACCTCCCCCCCTCACTTCCCTTATAAGTTGAATAATTCCTTGGCTAGTAAGCTTCCCAAAACAGCCACCTTGCAGGAGATTCTCAAAGACACCAATAACAGCCAGAGGCCTGATGCCCACTGAAACTCCCTATAGTTTACTGTCACTTACATTTTGGAATAATCTCCTCTCTCTTTATGTAAGTACATGTACAGTGAGTAATAAACAAGGCACTAACAATCCTGACAGAGGCTATCAGGACCCTGGGCATATCCCTCCCTCCTGGAAGCTGTGCTGCCTGGGCTCAGAGCCAAGACTGATAGCACAGCTACCCAGCCTTGAAGTTATTATGTGAGGGAGAGCTGTTTGAGAAGCACTAGCAAGGGCTCTCCACCTTTCTCCTATGTGCTGATTTTAGGATGGGCTCTCATGCTTTGAAAACAACCAAGTAATTGTTTGCATTGTAATTAGGTAATTATCAGCACAGAATTCTACGCATATTTTACTTCAGAAATGGGCATTATTGGAACTTTGGGATTTTGGGGGATTTCTGTAGTATTTTTAAATGAACAATACCATCACTGATTTATTTTGATTTCCAAGCGTACTCCTATCCTAGTATATCTGCTCGAGACTGGCTGTGGAGTCAGAGATTTTTACTAAATTTACACAGGCATTTTATTTTCTAAACAAGGACAGCTCTACAACTAATGCGTGACCACTACCAGTTGTTGCATTGGTTCATAATATCACTTTCCCCAGTCATAAAAAAAAAACCAATTCCCCTCATGACAACAGGGAATTAAAGAGCCAGGCTCCTGTAGATGAGGTACACTGTACAGACAAAAAAAAAAAAAAAAAAAAAAAAAAAAAAAAGGAAAAATAGCGCTCTTGTAACACCTTCTAGAGAAAGCACTGCTTCCCAGCTATCATCAGGCTTGTTCACTTTTATTTTGGAGAACAAACACTTGGGACATGCAGAGGAGACCCTGAGATCAGCCTGATGTTAACACATTCTGCATTTAAAAAAGAAGAGGTGCATGAAAACCTGAATGTCCAGGGAACTGGTTTATTATTTCTTCTTCTATGCTGATGAGAAAGGTATGCCATTTTAAATGGTGGCTTGTGATGAACTCATTAGGACATTGAGCGTGACTCATTAAAACTATTATAGAATATCTAAAGAGATTTTTGCCCTTTACATTTGAGCAAAGGGATGCTTTTCATCTCTGGCTTGGCTATTTCTGATACTAGCTAGGGCATGTTTCAAGGCATTCTTCATGTTCTGTGCGGGGCTTATGAAAAGACTATTTTTACCACATGAGTATTAGCAAGTTTCTTCAGCCCTCCTGCCTCCCTCAGGGTCAAATTCTCCCCTGAAAGTGTGCTCTGATTATATAAGACATATAAATTGAAATTCCACTGAGGAACTGTGGCTAGGGTAAAGCTGAAGACAAGATTACTTATGTGGTTTTGGTTAAGCACAAGTGGCTAATTCTTTTAAATAACAGGGGTTATTTTTGCTGCTTCTGATGTACCAGTGCTTCATTAATGCTCTGCTCATAAGTTCAGCTCTTAAACAAACTTACACCTGGTTCTTCAGGTAAAAAAAGAAAATGGGGAGGAGGGAAAGAAGAAGATGCAAATCTAACTGAATTAGTTAGCTCTTGTGACAGAGCTACATATTTTTGTATTGTAACTAGAATGTATTTAAACCCTGATCTTTCTAGAGCATTCTTTTCTCTCTGAAAAGCAGTCTGAGATCACTTCCACTTCCAGTCGTGGAATGAACATGACCTATCATCACTCTGTGTTCACAGCAGGCAGCCAGTAGGCCAGACTCTGACTTTCTCAAGAAGCAACACTTCTCGATCCATTCCTGTGTGCTTGGGAGGCACTTCTGTTTAAAAATAAGTCATGTTATGCAAGATAATCATATTATATATAATATATGGTGCATTGTAGTGTACATATTGTAACTGTGCACAGAAACCAGTTAACCAGTGTTGGTAAGTGTGTCCAATAAATGGGTATAAATGTTAAACCTGGGAAGATGGAAAAGGTAAAGAAAATATGTTTCATAGTTGCATAGACATGTATGAACAATAGGACTGTATGAAGTCCTATATGTATTCCAACAACATCCAAACAGCTCAAATATTTGTGGTTAAAGTAGCAAGGAACAGAGCAAGAAATACCCAGGAGAGCAGGTGAAGAGTAGCAGGAAAGATCAAAAACCTGAGTTGCAAGGACATGGTTTACATGTGCCTGGCATCACACAGTGAGGAAGTACTTTTACTTCTGTGTTGAACAAATGTCTTTCACTGGATTTCTGGGGTGAAAGTGACCTTGATGGAATGCAGACATTCTCCAACTGCTCTGTTATGCTGTGCTCTTTTTCCTGACTGTAAACTCTGACTACTAGATGAAACAAGCTGACAGTAGCAGATTTCCTGAGTTCTGGCCACTGGCACAGCAGAAGACTTGAACACCACCCTGTGATTTCAAAAAAGCTAGATATTGGGAGGTGGCAATGGGAATTCATGCAGAATGATACTTGACAGGCAAGCAGAGAAGTAGATAGAGGTGCAGGGCTTACTGATTGTCTCTGATGAACCGTCGTTCCTAACACAGGGTTCAACACTAGTTTGGTCTGATTTAGCTAAGGACAAAAGGACTTTAAAGGAAGAATGAGTCTCAGTTGCTAGGGCGGGATGGAGAAGTGCTATTCAGAATTCTGAGATTTGTATTTACTACTCAGGAGTTACATGAAATGAACCAGAGTGACATGAGCCAGGGATGTCTGGACTTACCTCATGATGTCATTAATTCACGACTGTCATCTTCCTTGTCTCTTGTGAGAACTGTTATCAGTGTTACTGCCGCCTGCTGTTCTGAAACCATGGTCTCAATTTTTCTTTGGAGTGTGCTGAAAGAATTGGCTTGTCTGAGATCTACAAGAAAAAATGTCACTTGCTGATGCAACAGAAGTCTCAGATCTCAGGGCAAATTGCCAGAATCCAAGCAATTTAAACATCTTTTAAGAAATGTCATGCAAATTATGTTTTCATGTAGGCAAAATAAATTCTAGTCACATGCCTAATATAGGTTTTTCACCTATGTTTGCAAATGCATGGCTCTGCCTGTGCCTTCTACTCTTACTAAGGGATTTGCTTTTAAAATGAAAGAGAAAGATCCATATTCACAGCAGGGACATTTAGACACACCAACCAAAGAGCAAGGCAAGTTTCTATCTTGTCTGCCATGCAAAATCAAAACTATAATTAAAGATCATAAATGACCATGTATGATTAATGTGTCATAGTGGGTAACTCTGGTGTAATGAGGCCTTTTTATACATAAGTTTTCTGTAATAATTCTTTGAAAGCTCACTATCTTGGATTTAGCTAGGGTAAATGTTATTATTCCTAACATGATCATTTTTTTTTTAGTGATTTCACTAGTCAGGATGTTGCTCTTCTATTGACACTGTTTCTTACTTTAAAAACAAACAAACAAACAAACACTTTCTTTTAACTCCTATGGTCCTAGGATGAGAAAAATCACAAACATAATTCTGTAGACGTGACATTCATTCATTGTTACAGGAGACAAGCAGTTCTGGATCAGTGGCAAATTGTGTCTCATTTGCTCGAGGTAAAAATACTGATGGTTAGAACCACACAAAGAAATGACAGCAAGAAAGTGATTTCTTTAGAAATAAGTTTTTTATTCTAACTTCGTCACAATGTAAACTGAAAGCATAAAATGAATGTGTATTACAGCAGTGCATTTATAAGATGTAGATAAATGAGAACAGAATAGCTTTATATTTTCTTATCCTACTCTAAATTCACAAACCTTGAGTTAGTGTTGGCTGCAGAACTGCGAGCCAAATTTCTCCCTCCCTATTGCATCAGGCATTCAGCACACAAGGAAATATTTCAAACAATTTCCTTCAAAATTGTTTCCCTCTCGTTGTGCTGTCCCAGAATGAATAATTGTGTGACACTGATTGTGTCAAAATGATTTTTCTTGTTTTAGGAGTTTTTTTTTTTTTTTTTTTTTTTTTAATTATTATTATTATTAGCAGTCGGCCTTTATTACTCTGCTAAATTATGGGTAAAATATAGAATACATCAATTGCCAGAATTAACTCAATTTTCCTGTCAGTAATTTTCACCCTCATTTAACAATTGGTAGAGTAATGGTAACAAAATGCTTGTACAATAATTCATTTACCACTATTTTTCTATCTCCAATGTGTTTCCTTTGGAGGACAGTCATAATTTTAATGACCTCTATCTTCAACTTAAGTCTTAAGGATTTCACTTAAATCTTGCTTTTTTCATCATTTCAAGATATATATATTTTAACCTGTTTAAAAGACTGTTAGCAACACTAAGAGTTATTTTCTGCAGAAAAGAGGAAAATGAGTTCTAGGAGATGGGAAAGGGATACAGTCTAGTGGAAAGAAGCAACAATTTTCTCTCTAACAGAAAATGAACTTCAGAGGACTTCGGAAGTCCAAAAGTATAGTCGTTCAAGGGTACTTCAAAAACTGAATGCACTCTAAGTAGATAGGAGAGGCAGGGCAACACTGACTTTACAACATCTGCTTTGAAGTTCCTAGGGTATAACAGTCAGAATGAACAAACAAACAGACAAAACCCTAGATCCCAGAGGTTAAAAAATAAAAATTAAAAAAAAAGACTCATCACTTCTTATACTTAACAACAATACTCAGAGGGGCTGATGATTTGGCTGCTACTGAAATTGTGTTTAAGCATGTTCCACCTTTCTCTCTGTAAGCACAGCTGAGTGACAGCAGTAAAATTTTAGTAAATCACTCCTGAGACAATGCCAAAGAGGCAGGCAAAAGCACTCGTGCAGACACTTAACATAAACTTACTTATGATGGTTGCTTAAAATAGGACTCCTAAATGCCTGGTCATTATCAATATGGTCCTGATTTGCCATAAGTGAGAGAGGTACTCAGTGGTTTTACAAAGCAAGCTATTTTTAACCCCTGTTTATACTCTTAGAAGACTAGAAGCTCAGAATCATAGCATATCTCACATTGGAAGGGACCAACAACGATCACTGAGTCCAACTCCTGGCTTCACACAGGAACACCCAAAAAACAAACTCTATGTCTGACAGTGCTGTTCAAATGCTTCTTGAACTTTGGCAGGCTTGGTGCTGTGACCACTGCCCGGGGGAGCCTGTTCCAGTGCCTGACACCCTCTTGATGAAGACTAATTTAAGATATCTTGCAAGTGTTTTACAAGTTACTTGTAAAACCTTACTGGTTTTACAAGTCTCTACTTTTCCTTTTTAACCAAATTTTCTAGGTATTTCAATCCCTAAAGCTTGCATTTCAAATGCTCTAGTCTAAAAATTTCTTACCCGGGTGTAAGCTGAAGGGTCTGTCAGTTTATAAGTATGGGAAGTCCTTAACGGTGGACAGACCAAAACGACTCCAAGAAAAGAGAGGTGGGGAAGGACCTGTCAGTAAATAGGCTGTTACCAATAACTCACGTGATTTAAATTAAAATGCTTTTAGGATGCCACTGACATCGAAAACCTAAAGGAAATAGATATCCTGATGTGAACAGATTTTGAATGGTCTGGTGATTTATTTCCAGTGACTTTATCTATCTCCAAAATGTAGATGGCATTGTGTATGAATGATGTTATAGGCCAGCAGACATGAGGCATATACCTCCACAATATACCTGCTCTGTACCAGTGTAATTTGCCTAATTTCACTTATCTTCATCTTTCCAATTTTTGAAACAAGGCTGGAAGTAACTGACTAAATAAGAACCTGGAGATTTTTTTTAAAAAAAAAAATCTTTACAAGGTAAAAGTATGGTCGTTGCTGGGCAACCAATAAAAGTAAATAGCACTCCTTACCTCTGTGTGCATGTTTGTCTCTAGACAGTGGTTGCATGTTGTCATTAAGTAAAATTCAGAAATCTGAATATCCTTTTAGCCTCTTTCCTAAAAACAAACTGAAATACCAGAGATTCTGAACACAATTTGCAAATTCTAATATCCCAATATTGTTGTCAATGCTGGTGTTTCTGCTTCCAGTTAGACTGTGATAAATGTAGATCTAAGTGTTCATTCTCATCCATTTCCACTCCTGTTTAGGAGCCGGTTTTTAGTACCATTGAAATATCTAAAACTCTATAATGCATTGGCCTGCCTGCCTCAAGGTGCTGTGTAGTCTTGGGAATTTATATCACTTCTGATTCTTTCTTTTTAAAAAGAGATTGTGCATTGTGAGCAGTGTTGAATTAAGAAAAAGCCCTTTTTTTTTTTTTTTTTTTTTTTTTTTGTATGTTATAGGAGTTTACCTATAACCTTTTTTGGTCTTCTAATCATGGATCTAGTGTCACTGCCTCCTCTGAAGATACCAGATAGTGAGGCCCCAGATATTTATTTTGGAAGAAGGTAGAAATTCCTTCATAAACAACTGATGGTATCAGTTAAGGGCAATTGATCCTGCTTTTCAAATCCTTGGCTGCTGTGACTGCTTTGATAATTCCTTCTAATTTAAATCATAGAATCATAGACGGTTTGAGTTAGAAAGGATCTTTAAAGATCCTTTCAAGTTCCAAACCCCCTGCTATGGGCCTTGACCTTGAGCACTTCCAGGGATGGGGCATCCACAACCTCCCTGGGCAACCTCCTCCTGTGCTCACTGCTCTCACAGTAAAGATTTTCTTCCTTATAACTAATCTAAACCCACTCCCTCTTAGTTTAAAATTGTTACTCTTTGTCCTATCACTATATAACTTGGTAAATAGTCTCTCCCTATCTTTCTTGTAAGCCTTCTTTATGTATTGGAATGCCATGAGGATGTCTCCCTGCAGCTTTCTCTTCTGCTGCCCAAACAACCCCAACTCCCTTAACCTGTCTTTGTAGGAGAGGTGCTTCAACCTGCTGATCATTTTCAAGACCCTCCTCTGGACCCACTCAAGCAGGTCCCTGTCCTTCTTGTGCTGGCGGCCCCAGAGATGAACACAGTGCTCCAGGTAGAGAGGGAGAATCACCTCCCTCACCCTGCTGGCCACGTTTTTTTTTTTGATGCAGCTCAGGATACAGTTGGCTTTCTGGAATGCAAACGCATACTGCTGGCTCATGTCAAGCTTTTCACCTGCCAGTTTCCCAAGTACTTCTCCACAGGAAAGCTCTGAATCCACTTGTCACCCAGTCTGTACTGACATTTTGGATTGCCACAACGCAGGTGGCTCCAGACCATAACTCTGGTCTGGAATACACAGTTGCTGTTACTGCGCTGACTTAGCAGTGCACAAGACAGTTTGTCTTCCAGGCAGGTACTTTACTCTTTGTAATACAATATCACCAGATTTTGCTACACCTGCTAACTCCTGCTCAGCAACCTGGATGATATCTCTGTCCATCCTAAGATGCTTGTTAATGATGTGCACATCTATACATGAACTAACATGTTGAGCAATCTTTTTGAAAATTGGCTCCTTGATATGATTCAAAATAGCCTAGCATACATTGAAGGTCAATGCTTAATAAAACTTGCCCTTCCTTATGGTCTGTGCCAGCAGATAAGAAATTAAGGCATGGAAACATTCTGTGACCTGCTAGAGATCACAGTGCAGGCTAAGGATACATTGTGTGTGCCATCATTCATTCCTTGGTAAGCAAGACAATTGCCTATGCTGAAAGACACTGGAATTCTGCATAGCTTTAGCGCTTGAAAACTGGAACACTTGAAAGTTTGGTCTTCCAATCTAGTCAAAAGAAGTCTGTTGACCTTTTTGGCATTCCTAGATTTTGTATCTACTACAGCTTCACTTTCTTTCTTGCCATTTTATTGATTAACCAACACAGTAAGGAATTATGTTCACAGAGTATATGGTATTCTGAATCAACAGCACACTTTCAGGTCTCACTAATGTGTTTAAAATATGAATGCACTATTCCAGTCCATTGAAGTTGCATTGTTCCTCAAGTAACTACAATGCCTGTGAGACTGGAAGCAGGAACATATCAAATGAGTAATGAAAATGTTATCCCATTCATACAATGTCCTTACATACTTGAGAACACAGAGCTTAAATATTTGGTAGCAGGTTAAATTAAATGACTAAAAGAAAATATATTACATAAACTTTTTGACCATTTATCTACAGTGCTGGGTTGGAGAAAATGCAATGTGCCTACAAAAATTACTGTTTGTGTCAATTAGATATTAAAGAATAAAGAAAGCAAATTACTTGTCTAACCAAAACCAAGCCAAACAAATCAGACAGTTTTCCAAAATACTGCATAAAGTTTCTTGCAAAGATGTTCCTTGAAAGTTCAAAACTTCACACTTCTTTACTTCTTAGATGATGAATAACAGCAAAGGAAAAATATTCAAGATCATGTAAGATATTGGTCCAGTTACTTGGCCCTAGTCAGAATTGCCAGAGAACAACTAATGACTGCATTCAAAAGTCTAGAAACACCTGCCAAGAATTTACCAGTCTTGCTGCAATCAGCTGATTTCTAGAACTGGTTTCTTGGTGTCCTGGTGTACTGAGTCTGGTTGGGATGGAGTTAACTTTCCCTAGAGCATCCCATATAGATTGTGCTCTGCACTTTTAGCTAGAATAACACTGATAGCACACCAATGTTTTGTCTGTTGCTGAGCAGTGCTGACACAGCATCAAAACTCTCTCAAGTGCCCCCCAGAGCCAGCAGGCTGGGGTTGGGCAGGAGCTGGGGAGGGGACATCACCAGGGCAGCTGACCTAAACTGACCAAAGGAATATTCTATGTCACATGATGTCACATTCAGAAATAAAAGGTGGGAAGGGGAAGAAAAAAGGGGGTGGGATTCTCATAATGGAGCTGTCTGTCCTCCCAACCATCCACTATACGTATTGAGGCCCTGCTTCCCAAGATGTCATCACTCATTGATGGGAAGCAGAGAATAATCTTTCTAGAGAATAAGCTTTCTTTGCTTCCACACAACCTTTGCTTGTCTTTTTTGTTTGTTTCTTTTGTTGCTGTTGTTTTCCTCTTTCTTTTCCCTTTAATTAAATTGTCCTTAGCCCAACCTGTGACTCTGAAGGGAAAGAAAAAGAATTATTATTATTATTATTACTATTTTTTTTCCCATCATACTTTCTTCCCCCCTCTCCCTTTGAAGATGGGGAATGAGAAAGCAGTTGTGGTGTAGTTAAGCTGTCCATCAGGGTGAAACCACCACACCTAGGCAGCATTTTTGCTGACAGAATGATAGCTAAAACAGTCAAATGTAAATAATGAAATCTATATCTAATGAGACCCATAACCTGCAGTTACTCAGTTACCAGGAGTAAATGGAAGCTGTAACAATCTGTAACTGCCACCTGCTGGTTACAAACAAAAGTCTCTTTGTCATAAAACATTTAATTTAAATCCATCTATACTCATAGGTGATGTCACTTTTTTCAGATATTGGAATTAGTTTGGTAAAAATTAATATGCAACTGTTTAAAATAATAATAAAAAAGACTATTTATTATTGATGAAGTTTGTTTTGTAGACAAATGTCTGCATCACAACTAGCATACCTGCAGCTAAAGGGTTGTGTAGAAGAGCTCCAACAGAAATGCAGAAATATGATCCATACACTTCCTTTTTGTCCCTGAGCTACAGCATCACTTCACTTTAAAAATGAGGACGGGTTGTGAAAAATGCTTCCATCTCAACATTGGTACCTCCTGGAAGAAGAGAGAGGGACAGAGAGGGAGAGACAGCTACCAGCAAAAAACATTTCTCAGCTCATTTTACTAGGCTCGAAAATGTAGATCATCTTCAATTTTGACAAGCTGTCCTGTGATCGAGGGTAAGGATCTTGGCCAGGTTCCTAGGCTATGCTCTTGACTTTAATGTTTTTCATTCTCACAGCGTGGTGGCAGCCACAGGAGAAGACAGGGTGTGCAGTGAGTGGAAGCCCCAGAGCTCAGGGGTGTCTATGGGGGCACAGAAGCCTCCACACAGCACCAGAACCTGCAGCCTGTCAGGGGAGAGATCAAGGTAAAGGACTGCAGCGTAACTCATTGCCCACCTGCATGTCCAAAACGCCAAACCCAGTGGATTTGTAAGAAGTGTGAAGTCTGTTGTGAGAGAGAGAGAGCACGTGGTATGCAACGTGCATCTCCCAATCTCCACCTCATTTTTTTTTTTTTTTTTTCGACGGAGTGGGGAGGTGGAGGAGAGGAGGTAGAAGGGGGAGGCTGCTTTTTACTAATTTGCACAGGCTGGCTCTTCTAAGCATCCTTTTAACATCCCTTTAACACCAGCAGATGGCAGATTTGCATAACACATTGGCTGCCCCGAGCTCCACGCTGCCTGAAGGAAGATGGCGGCCTAGGGCCACCCGGGAAGATGGCGGCGGGCAGAATAAGGGTATGGCCAGACCCTGCTGGAGCCCGGGGAGAAAGACATATGTAGTTGACACTTGGCTGCCACTTGTGGGACAGCTACAGGGCTGACCTTCATGTTGTCTGCCTGGTAGCTGCTGCAGGCTCTCCAAAATATGCCGCCCCCCCCCCCCCACTCCATCATCCTGATGCTTCATTGCATGGACAGCACTTGCGTTTCAGGGGATTTTCAGCTGTTATGTGGTGTTGTCTCCACCTGTCCTCCATCCTCCACCCGGGGTGCAGACAGCTGCTCCTGCTGCTTTCCCCACCTACCCCATATGACAGAGAATTGCTGTTTGCTTCGGTGTATAAAGATCTGGATGATGTGCAGGGAAGAAAAAAGAAAAACAAAACAACAACAACAACACAACAAGCAAACAAGCAAAAACACAAGCATTTTAGATACACAGGTGTTCCCAGTTTCTAATTATTGAGACCAGTGCTCGGTGCCATGCCTCATGGTTGCCTCCTCCACTCACTGTAGAGGCATCCGAGTGGTCACTGTGGCCAAAACTGTTCTGTTGACCAGGGGATCAAGGCTAACACTAGAAAACCTGTAGCCCTGTTGTGATTTCCTTGCTACTTTCTACTTTGGTACTTTTCAGCTAAATTCACAGCGTGAAAGCAAAATTCTGTCAGTACTCAGGTAGATCTGTAAACTGTGTGGCCATATCTCATGGAAAAGGGAAAAACATTTTTTTTCCCCCCTCTATTTGATCTCTGTTGAAAGACAAACTGATAGAGCTTACATGAGCCATATGCTTACTGGTTATTATCGCACAATAAAATTTCCTCATGCAAAAATGCATACTGTGTGATGTGGTCTAATTTGCTGAGAGCTTTCTCAGAAAAATCAAAAGCCATAGGTTCAGAAGTTTTCTTTTTCCTGCAATTTCTGGAGCATTAGCAGCTGTGGCAGTTCTAGTAGACTAAACCATGTAGAAACAAATACTAAACCGGGAACATGCACTTCACAGGATACAGATATAGGTCCAGTACCAAACATAAGTAACTTATCCCAGATGGCATTGCTGAACTGAAGTAACATAACATGACAAAAACGTCAGTGACTTCTATCCAGTTCTATTATAAACACATTTTTTTTTTTTTTAACCAACACACCCATTAGAGAGTCATTTGGCCGTCTTTTTCTGGCCTTTTTTTTTCGAGAGGAATGTCCCCAAAGAGAGGTAGAATTGCTCAGTAAAGCAAAGATCTCAAATATAATTCTTAAATGTCTCTGGTTTTGCCATGCAGCATATTGGTAATGTCACCTGCATAGGTGGCCCGTGGTCATCCTGTGGTGAAACAGGCTCCTTCATTGACATAGTTTAAACTAGGCTAGTATTTTCCTGTTGATGCCATGAGGATAAATTGGTGAGTTGGGTTTTATAATTAAGAAGATTATCATACTGAAATGGCGTGAATATATAGCCCTGGAAAACTCTGTGGGAAAAAAATAATCTGTTAAAGTGAATGGTCTCTAATTAGCAGTACTGAGCTATTTAACATTGTTTACTAGTCAGTAACATGATTGTTCAGTGTGGTTAAAAGCTGCTAATTGTCGTTAGATGCTTCTACTCACTCTGATTTCTGTTGCAGAGTCACCTGGAAGGTCTAGAGGCAGATCTGCAGGCTGTAGAACAGGGTGAAGAAGATCAGTGCTTGAGGTGTATTGTGGTCCTTCACAGATGTACACAGCTATGGAGAGTCTGTTAAGTAATGGCTGCATGTCCCTGCTGTTTGTATGGTACAAGGAAAACTCATCAAAAGCAAGTGCAGGAGGGTACTGGGGCTCGACATGAAACTGCAGAGCTTTTCTAGCACCTTGAAAATACATAATTAGACCTAAGTTTTGCAGCTTTTAATACTCCTTTCTGAATTTGCAATAATTACATTTTCATTTTCTGTATTTCCCATGCTATATTGATAATGTATGTAACTTCTTAAATTTGTAGGAACAGCTAATCTATATGTTGTGCATATGTGCACTGGAAGGTATTAATGGTTAGAGAAATACTAAGAAAATGATCTTTTTCTTGTTTGGAAGTAGGTGGTATAAGGTCATTACACGTGTTTTGAAGAATGATTATCAATGAAGGAAAGAGACCTAAGCAGCTATGGAAACACATCTGCTGTATTGACATTTCTGTTATCCATCCATGCAACAAGTGGTTTCTGACTTTACAGTCCTTTAGCATTACTCAAATTTTACTGTATCACAATCTCAGTCGTTACTTAACTTCAGATACATGACTAATATGAATAGTGTTATATACAGAAATGTATAATGCTGCTTATTTCTCAGTTTTACGATTAATATAATTAATTATAGCAGAAAAAATAATTTTTCTACGCCAGTTTAAAGAAAAGATTTAATTGTCTGTCTAGTAACCTGCATTTTCTTTTGCCAGATGTTTATCACTGGAGATGTAAGATAAATGTAAAATATAAAGAACTGCATGCTGTGTATGATCGTGCATATGTACTATGCTCCTCCTTGAAAGTCAGATAACATACTTGGAATATAGTGAGCTTGCTGCCTGACTAATGAAGAGAGGAAGAAACTCTGTTTAGAAATAAATTGCTTATATATTTTAGTAGACAGCATTGGATAAAGCAAAGCACTTCTAAATGTGAGTAAAGTTTGTATAAAAATCTCATTTTTCTGTTTGGTAGAATTAAATATGTGACAATAGCTTTCTATGATGTCATTCATAAATGTATGATATTTCAGCTAGATTTATTTTGTGATTTCTCACTTTAAAAAATATGAAAATCAGTACTGGACAAAATATTCCAGAAGTTTTCAAATGGGAATACTTTAAAATGCATTTGTTGGATAGCTGCTAACCCACTAGTGCATTCCATAATGAAATTACTGCATATGCTGGTGAATTATCCTCGTGCCCTATTTAAGTGCAAAAAGCGTTTCCATTTTCATGACTATAGCCCTGTTTGGGCCAAGTTAACTGTGTCAGTTCATTTCATAGGGGCCAATAAGTAGCTGTTAAATAATGGCAGCTTTCAGTTCCTGCTGAGCTAGATTGAATTCAGCCTGTCACCTTAGAAATCACAGGGCAAAAGTAGCACCATAAAAAATGTTGCTTTTAATTTGCTAAACAAACAAACAAACAAACAAAAACAAACAAAAAAACCCAAACTTCTTCAAAAAGTTAAGGTTTTGTGTCCAATTGTCTTGTTAGTTATTTCTAGAAAATGCTTGCATTCATGTTTGCATTAGACATGCATGAGTCCATGCAGATGTGTATTCAAAAAGCTGTTTGAGTTACTAATCCAAACACAGTTAAAAAAAAAAAAATCAAACTTGTTCAATATAATGAGGTTTTTGGGTGTGAGTGTTTTGACAATTTTGTCACTCTATACAATGTGTTGGGGTTGATCATATGAGATTCTGCAGGCAGAACTGTTACACATATCAAAAGGAAGTAATACGTGGCCATGGCCTTTTCGATGTGTGCATAAAAATTAGTATGTGCAGTCTCTTTCCTTCTACAGTTAGTCCATTGTTTGCTCTTCAGCTTCCTACCCTTTGCCAAGAAGGGCAGGAGAGAAGAAAAGTCTTCAGTTGATAGGCATTTGGAACAGGCTGTGAGTCATGACCTTTTAAAGGGCGCCTGAAGTAGCAGACACGAATACATGACAGATAGAACAAAGGTTCTGGATTTTCTCCTGGGTACAGAGTTGAGCACTTCAGGAAAAATACATATACGCTGTTCTCATGAGCTTTGCACTGAATAGCAGCTACCAGCAAGTTATTCTGAAACCATTCGGAAGATTCATGGCTTATTTAAAGGAGGTATTAGAGTATTCAGGGATGTTTTTTACACATCCACGAGTATTATAAAACTAACACAGTCAGTAAGTTACTTGAGTAGTGAATTGCTGTATCTTGCACATTATATGAATTCTGGTTTTCTCCAGGATGTGGCAGCTTTGGAAACTCTGATTTTAATTTTGAACTGTAAAATGTAAACAGGTTTTTGATTTCAGCTTGGTAATACATTTGACAGAACCACATCTTTTTTTTTTATTATTATTATTATTTTTTATTTTAATTCAAATTCATGGCACAGTGCTTGGCCGAGATAATTCTGACATAGCAAGCCTCCCTAAATTATCAGAATGTTGCCTTTCCTTCTGGGTTGCATGGGGAGCACAGGATTGACTCTGTGGACAGATTTGTTTTCCTCCTGCCTGCAGGAAACATGGGCTGCAAGCTATCTGGCCTCCTAGAGGCAGTCAGGGTGAAGAAACAGAGCCATACAGATGAGAAGAGCCAGGAGATGAGCTGGGATGAACACAACCTTTTTGCAAGACCACTCAGTGCAGAATAGTCTTAACCATGCCTGCCCCCAGATCAGGCTGCCATTCAGTTTAGAAAAGTGATGAATTTCTCATTTCTGGCTAAATGTGTTATGCCCTGTTTCTACACCTGACTTAGTGGCACACAGCTGTACTGCACTGTGAAGATGTAAGAAAATTATTCTGCTCTGAGATGTTCCTGTGAGTCTCCCATCTGTACCTCCTGGCAGGCTGTCATTTTAACAGTGAGCACAGAACGTGGAGTGACCACGTTTTCACCCTACCCAGCTAAGGCAGGACTTGCATTTAGTATGTTAAACGGTTTTCAGGATTTCATAGTGATTCATAGTGATTCGGTTTGGAGGTCCAGTACATGGAGGACAAAAGATGGGTTGTGCTCTGGCAGAGAATTGGGCCAGGTCACTGAGTCCAGTTCCCGGCTCTCACACCATTTCTGTGAAACCAGGTTGTCTTCAATGTATTTTTTCAGCATGTAAAGCTTGCTTCTCAAGCTCAGATTTTCAGCTGCATAACTTAGGAGATAATGCAAGTAGTAGTCATGTAACAATGAGCTCCTGAAACTTCCGTGGTTTTCTAAACTGCAGCCTTCTGAATTGTAGCCTTACAAGCCTCAGCAATACAATAAAATTTCAAACAGTGGCCAGGCAGGACATGTACTCATCATAAAATGAGTAACAGAACCAACCCTTATGTTACAAAATCAGTAGTTTCTGGAAAACTGTATTTAAAAAAAAAAAAAAAAAAGGCACTATCCTCAACAGCCATGAGAAATCTGTCCATTATTGTCTCAAAAATACAAACTCTCAGATTTTGCTTGCTGGAAATTACAACCTTAAGTGTACAAAACAAACAAACAAAAAAAGCTCTTTACTAAGTTTTTACTGAAGGACTAGCTTAGTCCTGAAGTAGGTCCCACAGCTCTAGAAAGATACAGCCTGGGGTTTAACTTTAATATAGGTTTTTATTTGCTCTTGATTTTAAGGAAGAGTCCAGACAACATAAAGCAAAGCCATGCTCACCTGTAACAAGAGACAGAGTTAAGGGGGAATGGCAATGGAAGAAAAGAAGAAAAAAAGTATTGCAAAACAAAACCTTGCTTTGCTCTTATCAACACCTGTATGCCCCCTGACAAATTTGGGTTACAAATTCTGGACCTGTGTAGCACAAAGAGTTTTGCTACAAGAGCAGGGCTCATTCATTGTGTGTTGATAATTTCTGTAACTCTATCTGAAAATATATATATTAAAGTTGAAGATATTTTTCAGAAAGAACTTAAACTGTATAAATAGTAGGGACTTCAGCATCTGGCATGAATAACAGCGACTTCAGAGCTTCATGGCATCTGTTTAATTGCCTGATTTATGTAGAAGTCTAAATACTCCAGTAAGATTACAGATTGTCTATTAAATTCAGTTGCATGACAGCTCTCCATTCCACTAATCCTTGCAAATTTATCTCAGGAATACACATTTTAGGTATTAATGAACACCACTTCAGACAATTGTAAAATATGTTCCCTTGAAAACACTGGTTTCTTGAATCCTTGTGCTGACCTCCATCTTTCTAACAAAAGAAGAAGAAGAAAATAGAAGACAATATATTATAAAAGACAATACCTTCTGACAAATGTGGAAGACAAAGCTGTATTTGAACGTTTGAATCTAAGAAACAAAATCCTGTATTTATAAATATCATATCTTCTTAAGCCATGGAACACATCCTGTTAAAATCTACTTTTGTCACCCCATGCTTTCTGGTTTGGGATGAGGGGAGGTACCAAAACATGAAGGAGACGTGCTGTTTAGTGTTTCTTTGCTATAACATGCTCTTCTGAGCTATGTTATGTACTTTTGAATTCACTGCAAAGCTCATCTGGAGGAAGTTGGAACTGTCTGATCTTTAAGGTCCTTTCCAACCCAAGCTGTTCCATGATTCTTTGAGAGGGCACAAACCTGCTTGATCAGGCAATGAGATAAGGGACCTCAAACTGTCAAAAGAACAAGGGACAGAAGCTAAACTGGCATCTAAATTAAAGAGCATATTAGGGCATTGTGATCAGAAGGACTCTTGGGCACTTGATTTAAAACGACATGGTTTTAAACTGCCAGGGCTAACAAAGGCACTGGAGGCCACTTGCATGAAAGCACTCGCATCCAAATTTTCCAAGACCGACTTTGTTTTGACAAGCTATGCCAAAAGAATGTGTTGTAAACATGAAGACATCTGGTCTCATGTTTGAATGATATTTAATACAGTGGAATTTATAATCCTGAAAACTGTTCAAATGTGAAAAAAATAGAATAACATTTACTCTGTTCTGTTGTTTTTCTAATTAAATAAAAAATTAATCTCTGTCTGAAGGAGGTGTGAGTGCTTGAGCAAAAACAGGAAGAGATAAAACATACACAGATGAAGTGGACCTTATAACCTTCTACCCACTGGCAACTGCATTACCTGCTATAATATAGTCTGAGTCTAGGCCATTTTCCTGGAATGTACTCGGGGCTATTGCTTTATTTCTTTTCTTATGGAAATAAATGGGAACACTCTATGTTACTGAGCTGAATCAGATGTGAACCACTGTGCAAGTGCTTCTTAACCAAAAAAAAAAAGAAAAAAAAAAAAAGAAAAGAGTAGACATATAGAGGTGGGTGTTTCAAGCTGTGACAAGTCTCATCTTGTAAACTGTGCTCTGCCATCGTTCTCTAACTCAACAGAACCATCCAGTTTTACACTGTTTTGCAAGCAGGATAAAGTGATAATTATTTCTCTGTATTGGTTTAAAGCTGGGGTATTATAGGATTTGACAACTGTTGTAAAGATAGGAATGCCAATGAGGTTTACAGTGTTTATTTTTGTGAGTTATGTAATTTTATTTGCATTGCTCCTCCAGTAAAGATCCCAGTTGAGCAATGTGTTTACATTTGTGAATAAACTTACAAGCATTGAGGGATCAGAATTTCAAATCTGTACACTGTTGGGAGGTTTACTTCAAGACATACACCTAAGAAGTCACACTTTGGGGACAAAGTTCTTAAAAATAAAACAAAACAAACACACAGTTAAGTCCATGATGCAGGTAATGGTCTGCAGAAGCTTTTACACTCATGTTGTTGATAGGTGCAGCCTGGCAGAGTCCTGCAGCATCTGAAAGATGACACTGTGGTTGGATGGAGAAGTCCCTATCACAAAAACTGCGGAGCCTCTGCTTCAGTCACCCACTGAGATGGCATTACCTTGAATGAACTGCTTTCCTACAGTCCCAAGTCAGAGTGGCAGAACAGACAGCGGAGGAAGTTCAGTCTGAGATGGAGCATGTGCGTGCATGTCCGAGCACGTTCAACCTGTATTCAGTATGGACCAAAGGAAAGCTCTCCCCAGAGCTACTGCTGCTAGCATATTTGTTGAGGGGCTGCTTCCCTTGCCTGCTGCATGCAGTATTTGACTGCTAGAGTTTGACTGTAAAGCCACGTATTTTGGCCAGCAGTGTTCGCTGCTTAATTCCGCTACGATTTGCAATTAAGTCCTGCATAAACAAGCCTATGCCTGTACCTTTCTTTCCTGTTAGTGCCCTCACAAGATCTTATTTCCTAGTCCTCTTGGCTGCTCATTTTTTTTCTGAGGGAAAGTAGGCTTCGGATTGTATCTTGCAATGCAAGGAAGCTACTGCATGCCAAACATATTCTTGACTGCTCCCTTTTGTCTCTGTAAGTACAGGTTTTTTTGAGTGACATTTACTTGCTCAAGGTGCTTCAAAGAAGTTAAAAAAAAAATGGCTTCCACAGTCCCATGGCCACAAAAGCACTGCGAGTGTAGAGCTTTATTCTTCAGTCTTCTCTACAGTTGTGAAGGTCCCTGAGTCCTTGGACTCCTTTTGAGAGGAGTGGAGGTTGGCGTCCCTCTTTTTTTTCTTTTTTTTTTTTTTTTTTTTTTTTTTTTTTTTTTTTTTCCCATGCAATGTAGATCTCTTCTTCAGTTTATTTCACTGACTAACTGGTCCTCTGCAACTGTGACAGTGTTTGCATAAGTCAACTGCTGAAATTTAGACAAATTGCTTCTCTGCAACATTGTGTATTCTGTCACAAATAATGGGCTAAAAGCAGTTTTCCAATTGCAAAAACTTTCACTGGAATATTAATAGGACATATGCATAACTCAAGGTAATCCACTCCTCTTAGCATTGCACAAAGAAGAAAGCTCAGGGGACTTTATTGTCTTGTGCTGAACACTTTTACAGGTAAACAATTAAGTAGAACATGCCATAAATGTGATTTAATGATGGGACTACCAGCTCAATAAATCCTCTCACATGGAAGGAGATTACTGCAGAAAACAAGATATCCTGGCATGGGAACCTGTACAGGACCTGAGGGGACTGAAGGTCCTTGGTCTACCTGTTTTGAGCTCTATTGGACATAAACACTCCTGTGCCTTTTTATTCTTCTGCAACAAATGACATTGTCGAGTGCCAAAACTGAATCATGAATAGTTGAAAAGAAACTTTATGCATTCTTCTTTAGGGACAAAAGACAGTCTTTAATCTAGTCTTAGCTGGCAAAGTGTGTCGAAGTTTCTTAACCAAGGAGATGCATCAGGAATCTGTTTCACACAACAACATTTCTAAGAAAAGACAGAATACAAACGTGCCCTCTTTGTAAAACCACTGGGTGCCAGTGTTGTATTATTTTGGCAGTATCATTTCATTGCATTTGTCTCCTGCATGAATTGTTGCTATCTGCCTTCAGCAATGACAAGTCCTTCCAGATAGCGTTTTGTCCCTTGCATATGAAAAAGCTCTGTAATATTAAGTGCGGAGTCCCTTCATGTTTGCTTTGCCTGAACATCCGGAGTTCTCAGGAGCTTCCCTTTTTAACCCCACTGTTTCTGTAAAGTCTTAATAACTAGCATATGAGAGGACCGCTAATAAATGCAAGTACTGCTTTCCCATGCTGCATACCCTGAGGGAGGTGCTCCCACCAGGTAGAGGGGATTCCTGCAGCCAAATAGGGTAGGATAACTAGGGTGGCCCTGTGCCACCTTATTTTCCAAGGCAAAGTGCCCAGCTGGCTGCACCCAGACTGCTACTCATCTCTGCGGATTGCTGTTCACTGTGAGGTACTTGACAGACAGCCTCTCATTACTTGCCATTGCCTACTGTTTGTTTTCTTCACCACCTACTACAGCTTTCTTCTTCAATGTTTGTACTACATAATCTTAAAAGACCTTCTTACAATTAAAAGTTGATTGTTCTTTTTTTTTTTTTTTTTTTTTTTTTTTTTTTTTTTTTTAAATACATGCCAGAGTGCCTGTAAAATGGTACCACAACTGAAGTTTCTGTGACGTGAAGCTGATACCATCTCTTTGGCTCTGGGTTGGAGAATGATGTTTAAAGGTTGCCATGTTTATATTCAGTGTTGTATTTTTTCCATATGTTGTCAGTCTTGCCAGGAAAGAGTTCTGCTAGTTTATTAACATGGGGAGTGGATTCGGTTCAAGAGCTCTGTGGTCTCACACTTTAGCTGTCTGCATGTCATTCTTTTGGATGTTGTTCCATTAAATTATTGCCTAACTATATTGCTGATGTTGACCACTCTGAAGTTTTAATGAAAGTGGTGGAGATAGATCATAAAAGAAGTTCCACTGGTACAGCATACCTGAATGTGTAGTTGGCAATGAAATTTGATTTTAAGGGACAGCAAATTTTATTTATTTATCTATTTATTTTGCTATAGGACAGGAAGCAGCAACTCATGTATCCAATGACACCAAGAATGTGAGAAGGCTATTTCTTAATATTTAATAGCTCAAAAAAAAAAAAAAAAAAAAAAAAAAAAAAAAAAAAATGGATCAAGATCTATTTATTTTTTTCTGGTCTTTTCCAAAGTCCTAGGTTCCAGATCTCTTCTGCAAGGCAGTTTAGTATGTAGGATGAGAAAATAAGGAGAACACCAACATGATGTTTGATTAAAACAGATATTCTCCTGGACATCATGCAAGGCAGTACAACACACAGCAAGTCACTAAATTTTTAGAACAACAGCTTTTCTTGTAAGTGTAAATAATGATTTTATGCCCCTCTTCTGCTGAATCCTTCTATTTCACAAATATATGCAGCCTCATTGCTATTCATCTAGAAATTTTAGCTCATAAACTTTCCACTCTGAGTATTTACTATTTGGTATGCAGTTATATTAAGCACATAATCTTATTTTTAGATAAAATATAAGATGAAAATTCCCATGGTGAGTCAAGTCAGGCCATCGCAGAAGAAAGTCCCTACATATAGAAGGAAATCAGTGAACAGTGAGGAGAGAGAGAAACACCTAGTTGAACTGAAGCATACCTGAGGATGCAACTTAGCTATAGCATGCACTCTTACTGTAAAAGAGTTCATGAAGAAATCTGGCACTTTATTTATTCATTTATTTTAATTTCTGGACAAAATATTTAATCAATTCCATCTTTTGTGTGTGTGTGTGTGTGTTATCTATTTATCTATTTCCTTGAAATTCTTTATTCAAATTTGCCTGTGATCATGGCTGTTTCAGGGACATACACTCACGTTCACACAGACTGCCTCCTGTGAGCTTAGCTGAAAGGACAAAAAGTGTGTTCATGGGGGATTCCTGCAGACACGACTAACCACAGACTTTTGAATGCTTGCTCTCATTTCCCTCCTCTTCAGCCACCTCTA
Organism: Heteronetta atricapilla; assembly: GCA_011075105.1. NCBI lineage: Eukaryota > Metazoa > Chordata > Aves > Anseriformes > Anatidae > Heteronetta > Heteronetta atricapilla. The sequence goes on along the minus strand of CM021763.1, from coordinate 76,891,432 downwards.
GTGCATGATGTCCTGCCAGACCTACACTGTTGATCGTTCTGTTCCTAGTTTTACGCCACCCTTGCCTCCCTCATCTTGGAAGTCAGAGTTCAATCCACCTTGCCCACAGCCAGTGGCATTCCGTGTGTGAGTCTCATTTTCCCCTGCCACCAGTAGCGACGTGCTTTAATCTCCTCCCGGACAGCAGCCTACATGCCAAACGTATCTCACAGTGGTGGCTCCGTGCCCAGGACACCATATGGCTGAACACTTGCTTTCCAAGCTGTTGCCCAGGAGCACCTGCAGGAATAGCACAACTTCTTTAAGCAGTGGTGAGGGTGCCTGGAAGGTCAGCTGCATGCCGGGGATGGTCAGACTAGCTGGCTGTGATGCTCCTGCCAAGGCACTGGCACTTCCTGCAGAAATGTGCCACCTGCTTCCCCCTGCAGCCTTGGGTTTGTGTTATGTCAGAGGCATGACAGATAACTCGCCCAGCTGCTACTGCCCGGCGCTGCAGGATGTGGCAGGGGGAAGTATTCTCTGGGGTCATTGTCAAGTCCTGATGCTGAGCTGCCAGGAGAGGGGCAGCAGTGGTGAGATGTTGCAGAGCAGTGATCCCAAACTCTCTGTTCCCAGGCATGTGCTAAGTCTACCCAGAGATCATTTAAAATTGAACATATGGATGACAGTGAGAGCAAGAGGGGACCAGCAGCTCAGCAAAGACCTGAAGACCACTTTTGGAGATGATGCTAAAAAGCCTGCGTGGTTGTGCATCAGAAATGATGGGAATCTTTAGTTCTATTTGCAGTACTTGTTGCTCAAATGCAAAAGCAGAAGCAGTTGTGAAACAGGATCAATGAATACCTTATAGTCAAGAAACAGATACTTTTTTTTCCCCCTCTTGCATAAACAGAATTGTCCCAAAACTATATTTGCATAAAACTTAACTATACTGAAATTCATCTGGATACCCTGAAACTGTAACATGCTGCTCTTTGCATTATGATCAAAGAACACCTTGTGGTCTGAAATACCAATCCTATGACTATAAGGCGAGAAGAAATCAGTAACATGAGTAGCAAAGAAAGGAAGGAAATCCATTCCAGTTCCTACAAAAATCCAGTGTTTCCAAGTTGGTAGTGGGAATAAGTTGGGTAAAGAATGTGATCTGGTAAAAAGTAAGTATGGATGCAAATGCAGTTGTACTATTAAGCTACTTACATTATGCTATTGACTCTTTAAGTATTGTTCTCATTGACGACCTAAACTTGTAGGTCTTTTTTTTTTTTTTTTTTTTTTTTTTTTTTTTTTTTTTTTTCCCATGCTCTGGATGATTCATTCTGTGGTTGAAGAGCTTATTGCTGTGGGATAGGTGTTACTGGATCAAACTGTTAGGAGATAATTTGGTTGCTGAGGCAGCAGGACTTGCCCTTGCGCCTGTGTTGTGCTGAAGACCACCTTGCTGGAGAGCAGCATCTTTGGACTGGTTCCACTAGAAAATTCTGGTAATGGGTGAAGGTGGTGAAGGTGTTGTGGCCTATGCAACCTGTTGTGCAGAGAACCTCAAAGACAGAGCCAGTTAGGCCAGGAAAATGGGCAAGACATAGATAAAAAATAAAAGCCCCTATGCTTGTAGGTCTCTTTGCCCATACCTATTTCTGAGCTCTGTCAGGAGCGGCAGAGGATATGTGGTGCATTCAAGAGATAGGGAACAGAGAGAAGCAGATGACATTTAAAAGCTGTATTGTCCATAACTCTTCTGAACTTGGAAAGGGCCTGCTGGTTATATTCTGATATGTGCCCACAAGCCAAAGAACAGCATCTTTAAAACTGCAAACCTGAATGACTTCTGGGTAGTTCATGGCTGTCCTCCATATCTCATTGCACTTATTGCTGAGACCATTGAGGATCAGAGCCTGGAAATTTTAATTTCCTCTTGTATGTGTATAAGTAGTGGAGGCACAGGAGAACCTCAGGATAAAAAGTCATCTCCTGGGTCTCCACAGCAGTGTACACTATGGTTGACTTCTGCCTTGTCCTCTGCAGTTTGACCCTTAGGCCAGGCTCGTAGGTTGGTCTTCAGAAAAAAAACAAACAAACAAAAAAAACAAACAACAACAACAACAGCAACAAAAAAACAGCACTGGTTTCTGCAGTGCTCTTAGAAAAGGAATTCTTCTTCTCATCAGATACAGAGGAACTACTGTGAAACACATGACATATGTTGTAGGCATGTGTTTACATACATATTCATCTCTGTGCCTGCTTGAATCTCTGTTAAACAGCAGCCTTGATTCTTTAGGGCTCTGGGTATTTAACACTGTAAGTGTTCTACACTGGACTGTACAGATCACTTCTGTTTACCCCAATATTGCTCTAAATTGTCCTTTCAGATGTGAGAAGAATCTGTCTTGAGGAGATTTTTCTTTTGTCTCATAAAACTCAGAAATAGTAGAATAAAAGTTATAACTAAAACTGTGTGTGCTTTAGGTTGCTTCATTTTCTGAAATTGTCTACTCCCATTGACACAGCTGATATAGCTGTATTATGGGTTATTCTGTCAGTAATCCACAGGATCTGTGAATGTCTTAAAGATCCTCCAAGAATTTTCATTTCTTTTCTTCTGTGCAATTTATGGTTTATAATTTCCTGTTTTCCAAGTATTTCCAAAATACATCCTTAAAGTTTCCTTTCAAATGATAAAAAATGTAAGAAACTCACTTAGAGAGAAACTTGCAGTTAATTTGCTTTCTGGCACCTGAAGGTCAAAGAGCAACAGGACCTTGTTACAAGACCATATGGGAAAACACTTGGCTTGCCTTTTTACCTCTTTCTCAGTAATCCCTGCACTCACAGAGAAGCAAGACACTAAAAAGTGCTCACAGCTTGCAAAATACTGGAGCCAATATATTGGGGAGCAAATTGTTCCATCCTTATACCCACGGCACGATTCACATGACTCAAGTGTTGATTAAGTTTCCCCTGTGTTCTTTCCTGCTGGACCACAGATCTGTAAGACTGCTCTAACTGACAGGATGGTGAAACAGTCTGAAACAAACCCCAGGCTTAAACTTTGTTAAAGGAACAAAGGAGATGTTAGGAAGTCCACTCCAGGTTTTGGAGGAAGAAGACAGAAGAGGTGGACTTGTTCTGAGAGGGAACAAGTTTGTCTTCAGCAGTAATGCAACAAGTTTGCAAATGAGGTACAAGGAGAAAATACTAAGTCCTACCCATGTTAAAAAGCAGAAATTCATCTGGCTTATCTTTTTCTTTGGAATAATTCTACTGTCACCTTGAAAAGCAACTTAACTTTTGTAGAATGAAGGTCTTAGTGTTGAGATAAAGTTTCTTGCTGAAATTCTGGTGGGTTTGTCCAGTCCCCAATACTACATCTTTGGCCAAGCCCAATAATTCTGTCCTCAGCAGTCTCAGCAAAATCTGCAGCTGCAGCTGCAGCTGTGGGAGGTATGTTCAGGGAGTTTCTCTTGGCTCCCACTGATCCTACTATTGAGACCATGTTACTAGAGAGGAAAGGAAGATGCTTTAAATACCAAGGCTACAGGAGCTAAACATCTGTGTGTATGGAGACTGTTTAAGACTAGATGCTAAGAGTGAAGGAGACTGTTGGAAAATAGTGGTAGGAGGCAACAAATATATTTGAAGTTTTGAAGTGGAGTTTGAAGTTTTGGAGCGGAGACACTAGAGTCAGAGATGGGATTTGCATCTGAAATGACTTTTCAGGATGACAAGGAACAAGAGGAGATTTGATGGTTGGAGGACTTTGACTTGTCAGGAGAAGAAACTGGAAGTGACCAAGAAGAAAAGATTAACCTGGACACGTGAGAGCAGACGTCCTGGCTCAGCGTGGCATGTTGTGCAAACAGCCGATACCACACTCTGGTGGTGTACTCAGTTAGTGAGCAGGCTATGCATCTAACATTTTCTCATGTTCAAGATGTTCAGAGGACAGGTTCTTGCTGAAAGTAGTGATTTGCAGGAAACCCAGTCCTGCTTTCTGCCTTCTGCCTCTCCATCTCCACATATGCTCTTTTTAGAAGATTCCTTGCATTGACCTGGATTTGGGAGGATGACACCACCAAGACATTCCTTGCATTGACCTGAATTTGGGAGGATGACACCACCAAGACATGTTTTCTACAAAAGAAATTGCTAATTGATAAAAGTACATTACACTTCCAACCCACAGACCTGTCACCAGTTTATTTTGGTGCCATGAGGACCTTCCTACTTCTTACAGTATGGGGCATATGTATCCTATTTTACATTAACTGACAAGACTTAATATCTTGGGCAGCAGTGTGAAAACCTGTTCTCTTATTAAGGAAATTATATTCCAGTGAAAAATGAACAAATAATTTTCTTACAGTTGATGGCATAGAGCCAGATGTTGCAGAAGCCATAGCTCCAAGCCTGTGCATATGTTAAGCAGAAATAATTTTGGCTACCTGAATCATATTAAGGATGTACCAAAGTGTGCACCTTTGTGTTGAATAGGAGTCACACCTTCTAGTGGTGCTTGTTACTTGAGCTGATAATTACTGAGAACAATACTTCCAGTGAACACCATGCAAAGTAATTTTGTAATAATATACAGTAAAAACTTGTAAGGTGAGATAGAGAAAATTATCCTGCTTGGTTTTATTAAAGCTTACGGCCTGGGTACTTAGTTTGTTGCCACAGTACTTCTCAGATGATTTTCTTTTGTCCCGTTGTTTTTCTATGTATATGCCTGCAACTAAATGTATAATGGAGTGCCTTGTGAGTGACACTCACCATAGCAAGTTATTTTTAGGTCTCACTTCTTAGCCTTGTGCTCTTCTCACCTGCTTTTAGCTGTCCTGCTTTCTGAACACGAGAGTCAAAGTCATGTCACTCAGTTCATGTGCATATTACAGTTTGGGTTTCTCCTGTTTGGGCTGGGGAGTGATGGAGCAGAAAGGCACAAAGGCATTTTTTCCACTGTTCCATTGTCTACTTAATTTTCTTGTCTTGCACAGAGGTACAGTGAGGCTGTTAGGAAACACTCTTAGTGAGACAAAGGGGCACTCCAAGTGTGAAGAATGCAAGCAGACTTAGAAATGGACACTAAATAGTGATACAATTTTGAGCTTAGGGATCATAGCCCTTATTTTAAAAGAAGAAGCAATCAACTCACAGTAACTTTGAGCTCAATGCGTTCATCTGGTAACATTCAGTCTGTTCACCAACCCATGTGGTTGTGGTTCAGTGTATTATTTAAAGGGATGCTTAATTTTAAGATTCTGAAGAACTTCCTTCCTTCCTTCCTTCCTTCCTTCCTTCCTTCCTTCCTTCCTT
>CM021763.1:76873061-76886106 GCA_011075105.1 Heteronetta atricapilla | reverse complement strand
TTCCTTCCTTCCTTCCTTCCTTCCTTCCTTCCTTCCTTCCTTCCTTCTTTCTTTTTCTTTCTTTCTTTCTTTCTTTCTTTCTTTCTTTCTTTCTTTCTTTCTTTCTTTCTTTCTTTCTTTCTTTCTTTCTTTCTTCTCTCTCAAGATGCCTCACAAACGCCCTGTTGCACCTCCAGTCATAAGCAATCTAGAAAACATTTAGAAACATAGAAGCATAGAATCACTAAGGTTGGAAAAGACCTTCAAGAGCATCTGCTCCAACTATCCCCCTACCACCAATGCCACCCACTAAACCTTGTCCCTAAGCACCAGGCCCAACTTTTTTGTGAACACCCCCAGGGATGGCGACACCAGCACCTCCCTGGACAACCGGTTTCAATGCCTGACCACTCTTTCTGAGAAGAAATGTCTCCTCATTTCCAACCTGAACCTCCCCTGGCACAACTTGAGGCCATTCCCTCTAGTCCTATCACCAGTTTCCTGTGAGAAGAGGCCGACCCCCAGCTCCCCAGACCTTCTTTTCAGGCAGTTGCAGAGAGCAATAAGGTCTCCCCTGAGCCTCCTCTTCTCCAGACTAAACACCGCCAGTGCCCTCAGTTGCTCCTCACAGAACTTGTGTTCCAGGCACTTCACCAGCGTCATAGCCTTTCTCTGGAAATGTAGCCCCTTTTCCAGGGCCTTGATGTCCTTGTAGTGAGGGTCCCAAAACTGAGTACAGTACTCAAGGTGCGGCCTCACCAGAGCAGAGTACAGGGGAACAAGGTCTTGTAGGTGGGGGTTGGTCTGTTCTCCCATGTGCCTTGTGACAGGACAAGGGGGAATGGGCTAAAATTGAGCCAGGGTAGGTATAGGTTGGATACTGGGAAGAACTTCTTTACTGAAAGGGTTGTTAGGCATTAGGGAAGTGGTTGAGTCACCATCCCTGGAGGTCTTTAAAAGATGTTTAGATGTAGAGCTTAGTGATATGGTTTATTGGAGGGCTTGTTAGTGTTAGGTCAGAGGTTGGACTAGGTGATCTTGGAGGTCTCTTCCAACCTACATGATTCTATCATTCTGTGATTCTGTATTTATGTAAGTAATGGTAGTTGGAATGATCCTGTGCTGCTGCAAAAGTCATGAGTTAAAGCTTCATCCTTCAGGATTTTGATTTCTAGTAGGCCCAGCAATTACACCACAGGCTACTGTTAGGTTGCAGACAACCTTAATGTCATCTCTCTTGTCTTAGCATTCTTCAAAACCTCCATTTTATTGTGTCAAAGGATGAAGAAGGAAAAGGACTATATCAAGTGTAAGTTTAGAAAGCAACCTGTTATATACTGGAGGACACAGTGTTCCACCCTTGCCTCTGTGTGGTTGCAAAGCTCTCTGTTGATACTGACACCAAAAGAGCACAGATGAGCAGGGCTGCTGTAGTGCTAGCACAAGCTCCATCAGTGAGTGGACTCTTCACCTACCAGAAATTAAATCCTTTAAGATACATCGTGTTTTCCATGTTGTAGATGTTGTGTTTGAGCCAGGTTAGCAATCCAGAGGAAGAGAAATCTATAGAAAAGACAAATCTTTGTAATTTGTATCAGGGCTATTCTAAAGTTAAAAGCTCCCAAATCTGTCATTTTATCCCTCAGCAAGATATTTTTCCTGGCACTTCTAACTCTGACACTATGTTGACTGATTAATTAATAGGGCTGGGTCTCAATCAAATTACTCAAAAACTTTCTTCTTCATGCAAGACATCAATGAAAATTGTATTCAACTGAAATTGCTTTTTGTGAGGTTTATGGACAGTGGTGAGGAATTAGTAGAATAAATTTAACTTTAAAACAAGTATACAATTTTCAGGAAAAGGGCTTGACTTTAAGCTAGCTTTCTCTAAGCTGAAAATAAGCTTTTTGTTTTGTTTTGTTTTGTTAGCTATCACATTCTTTTTGATACAGCTGTGAACTTGTGTTTCTGAATTCTTGAGGCTGATGGCAAATTTCCTATGGATGTTTACTGTAGAATAATAGAATAACAACAATTGTACTGTGATTAGCTTAATGTGCTGTGATTCTCAGCATTGATCAATATCAAGTCAATATTATTTTTTTATTATGGAATAACCTTCCTCTGCAATAAGTTTTTCCTGACCATTGTAGTAAATGATTGCCCTTGTAGTAAATGATATTTCCAGAAGCTGACAATTCCAAAGTTCTCTGTATTTTACTTAATTTTACAAATTTACTATTAGAATTCTGAATATTCTCCCCAGTATAAACATTTTAATACTTTGGGGAAATTAGCCTTACAAAACTTCATACCAATCCTTCTGGAGTTCTCTTTGGCTGCTAGCTTAACATTATTTTGGCTGTTCTGGAGAAGTGTACCCCAGTTAATAAGGGATTTTTGTGAGTGTGATCCAGCTAATGGAATACAGTGATTTTTGTACTGAACTTTTCTCTACTACTGAGACAAAGGTCCTCTTTGAGCAGAAATGCTTGGAAATACCAGCAAACACTGCTGTCCCTGTCTTCCAGACAATGAGATCTTATGTCATTTTAAATAGGATGGATTTTTTTTTTTTTTTTTTTTTTTTTTTTTTCCTGCATGGAAGCATCAATTTTGCTGCTTACAGAAAATTAATTTTCAGCTAAGGGTTAAACATGGAGAGATGACACATATTACTGAATCTTGGCCCTAGTCAATCTGATAAAATTCTTATTGGCTTAGCAGGACCAGGGTTTTGTTTTAGCAAGGTTATTCTGAGAGACTGTACCAGGGAGAAATCCTATCTTCTCACCTGATGGAGCCATTTTTAATCAGAGCCAGCTGAGGACTTTCAAGCCTTGGCAGCAAAGCTTTGCTAACCAAAGATGAGAAACAGGTTCTACTTTTGCCTCAGGGAGAAAACACAAGGATGAGAAAAGTCAGGACATAAACAGGAAGAAGGGCAGATGTCTGAAGGATCAGGCTTACCACTTTTTCAGTCTTTAGGGGCTGCAACAGATGCTTGAAAAGGCAAATCATCCCTTAGCTTGACTTTCCAGGTCTTGGGTACCAGCAAATCAGGTAGCAGTGCCTTGGCTTCTTTGAATTTTCCAGCAGCCTTAACCTGAACTTTGCTTTCTCTGTGTTTAAAGCTGCCATTGTTTGGGCCAACTCATCAGATGGTGGAAGTAAAACTCCCTTCTGAAGTCAGTGCAGCGACCATGGCTTCCTCCAGATGAATATCTGGCTCCATTAGTATGAGCTTGGGCCCAAAATATATTATGTTATTACATGACATATAATGTTATCCTTGAAATTTAAGATTACCTAAGTAGGTGGTAACTCTGGCTTTTCTCGGGTAGAGCTGGCTCCATTAAAATGCAAATAAGAACAGTTTGGCTTTGCTGCAGAATTTTAAGTCATGAGGGTGCTTGTAAAAGCCAGACATTTACCCCGTGGCATGAAGAATAATTGTTTATTCGTACCTGCAGTAACATGGTTGTAGACTGACTCTTGACCCTGTACAAAGAAAAAATAGTTTTTGTCCGTAATGGAAATAGACTGAAGACAGTACTGTACTTGCAGAAGGGAAACACAGGTAGCTGTTATGATTTAGTCCTTATTGTTAAAGCTGGGGGCATTTTTCTGTTCTTGATAGCATTTGGTATTGTAGGTCTGACCCTTACAGAGATGCACAGAAACAAACAGAATTTTCCAAATGAGCCACAACTGTTACAAGAAACAGGCATGTCTGGTCTCTCCCAGAAATGTGTCTGAACCACTCACCAGAACAAACAGCCAAGATTATTTTGCAGTGCTTCCAGTCACTAAAGTAAAACTCTTTCAGGAAAGTGTGGCTCATAAAGTGCCCCACGGCTTAAGCGATAATGCACTTAGGATCTAGGGGAGGTACCGCATGCCTTTTCTGAATATATGTAATTTTTTCAACTTGCTGCTGGTACTGAGGCAGATTTAAAAGTCTTTCCTCTTACCTCATAATTTGTTTTCTGCTAACTCATCCAGAAATCTTCTTGAGGTCATGTTATGAAGATAATTTATTTGTTGTGAATTTGGACTTCTCAGAAATTGTGTTCTTCTTTGTTCTTCTTTTCATGAATGTGTTTATGGAAGGCTCATAGATGGCTACAGAGAACTGTGCAGCATGTCTGATTTTAAAGTAGCTGTTAGTAAATAAAAGCAAAATTTTTAAAATAGATTGGAGAGAGAGAGGGAGGGAGAGAGAGAAGTAGATTTAAAGGGAAGGAGAGGGACAATATAGGAACAATTTTGAAGTGTCTTCACCTCTTTGGCTGCAAGAAGGATTTGGTCCCAGTGCTCTGTCCTTTCCCGTCCTTTTCTGTCTTTTCACCATATCACTGAAGACCAGATTATGTCGTTATAGAAGGAAATTAATGCTATTAATGCTAGAAAGCTCAAGAGCAGTTCTTAATGTTCATAGTCATGACTGTGTACAGCTAGTTCTCTTTCTGGATGCTGAATAGCATTCAACAGAAGTGTTTTTTAAGAGAAAAAGGAAAAGACATATATATATTTGTTTTGTCCTTTAGCAGGATTTTATTAGTTGAAGTGGTTGTGATTACCCCTCAGGATATCACAGGTATTTGCTGAGGTAGCAAACTTTATTCATTACAAAGGGCATTTTATTTGTCTTCTGTGTGGAAAATATTGATTTGACCTGAAAACTACCAGATTTACTGCTGTAGACAAAGACAAGTATTTTTGCTAAAATTTGTGCAAATTTGTGAACATCTTTGTTCCTAGGTTTCTTGCTTTCTCAGAAAAAATAGTCATGTTGCCTTATCTTCCAGTTCTCCATCCAATACAATATTTCTAGAAAGTCGTTTGGCAACTTCCTATGTGAATCTGAGTTGTTTTGAGGAGTCAAAGAGAAATGCGTTCCTGGCGGAGTGTATGGATTAGCAGTTCTCACTGTACACTGAGGCACACCTTCTGCTTTGCACTGAATACCATAATTTTGTCTTTTTGAGGGGCCACTTTTGTCTTAATTTAAGATGTCTGAAGAATTAAGTGATAGTAAATGTCCCCTAAATTTATAGCTTGTTGCTTATGCACCTTTAAATAATAATCTTTAAGTAGGAGTTGGACTTGATGATCCTTGTGGGCCCCTTCCAACTCAGGACATTGTGGATTCAATAAATCTGACTGGGGTGTGGATAGTAGTCTTCAGTACTTGCTTAACTGTGTTCACAGGCCTCTAATTATTTTTATGAGGGAGAGGAGACAAGCAGTACTATTCCCATTATATGAGAAGGAAATCTCTTTTCAGAAGGTTTTTGAGTTTGTATCTGGAAGCAGCAAATGAATTTGCACCCAAGGTATCTATTAATTAGCATGAGAATAAAACATGCTAGAAATGTGTGTTTTAGTAGCTAAATGTGTTAAATTTAGTTGTTAAATGTGTTTATGAAGGTAGCTGTTTACCTTTTAGGTGTTAAAAGAGTTTCTGTATTGAATAGCCAATACTGGTTGGTTGTATGAATACTATGCTACCTTGCAGTTGAAGGACTTAAAATGCCAGAATCCTATAGAATGCCAGCCACCCTCTAATTAGTTGTGATACAATAGAGAAAACCTAAATCTACATTTTAAAAAATATATTTTTATATTAAATTTTATATATTACATTATATTAACTTATAGTGTTCTATGTTGTCAAAAAATGGCAGAAACACCAGTGGGTTACAGTGCCATCCAGAGGAACCTGGACAGGTTGGGAAAATGGAAACCTCATGAAGTTTAACAAGGAGAAATGCAAAGTCCATCTTATGGGGAAGGAACAACCCCAGGCACCAGGATGTGCTGGGGGCCACCCAGCTGGGAAGGAGCCTGGCAGAAAGGGTCTGTAAATACCTGAAGGGATGGTGCAAGGAAGACAGAGTCAGGCTCTTTTCAGTGGTGTCCAGTGCCAAGACAAGAGGCAATGAGCACAACTTGGAGGAAACATGGGAGTTTTCTGCTGAACATCAGGAGACAACTCTTTACTGTGAAGGAGACGGAGCACTGGTGCAGGTTGCCCAGAGGCTGTGGAGTCTCTCTCCTTGGAGATGTTCAAAAGCCACGGTCAACCTGCAACATGCTTTAGGTGGCCCTGCTTGAACAGGGGGTTGGACCAGATGGTCCCAGAGATCCTTTCCAGCCGCAACTATTCAACGAATCTGTGGAGTGCCATAAGGGAAACTGTAAGCCAAAAAAGCAGGGGAGGATAATACAGTATTCCTTTTTCTGACTTAATGCTGACTTCAGACTACAAAACTGGAGGAATCCACCACCACCAAAATGCTGTTATTCAGAGAGCAGGGTAGCCAGTAACCTATAGGACTGAAAGTACTCTGGTAAAACTTTCATTCAGCAGTTGTTCCTGTTCTTCCATTTCATGTTCAAGGACTTACATATGTGTAGCACAAGGTGAAAATTCTGCTGCTGTTAGGTTTCCTACATGAATTATGAGGGTCCGAGGTTACACCTTCTAGTGTGTCAGGCAAACTGTGTCATCTGGGGCAGTGAAACAGCAGCACTGTATAGAATGTCATGGAAGTCTGATCTTCTGAGTAACTTGATCACAAACTGAGGTCTATTAAACACATTAAATTCTGTTTTGCTTTGTTATTTAATCTTCCTGCTTTAATAATGTGTTCATGATTAGTTAGTGTTTATTGCCCTTCAGGAGGCTATTTGCCTTTAGAAATATGACTTACTTTAATAGGTAAGAAACAGCGAGTTTGTTGTGCATTCATGCTGCAATATTTGAGAGACACCGCACTCTGAAGAACCCAATTTCTCTCTCAGAATTCAGTCATTTCTCTGAGTGTGGTTAGAGAGGACTAATATAAATTCATATAACAGGAAATCACTTTTTCATGTTTTTCAGAGTGAACTCACTTTTTTTTTTTTATTTTTATTTTTTTTCCTATTCCCTCTCCTCATTTCCAGGAACAAGCCCAAGACTCAGGGCTTTCTTTGCTCTGTGCTGGTGTCCTCCCTGTTGTGGGCAAGTATTTTGCTTATGCTACTCTCACTTGCCTAGGTGTACATTACATCTAGTGTACGCACAGGGCAACATCTTGCAAAACTGTTCTGTAGATCTATTTTAGAAAGCAGCTTTGAGATAAACTTTCCACAGAATAATGATACTGAGGACTTTGAGAGGAGAGTAGGTCAGTTTTTTAAGCAGACAGACTCCTCCCAAATGATGATTTACAAATAATGAAAAACAGGATTCTTATTTCTCCATTTTCTTTTGTTTCAAAGACTGGTAAGCAAGCCAATTTTCTTGTCACGTTTGTAGCTTTTTAACCTTTTCAGACAAAATATGGCGTGGTACTTGCATGGCACTTCTGGGTTGGAAGCACCTTGTTTTCATTAGGAAATTACATGAGAAGCTCTGATTCTGTGTTTAATTCCAAATGAAATCCGTGTGGCAGTAATGCAGAGCAGCACTGTGCTGGATACTGGTTACCCTGAGCTCCTCTAATTGAATTGACAAAAACACTCCCCTCTCTTCCCTTTTCCTCCAGTTCCCCCAAATGAAAAGTATTAACACAAATAAAGAGCTGGCATAAAACAAGGGCAAGAACCCCTTCCAAACTGCATGCTCCAGAGCTCCTGGATAAAGAAAACTTATGGCTTTAGCTAATGCTGCAATACAGATCAAGCAGGAATCAACTCCACTGCAGAAGAAGCAAAGAGCTGTGCTACTAAAAACCAAATCAAAACAACAACAAAAAACAACATACCATAAAACACTGGAGAGAGTGGCACGAGAAAGACCGTAAAATGAAATGTTGGTAAGTGCAAGAAGAATGGAAGTACAGCTGCTGGGACAAACCATGTAGACTGGGTTATTCTAGAGTGTACACCAGCCAGGAGGTGCCCCCAGGAGAAGACTGGCAAAGGCAGAAAGCAGGAAGCAAACCTCATATTTTGTCTTCATTTTCTCTAGCTGGTATTTTCAGGCTGAGTTATCTGGCTTCTTGCCAGTAAATCCAAGCTGTCTCTGATGGCAACTTGCCCATTTAGATGTAGATAAAATAGTCCCAGTTCTGACTGCTCTAGTGCCTTCTCAGTATTTCCCTGTACTTGTAAGTTGACACAGACGTTGGTCCTGGGAAGTGATGGTAGCGCAGCTCACTGTTTGCAAGTGAGGACTCACAGTGCACACTCCCAGAAACAACTGCAGTACAGAAAGGAGAACAGGAGAATAATGGGAATATCTTAAAGCTGTTGAAAGTTTTCAGGTCCCTATGAGACATCTGGATGGTGGTCTCACTGAAGCTGCAGAATTTAAATACCTTGGGTTTTGTTTCTACTGAGAAAACCAATGCTGTCATTGTGCTTTCATTACTGTATTCAAACCCACTGGACAAAGGCTGGAAACTTTCCCAGAAACTTTCAACTAATGAGGTATCAAGTCTGTCATATACAAAAGTGCTGCATCTTGACCCGTCCAGGAGTGGTACATGCAACGCAAGGTGACTTCCAAGCAAGCTCCACCTTTGGTTCTTTTTGTAGCATGGGCTGTATCTCCTAGGGGTCAGGCACAGCCATTGTACTGTGGGTTGGCAAAGCTGTGCTCTCTGCAGATAATAAAAAAATTCTGGTGGGGTGAAGCCAGTAAGTGAAACACTCTGCTGCATGCGAGTCCTCCTGACTTCTAACGCTGTCTCATTGCTGTCAGTATTAATGGGGTAGTACTTGGGTGAAAATTGCTTAAACTAGATTTCTTCCCAAGTCCTGTGAAAGGCTTCAACTTCTCTCTGACAGTACCACCCATCTATTGATAGCATTCTTCCAATTTGTCTGCATGACTGGCATTGTGCTGCCATAACATCTAAGTAGCTGTTGGTGTTACATCTGTGTATCTGGCATGCCTTCAAGAACAGAGACAATCCCATTGTCTGACCATTTAAACCTGGACTGGGCACAGCTCTGGAAATATGCTGCCAGGATATATGCTGCTGGACATACTGAGACAGACTAACTGGTCACTTACATCTTGCAACTTCTACAACCTGTTAAAAATCCCTTTGCTTTTAATTACTAAACTCTTGCTTTGCATAATTTTTAAAAATAAGTGGTTTTAGCAAATTGTACATCCATCTGAACTTGGAATCTTTTACAGTTGTGGTTTTTATCAGTGAGAGATGGAAGTCCTCTTCAGAGATTTTCTCTTACTTTCTACTTCCCTTTACCTACTCACCTTTATGGGAGTGCAGTGTCCACCGCTGTTGAGCACGTACTATTTTAGACAAAGCTGCTCTCTTATAACCTTCCCTAAGATTACAGGAGGTGCACGAAAGGCAAATCAGTCTGTGAATGAACTGAAGAGCACACATTGCTGTATGTGTTTTATTTCTCTGTTCTCATTATTCCCTTTCCTTCTTGTACTGTGTACACACCATTTTCATTCAACTACTCCTGACATTTTGTCATGAAACAAAGCATGGAGCTGGGAGATCTTTAGCCTCTGTAACTAAACAAAATAAGTAAATTTGTACTTAAAGACAAAACAAAATCACACACAGCTTTTATAATATATGCTTTCGGGGTAGGAAAGATAGACTGTGGCATTAGAGAAAACATGCTAGCAGCTGGTTATAGAAACTCGCCCTCTGTCAGAGGAAAGTGGCTTCAGTATTTTAGGTGTGGTTTGGTGGTGTAGCATAATGGAGCTGTTAAACTTGTTAGTGTTCTCCTGGCAGGTGGATAGATGCCTTGTGAATCTGAATAAACGTTAGCTGCTTAGAAGAAAACAAAATAATTGTGAACTGTATGTCCCAGCTGGATATGCAAGTGAGAATTTCAGTACAGAGCAACACCATAAACCTTTCCGTGCACACATAAGCCCTCTCTTTAAGCACTGTGTCTTGGTGTCAGAGGCCTTCTGAGGAAAACCAGATTTCTGAAAGGCAAGAAGTGAGCTAGTCCTCAGCAAAACTGTCATTTCATAGACTTTAGACTTTCCCAGAATAACATAAAGATGAACTTTTTTTTTTTTTCCTTTTTTTTTTTTTTTCTTTTTTTTTCCTGGAAGTAACACTGTTAGTTTTCTTTCATGCTAAGAAATTCCAGATATCTGCAATTAAAATATTTTTTCCCCTAAGCCCAATTTCTGGTTTCATATGAAACATTCTCTAAACTCTTTTCAGAGCCAAAATAGATTCATTCACATATTTAAACCCCCCTGTGTTCCTTACTTTGACAGCAGACAACCAGACCTGCCTGCCAGCCTGAGGCTGCATCCTGCAGTGAGTGCTGCATGGGTGGAGCCACACAGCACTCTCCCAGACTCCCTGCACATGCACGAGACCACCCAAGAGCAGATTCTGGCATGAGCAAGGCTTCTGGTTGCAAGACACAGCTCCTGGTAGGGGTTTCCAGTGCTGCTACACAAAGACATGCAAACCTGCCTGAGGGCAAAAT
Source organism: Heteronetta atricapilla (assembly GCA_011075105.1). Lineage (NCBI taxonomy): Eukaryota > Metazoa > Chordata > Aves > Anseriformes > Anatidae > Heteronetta > Heteronetta atricapilla. Next base: position 76,875,681 of record CM021763.1, on the reverse strand, counting down.
AGAAGACTTGCACCCCACCCAGGACACAGAGATGCAGTCACTAAAACAGTTTCACCTGAAACCTCTTCCTCTGAAAACTTTGTCTGTTGACCCAAGTGAAGGCTGACATCCACTTAACACCAAAGGATGATCTGCAGGATGTCCCTGCAGAATGGACACAAGCAGCATGCGAATGCAGACATGAAATGATAGAGATCTGGACAGGTTGGAGAGCTGGGTGATCACCAACCACATGAAGTTTAACAAGAGCAAGTGCCAGGTCCTGCACGTGTGATGGGGCAACCCTGGCTATACGTACAGACTGGGTGATGAGATGCTGGAGAGCAGCCCCGCAGAGAGGGATCTGGGGGTTGTGGTTGACAGTAAGTTGGATATGAGCCAGCGGTGTGCCCTGGCAGCCAGGAGGGCCAACCGTGTCCTGGGGTTCATCAAGCACGGCATCGCTAGCAGGGCAAGTGAAGTGATCATCTCGCTCTGCTCTGCACTGGTGCAGCCTCACCTGAGTACTGTGTGCAGTTCTTGGCACCACAGTACAAAAAGGACATTAAACTGTTGGAGAGTGTCCAGAGGAGGGGTACTAAGATGGTGAAGGGACTAGTGGGGAAGACGGATGAGGAGTGGCTGAGGTCACTGGGCCTGATCAGCTTGGAGAAGAGGAGGCTGAGCGGAGACCACATGGCAGCCTACAGCTTCCTCACAAGGGGTTGTGGAGGGGCAGGAGCCGACCTATTCTCCTTAATCACCAGTGATAGGACCTGTGGGAATAGTGTCAAGCTGAGGCAGGGGAGGTTTAGGCGAGACACCAGGAAGAGGTTCTTCACTGAGAGGGTTGTCACACACTGGATCAGGCTCCCCAGGGAAGTAGTCACTGCACTGAGCTTGTCTGAATTTAAGAAGCGTTTAGACTGTGCACTTAGTCACATGTTCTAAAATTTTTGATAGACTTGTATAGTGCCAGGAGTTGGACTCAATGATCCTTGTGGGTCCCTTCCAACTCGGTATATTCTATGATTCTATGATTCTATGAGATATTTAGGTAGGGACAAGCTGTCAGATTGCAGCCCCATCCATCCATCCATCCATCCATCCATCCATCCATCCATGTTTATAACTGTCCTTTTTTTTTTTTTTTTTTTTTTTCTTTCATTTTCATGCTAATTAGACTGGGAAAGGTTTAATCCGATAGTGTACAAATTGGGTGATGACCTGTGCTGGTTCTTTTCACCCCTAGCACCCTGCCTCCTAACCTACCTGAACTGACTGTCCCCAGTCTGCTCCAGCCCTCTTTTTAAATGCCCGCAGTCCCAACAGGATTATTTACCCCCCAAAAAAGGTAAAAGACTCTCTAAAATCAAAATGGATTGTGTCCGTGCCGACAGATATATGTTGAGAAGCTTGGTACAGTATAGAAATAATAACAAAAGGTATGTGCTATCATTTTTAACTGCCCACTTATATTTTTAAGCTGTAATGACTTGTTGTACATCAAGGGCATAATGCAGAGACCACCGTAGTTACCTTCATGTGATCTCCAAGTCCTGGAAATGATGAAGGTACCTGTAGCATTCATTAGCTATTGCTGAAGTGATAGCTGGAGATACCTTTGCAGTCTTTGTCCTGGCCCTGTCCTACCCTGTGCAAATGGGCAGCTTTGCCATATCAGACACTCAGTCTCTGTAGCAACTCTTTTGCAGAGCTCTGCTTTCCATCATTGGCCCAGATGTTTCCCTAACACGTCTAGAAAATTCTCAAGTATTCAATTTCTTGTCCTTTTGAAGGAAGGCTCTGAAGTCATTTCTAAGTTACTGTGCCATTAATCTGACCCTAGACATTGACTTGGGGCATGCATTTGGTGACTCCACCTGAACGTAGAACCTTTCAGGTAAATGAGGAATCTGCAGAAGATCAAGGTAGGTTTTGTATGTGAAATAACAGTATCGAGGCTGTGTTTTTGACTCATGCAGCTCTGTATGTGACAATCAGGAGAGACATTTCAGCCTCTGTGTACCACTGTGCTTAGCAGCATCAGCCAAAGAAGGCATGTAAGTACTATCTAAATGCGACTTCTTGGAAAGCAGAGCAATCGGGGCAAGGCTGGCTGGGCTCCACCATGCAAAACACAATGTAGCCAGTGTATTTTTCCAGGAACTCTGGAAACTCACTCTCAATGCCCTGCTGTTTGCCTGCATTGCTCCTGGTGACCCTGTGCTAACACACAGTTGTGTGGCTGGGAACTCGGCGCTGCTCTGTGTTTCGGGTGGGACACTGCAGGGAAACTGGGAGGCAGGGGGAAGCAAGTAGGGCAAAAGGGCTTTAGGAATTGCTGTATCAGTGTACCCATATCATAGTGAGGATTTTCACTTTAAGTATAATGAATTGCATCCTGCCTTCTCCACAACATCTTTTTAACATTTTACTCCCTTTTTTTCTTTTTTTTTTCTTTTTTTTCTTTTTCTTTTTTCTTTTTCTTTTTCTTTTTCTTTTTCTTTTTCTTTTTCTTTTTCTTTTTCTTTTCCTTTTCCTTTTCCTTTTCCTTTTCCTTTTTCTTTTTCTTTTTTTTTCTTTTTCTTTTTTTTTCTTTTTCTTTTTCTTTTCCTTTTCCTTTTTCTTTTTCTTTTTC
>CM021763.1:76822319-76872961 GCA_011075105.1 Heteronetta atricapilla | reverse complement strand
TTTTTCCTTTTCTTTTTAATTTTTCTTTTTCGATTCCTTTTCCTTTTCCTTTTCCTTTTCCTTTTCCTTTTCATTTCTTCTTCTTTTATTTATTTTTTGTTTGTTTGTTTCATTTTGTTTTCTTAAATTAAGGGGTAGACTCCACAAAAACTGGGTTGAGCTACCTTGGGATGGAGCCTTTGAAAGAGGAAGTAACTGTACTGTCCAAAAAAACAGCTGACCATTTCAGCACTGGTTTTCATCTACTATGAGAAGTCATTTGATAATGATGTACATAAAAACAAACCCTGCACTAGCTTAGAATTATAGAACCATAGAATATCCCGAGTTGGAAGGGACCCACACAGATCCTCAAGTCCAGCCTCTGTCTCCACACAGGACCACCCAGAAATCAGACCATACATGTGAGAGCAATATCCAAATACTCCTTCAACTCCAGCAGGCTGGATGCCATGACCACTGCCCTGGAGAGCATATTCCAGTGCCCAACTACCTTCTCAGTGGGGGTACTAGCATCCCAGGAACCCATAAATTATTCTGTCTCCAACCACTTGCTCAGAAAGAAGAGTGCCCTAATCATAGAGGTCCAGATTAGGTACCAGAGGTAATGAAATATAGTGGAGGAGCTGTAATACAAGTCACACACTAAGCAGTCAGAGTGCAAATTTACTGTTATGCAAAATATTGCCTTATTCTAGGAAAAGACACCTTGTTATTGTTTGTTTGCACACATCTGGTACAGAGGTGAGTCACTAATTACAGTGACAAGGTCACAAGTTAATATTTTCCTTGCTTTCACACAGTATTTCTTTTTTTTTTCTTGTAACAAGGTAGTGTTGTGTCTGGCAGATGGGGTACGGCAGCTTTAGACCTCTTTTTCCCTCAAGAGGTGACCCTGAGGAAGCTACATAATCCAAAGGCCCAGATTCTCTTAGGCTTGTGTGGTGTCTGGCTCCTGCAGGTCTCAGGATACCAACAGCATCTCCGTGGTGGCCATCCAAAAACATACAAACTTGTTCTCACTGCTGTTTTCTGAACACCTTTTGGGTGATTTCTAAAATTTGACAATTAACCCAGGTAGGAGAAAAGAATCTGCAGGGATGCCTGTGAAAATATTTTCTGTTCTGAGCTGTTCCAAAAATTGTTAAGCCAGACAGTCCTCTTCGTTGGGTTTTGAAAGTTAACTAATCTAAACTGTTTATAATGGAATTTTGATTTTGGATGGGAGATCCTTCAGAAAAATACAATATTATTTGATTCATATCTGATTAATTTATACCATTGTTATCAATACATAATGCTATGCACGGAAATAATTCAATGAAAGTCTCATTTAGTCTCCAGACCAGCGAAGCAATTAGTTATTAGTGACTGTGGTGCTTGAAAATTTTCTTTAAAAATAAGTCTTGATAGGAAATAGCTTTGAGAAAATAGAAGTCATTGCTGTTGTATGAGAAAGCATTCTCCCTCTCTCAGTCTCTCTCTGAGGGAAATAGGTGTCCCCCAAGCAAAAATATTTTTCTTTAAAAATGCTGTTCTGGTGCTTCACCAGTGCTGTATTTGTGAACCATATTATTTGCAGCTGGCTGGCACTTGCTATTGCTTACATCTAGATGTCTGTACACCAAACTCTCTCTCCTGTAGCTGTAATATGGTATCTAAGGGGATAATCATCTATCAACAAAATTTTCAGCCCATCCTTCTGCTAAGAGTACTTTTGCGTAAAGGTTCAGTGTTCAAATTTAAGCATTTTCAAGTAATCAGACCTGGAATTCTGCAGTCTGATGAGCAGACTGTCAGCCCCAGACTGAATTGATTTGTTTTCTTCAGTGGTGTAGTTTAGACTTTAAATGCTAATCATGATCTGCAGGGATTACAGAATGCTTAACCCCAAAGCAGTAAAATTTTCCATTTCCTTCTCTCTCAGGTAGTACATACCAACAATGCCTGTGTACTTCAGCTGAGCATATGGAGACTATCATAAGATGAATGATGGATATTTAGCGATCTTTTTGCTGATACCACATCCCTGTAGCTAAGTCATTGTAGGCATTATGCTATTGCTCTACTCTGGTTTTCTGTAACTGTGAAGATTTGCCAGTCAACTTCTAAACTTGTTAGATGAAGTTGCTCCTTGCTGGCCCTGTGCTTCACATTGCCATCCAAGCAAATTGTGCACCAATCTCCCTGCAATGCAATTCTGATTATTTTTCATCTCCTCTTCAAAACTTTTATGGTAGAATAAAAAACTTCAAAGGAATATTGCTGTCAGCAGGCTCCAAAACAAACCGTAACTTCTACATAACATAGGATGATTATATTATTGGTCAAACACCTGGCTTCAGAGGATGTTTGTTTCTGACACCCACAATGTTACAAGTGGGTGCCAAAATATGTTTTAAATTAAAAACTTTGTAATTGCATAAATTAAGAACTATGTAATTAGTATTTCCTGTCATATAACTGGCACTGGTTCACAGAAATTATTCAGATCAGTGGGCCATACAGTCTGGTATCCTGTCCTTGGCGCTGGCAACTGCTTCAGGGGAAGTTAATAAATCTAGAGAATTTATAGAATGGTTGAAGGTTACAATTGTAATGTGATATATCAACATTAAAAAATAATAATTTTAAATATTAGAATTTCCTTCTTCCAAGTCTTGCATTCTTTTAGGGAGGGTTTGATATATGTGCTCTCCACATCTTCATTTTGTATCTACAAATTTTCAAATATGTCACCAGAAGTGTACCGAAAGCTAAGTAAGTAAGACCAGATTCCCCCTCAGTAACTTAAAAGCTCTCCAGAAAGCCCATTCTGTAAAACCAGTACTTATATTTCCTCATCTGCCATGTTAATATCTGGAAAAGCTTACATTAAATTTGTTACCTATCTGGCTTCCTACAGAGAAAAGGGTGGGAAAATAATTCCTTGAAAAATTACCAGAAAATACTTTATTTTTCTCATTTTGTTTTCAGTTAAGGTTTTGGAAGAGGTTCTTATTCAGTAGCATACTAGTGTCTGTAACACAGAATGAAGGTAATCATAATCTACAGCTTTTCTGAGGGACTGGATTTAGCTTTTGCTTCCCAGATTGCTTTATTCATAAATACAGTTACATATCTGCACAAAGATTACTATTTTTTCTTTTATTTGAATATAGCTGGAAAGGACAATGTTTGAACAGCTAAGGATATATCATAGGTTGCAGAATGAAAAAAAAAAATCATATCACAACTATAAAAAGTCCAAAAAGTAGAAAATATATTAGGAGACATATGGAGGAGCCTGAAGAACTGTGGGCAAGGTCAGAAATGTTGCTAATTAACCCCTTAATGATGATGAAATACCATTTACCAGACTGTTTCTGGTCAGACGCAGAGTCTCTCTTCAAGTTTGTTGTTGCCATGCAGGTTGTGCAGTGGGCTCTAAAGCTAAAGGACAGCAGTGGGGTGGCTGTTGCAGGGTGGGGAAATGCCATGGGGACCTGGAACTTTTGGACAACTTCACCTGCAATGTAAATAGGGGTCTGAATGAAGTAAATAAGCTATTGTATGCATTAATGAACTATCACAATAAAGTCAGTCTAGTCTGTGAGAAAGCTAGATAAACTAGTCAAGAGGGAACTGCAACAGCTTATCATCTTTAGACCATATGACTTCTGCACTGCAGTTGTCTATCTATAGTACTACACACTTTGGATGACAAGCCTGACAGAAGCATTGACACAATAGACATGTGGCAATAAATGTATACATGATGGGACACCAGAGCTTTGTGAGGTTTTCTGTGGCTGCTGCTCAGTTTCTCAGGCACCTGGGCACTGTATCTCACTTGCTTGGTCTTAAACCATTTTTAACATTTAGCCAAAAAAGGGTATTCCCTAAGGTCAAAACAGTAGCAACAATTGTTTGGGATGAGGTGAGTAATTGCTTTCCTCTGCAATGAGGACAGCAGCTCAGTTTCTAGGCATGTTCAGGTTATTGTTCTCTGGTCCTGTAGGGTTCCAAGGTTTTGCTCTTGCTCTAATCCATTGATACTATATGATTTGAGGCTATTGCTTCTGTTTTACAGTCTTTAGCCTAATTGGAAGCATGTCATTTGTGATTTGTTAGAACGAAGGAAGTATGGGGAGTTTCTCCTGTGACTGTTTCCAGAAGGAATCATAGAAAAATAGAATCATTAAATTGGAAGAGACCTCCAAAATCATCTGGTCCAATCATCCCTGTACCACCAATGTCACCCACTAAGCCATGTCCCTAAGCACCACATCCAACCTTCCCTTAAACACTCACAGAAATGGTGACTCCACCAACTGCCTAAGCAACCTGTTCCAATGCCTGAACACTCTTTCTGAGAAGAAATGTCTCCTAATTTCCAGTCTGAACTTGAGGCCATTCCCTCTCATCCTATCACTAGTTATCTGTGAGAAGAGGCCAACCTCCAGCTCCCCACACCTTCCTTTCAGGTAGCTGCAGAGAGCAATAAGGTCTCCCCTGAGCCTCCTCTTCTCCAGGCTGAACAACCCCAGTTCCCTCAGCTGCTCCTCACAGGACTTGTGCTCCAGGCCCTTCACCATCTTTGTAGCCCTTCTCTGGGCATGGTCCAGGGCTGGTCCTTCCTGTAGTGAGGGGCCCAAAGCTGAACACAGTACTCCAGGTGTGGCCTCACATGAGCAGAGTACAGGGGGATGATCACCTCCCTGATCCTGGCTACACTATTCCTGATACAAGAAAGGATTTCATTGGCCTTCTTGGCTACCTAGGCATGCTGCTGGCTCGTGTTCGGGCGAGCATCAACCAGTACCCCCAGATCCTTTTCCTCTGCACAGTTTTCCAGGCACTCTCTCCCAAGGCTGGAGTGCTTCATGGGGTTGTTGTGGCAAAAGTGCCTGACCCAGCACTTAGCCATGTTGAACCTCATCCCATTGGCCTCTGCCCATTGACCCATCCTGTCCATCTCTCTCTGCAAGGCCTTCCTACCCTCTGACAGAATAACACTTCCCACCATCTTGGTGTCATCTGTAAACTTACTGAGGGTGCACTCAATTCCCTTATCCAAGACATCAATAAAGATATGAAAGAGGATGGGCCCCAATACTGACCCCTGTAGAACACCACTGGTGACTGAGGACCAGCTGGATTTCACTCCATTCACCACCACTCTCTGGGCCCAGCCGTCCACCCAGTTTTTAACCCAGCACAGAGTGTACCTGTGCAAGCCATGGGCTGCCATCTTCTCCAGGAGAATACTGTGGGAGACAATGTCAAAGGCTGAAATCTAGGTAGGCTACATCAACAAGCTTTCCCTCATCCACCAGATGGGTCACCCAGTCAGAGAAGGAGATGAGGTTGATAAGGCAGGATTTGCCTTTCATGAATGCGTGCTGGCTGGGCCTGATCCCCTGGTTGTCCCACATACGCTGTGTGATTGTATTCAAGATGACCTGTTCCATCACCTTTCCTGGCACCAAGGTCAGGCTGATAGGCCTGTAGTACTTGGAGTGCTGTATCTAACTCTGGGGTCCCCAGCACAAGAAGGACAGCAACCTGTTAGAACAAGTCTAGAGGAGGGCTATGAGGATGATCAGAGGGCTAGAGCAATTCTCCTGTTAAGACAGGCTGAGAGAGCTGGGGTGTTCAGCCTGGAGAAGAAAGAGCTCCAGGGTGACCTCATTGCAACTTTTCAATACTTAAAGGGGACTTACAAAAATAAAGACAGAGAACAACTTTTTGCATGGGCAGATAGTGATAGGATAAGGAGGAGTGGTTTTAAACTAAAAGAGGGGAGGTTTAGGTTAGATGTTAGGAAGAAGTTCTTCACTCAGAGGGTGGTGAGGCCCTGGCACATGTTGCCCAGGGAAGCTGTGGGTGCCCCATCCCTGGAGGTGTTCAAGGCCAGGCTGGATGGGGCTTTGGGCAACCTGGTCTGGTGGGAGGTATCCCTGCCCATGGCAGGGGGGTTGGAACTGGTTGGTCTTTAAGGTCCCTTCCAAACTGAGCCATTCTATGACTGTTATTCTTTGAATTGAAGATCTCCATGAGAACAAGTGCTGGTGATTGTGAGACTTCTGCCAGGAAGGAACATCTAGTACATGGTTCCTTGTTGGCTTCATGAAACAAAATATGTCCAAGAAGGCCTGCTTTTCACTCCTATGTTTCTACACTGCTCACTCTATCCATCATTAAAAGTTCCTCCTAATATATGTTCTGAACCTCTTGTGAAATCCCTTTTGCAGCTGTAGAGAATGGCTTACTCCTCTCCAATTTCACAGGTCAGTTTGAGAAAACAGAAGGTTTGAGAAGGTGTTTCTACCCAGTAACTCAAATATGACATTCTGAGGCTGGAGCCCTGTGGTAGAGGGATAGAATTCACCAAGTTGCCAATTCTGTTGCAGAGGCTTATAAAATAATTAGTGAGCATGAATTCAGATCATTCTGCAGGCTGGTTAGGAACACTATTCATATGAACAAGTGTTTGGATAATATATTTTTTTTTCTTTTGAAATCCAATTAATTGGGTTTCATGGCTACCCAACAGAGTAATTACTAGTCATGTTGGTTGTGAAGCCTAATTAGGATTATAACTGAGGTGCTGTAGTATAGCACTGAATCAGAAAGAAAAACCCCAAACCTGGCTGAGAGGAAGGGGTTTCTTTGAAATAAGGGAAGCTCATTAAAACCCTGTGCTCTTTAACTGCAAATTCGTTATTGTATATGACCAGCCTCCCAGCAAGGTCTAGCATGTAATGTTCCTTCCATCCGTCAGGTTTATGTCTCCTCCTGTGAAAATATAGTTGGGCAGTAGTGTGTTCCTTGTGACCTTCACATACCCTTCCTGTGTGACAGTGATGTGGTGGAGCCCAGCACAAGCAAGCTATTGTCCTTGCTTGCTGGATGAGTCCTTCCCGTTAGCACATGTGGCTGTGCTTTGCTGACTGACAGAATGCCCCTGCCCCCCAAGCCTCCATCCCCTTGTTAAAAAAATGAAAAGCACTGGGATTCAATATTTTCATAACTTTTGAGACCTCTTGCATGGCAAGGAAGGGGGAGGGATGAGGAGCAGCTGAATGGGATGTGGAGCAGCTGAATCAGGCTGATCCATCCTGCTCAGTTTGTCCCTTGGAGTTTCTTTCAGTCGGTATGCCTTCACCACCATCCAAACTTCTCCCCAGCAGGCAAAGTACCTCCTCTGCTCTATATGGCAGGCAAGAAAGGGTCAGGGTGAGCAAATGAGGTAGCCAGAAGACTGCTGGGGTCACAGCCTGTCTGGAAAGCAAGAAGTGAGTCTGGTGCTCACTTTTGTAATGTTTCTTTGTTCAAAGACTGAAAACCCAGGGGACTGCAAACTTCCTGGTCTTTTGAACTTGCAGAGCAGTGGGGTGGAAAATGTCCTAAAAGGGGTGGGGATACTGGGGGAACTCTTAGTTCTTCCAGCTTCAGTGGTGTCAACATTTTTATTTTTAAGGGGTGAATAAAACCAAGGAAATATTTCTGGTTTTATGACAACTGAAAGAGTACTCATCCTTTGATTTAGAATGCTTCCTAAGTTTGTAAAAGTGTGACAGCAGAACCTTTGCTCATACACCCTCGAACACCTAGCTCAAATGGTTGAGAAATTCTCACCACAGAAATTGTATGCATGTGATATATTCTTCCTGTCCCATGGATTGCCATTTTTTTCTTCCAATAGTTATTTTAGTTCTCACATTGCATGCTCACTGCTTCTCTTCTCCAGATATTTTACCATATCAAGTGATTATGCCCTGTGAACACCATAGCAAAGACATGTACTACCTCATTTCCAATGTGCATATGGAGATCCAGCATATTTAGAATAACCATTGCTGTTAGGGAAAAAAAAGGCAAGTAAACATCATAGAATTCTAAAACCCTTGTATTTGAACATTTTTTTTTTCCTCAGGCTACCAAAAATTGCTTTTGTTACCTGATATTAGTTCCTTGAAATAGAAGTATATCTTTCTCTGAAATATGGAGATGTTTAAGAAATTCATCACACAAGTTTACTGCTTTTTGTGATATATATCACAACTTCACTCAGTACTTTTTTTTTTTTTTCTTGTAGAATGGATGAAAAAGCTTGAAGTTCTTCAACAAATAAATTGTCATTGTTTTCTTCACAATTGATATAACTGATGTCTTTGTGAATGACATTTTGGATCCCTTTGTTTGTGCACCTTTGCTAAAATACAAATAGGTATTTTCTAAATGTTATATGTATTTTTATGGAAACTTTTGTGCCACTGGAGAGGTTACTGGATAGTTACCTACCGTGATAAAATGCTAAAATTATCATTAACCATACCACATTTCATGTAATCTTAACCTAAGGATGAAGGCCCAGTATTTTGTCTTTCTGGAAATGAACAGATCAAGGTTTAACTAAAATTACCTTGAAACTGAAGCAATGCTTTAAAACAAGATTTATATCAGTATAATTTGAGAGCACGTTTGGAGCAATACATCTTTTTGCCATTCATCCATTGCACAGTACCTGCCTGGTGTAAAAAAAAGAAAATGATGAAATCTTAAGGAAACTCTAAGGTTGTGAGCCTAACATTGAGGTTATGAACCTAATTCCTTTGAAAGCCACTGTAAACAAACAAACAAAGAAACAAACAAAAACAACAAAAATAGTGAAATAGAACTATGTAGTTTGGAACCGTGTAGTTTGTTTCCTTTAGCTTTATAAGTCTTGTACTTCTAATTCATCTCTCTCTTTGCTGAAGGTGAAATCTGGGAAACAGGTAGGTGCAGTTGTGGTACATTGTGGTTTGCCTGATTTCAAAAGTCATACTGGTTCACTCATGCAGTGAGTATTAACATGTGAGAATACATTTAACTAGTACATGGAGTTGTCCAAATTGTAGGAAACCAACAAAACTGTATAAAAGAATTAGCTGCCTAAATAGTCCATTTGTAGTGCACCAAATAGCCTTTTGTAAAACAAAACCACATTTTTAATCCCATGCTTTTTTTCTGTTTCTTTCAAATAATTTCTGGACAACATCCTTAATTTAATGTGTTCCTATTAAATAGGAAACAGCTCCCATTGAAAAAGTTTCTCTTCTCCCTCTCCTACTGTTGAAAATATAGAATGTAACTATATGGTTGAAATAAAAATAGCAGCATACTGAGTGCCATGAATACGGTCATTCTCTGTGAATGAATATAGCTGTGTTTTCTTTAGGGCACAAGAGCAAGTGAGCAGTGTTTAGCTAGCTATGGCAATAAAGGATATATTTATTCCCTGTGCTGCAGTCTGTGTTACATCAGGTGTTTGCAAGGGGAAAAAAAAAAGTCTTCCTTTCTTTAAAGGAAGGAAACGACAAATAAAAATGCCAAGTGTTGGCATAACGCAAAAAGAGGAAAAGACAACTTTTTGCTCTGATATTTTACAGCTCAGCAAAGAGCATTTTGTAAGTTTGTTCTGCAGCCAGACTTTTAATTAAAAACCATAAAATCCACATATTCTCTCTTTTGTGTCCTCAGTGCGTAACCAGAATGATCACATTGTCAATGGAGTCCCTGCAACATTGGCACTAACATAAATTACTTGTGGCCTCCAACATGCTAGCAGGCCCATTAAATTTCAAACAACCAATGCAGTTCCATTGGGATTACAAGTGGATCTTGCCAAAGTCTGTGCCTGTCTTTGTTTATTATGGCCAAGTCCAGGGACTTGTCCCTTCCCTTATGTCATGCTGGCCATCAGAGTTACGGAGGGGTGGCAGGCAGGGTGTCAGTGCCAGGCCACTCCTGGGTGGGTGCCTCACAAGGCTCACAAGTGCTCCACCAAATTTCGGCAGATGTTTCTAGGGACATTTTGAGGTTTGATCATGCCCCTGCTCTTCTGGGGCTACTTCCCTTAGAGCTGATGTTTCCTCTTTAATTGAGCAAAGACAGAAAATGATAAAAGGCCTTGGGTGACTGTATTACAGGAGGGGGCTTGTCAGGACTAAGGCTGCATCTAACATTCAGTTTGAAGACCTTTCCAGGAACCTCAGCTATCTCCTGTAGGATATCTTTGTGACTTAGGTGGCCTGCAAGATCACCCAGATGTGCTAGCCTCTGGATTTGCAGGCAGGTTGGTTGCCTGAAATGGTATTATGCCAGAGAGTGAAATCTCTTGCTAGGGAAGTTTCCTGGAAGGAGGTGACTGCTGTGCATTTTTCTCTGTGAGGCACAGCTCAGGAGTGTGGACAAATAGGAGGACATGCACACACAGTCACCCTGACACCATCAATAGCAAGTCCTGTTCTTTAGTGCAGCTTTATATACCTTCTAGTGCTTCAAGACAAGTTTTTATGCTCAAAAGCCAAACAGTCCCTGTACTGCAGCTGGGCATAATGAGCTGTAACCTTTTCCATGTTTTCAGAAAGGCTGAGCTGTGATTAAAATATCTGTTTCATGAATCTTAATAAAATATTAAATATAGCAACATAGAGAAGAGGAGAAGAGATCATAAAATGGGCATGAAATTAATTGTAATGTTATCACTCAAGCTTGCAGAATGTTCCCATCATGCCCCTGTATCTTCATGTCTGGACAGTCGATGGCTTATTTTTGAAGATAACAAGATGTTTTTTATGAAAAGATGAAAAAGAATGAATATATTAGGTCAGAGGGAGAGAAGAGGGATGTTATAGAATTAAAAATGAACATGGAAAAGTGGGTTGTCCTGGTGTCTTATTTAAATGATTTCATAATGTTGGGGTCAATTAAATTGAAGGGTAGAGAAATAAGAAAAATTACAGGGAAGTTTGCAAGAATATTCCGGAGTTAGCTGTTGAATCTCACTGCTACAAGCATCGCTGTGTGCACAAGCACAGCAGAACTGAGAAGGTTCTGATGCTGTCATTAAGAAAGGAAGCATCCACCATAATGAGAAATGGGATAACATCTCCACGATAATATTCTTCCTGTTTCAGCGTGCAAAATCCCAGGTGTGGTATGGTTAAGAAAGCTGCTGCCAGGGGCAAGGTATCCCACAGTGTTACAGGAATTGTTGGAATGTCTGGTACAGTCAGTGCAGGGTCCCATACCAGAGGAATGCTGGTCTGATAAGGACACTGATATTACTAAGCTTAATAAGACGATTTTTATTGTTTCCCAAAGACCTGATTATAACATTTGCCCATATTTACAGGCCCTTGATGCTGTGTGCATGAGCTGCTGATGTGATTTGTTCTGAGGTCAGGCATGCTTTCTGGGTTCCTCCAGGATCTCAGGAACTAATTTCTGCTGCCACATTATGTCCTCAAGGGCAAGATCTCACCTTAATGCAGACCTATTCTGCCCTGAGGTTCTAGCCTCAGCCTGTGCTCATCAGTTAAGTCAGCCATGGCAGGTTGGATTTGTTGGCTGAGACAGCATGGCATTTTTATTCCTAGTGAATATCACATTCAAGCCTTTGAATCTCACTGCTGTGTTGAAATCCAAACATTTCATTTGTTGTTGTTGTTGTTGTTTGCTTGTGTTTTTTGTTTGTTTTTGTTCGTTTTTTTTTTCTTATCCCTTGACATTTTCAGACGTCCAACTGCTCAATTTTTCTTTTCTTTTCTTTTCTTTTCTTTTCTTTTTTTTTTTTTTTTTATTTATTTATTTATTTGGCAACAGTGCAATGAGTCTTAGCCCATCCAATCTGAAGGTGCTGGGATGTGGGGATAAATTGCTGAAGAGGACAGTTTGCAGTGCTCCAGCGCTCTGTTCCACGTCTGCCTATTCTGCCCTTCCCTCCTCTTTTCCCTCCCCAGCAGTGACTCACATCTGTCCGTCCTCTGGCTCACCTCTCCCGCTCGCCTCCTTTCAGGCCAAGGAGAGGTGGTGATCTCATTTTTAGCCCAGCAGTCTGTGTGCTGCACAAGCTCTGCTTGCAGGGCTCCGGTACCCAACGTCTGTGTTCCTTCAGGACCTAAAAATCCAACTTCCCTTTCTGCATTTTTTAATCATAACTTATTCTGTAAGGTAAATTCCTGACATGAAGAAAGTTACTTGTTATTTATGGTACCATACAGGCAGGAGAAGGTTTTTGTATGGCGCTTTGCCCTTTGACCTTTGTCCTTCTGGAATTACTTTTTCCTTCTACTTTTCATCACAAAGTGGTGCTTTTATTTTTTCATAAACACATGCAGAGAGACCACAGCTACCTCCCTTGTCCAAATCAGTGTCAGACTGGTGTCTTTCTCCTCACATTTGAAGGTACAGGTCATAAATTCAGTTAATATCTTTTGGGGTTTAGTTTTGCTTTGTTTCTGTGGTAGCCAGCAAACAAGGCTTTGTTTGGCTTGCTTACATGAGTATGCAGAATTAAAATCCAAACTCGGAAGAAAAGTGATATCTAGGTAAGTATTTGGATTTGCATTATAGATGTCATTTGTCTCTGGCAAACTGATGAATTTTGTGCTGGTTGTCCTCCTGGGGACAAATCTTAGCCCTGTTGCTTTTTGAATACTGCCTTTGAGGGACCATTTTCCCTGTTCTAAAATAAGAGTTTGGAGCCTTTGTTTCACAGCATGCATAGTGATAACTTCTGGCCACAAATTTTTGGAGCACAGAAGCTGAGCACTGGTTCTTTACATAGTAAAATCTACAGATTTATTTCTAAGATATAGTTGAGGTAATGTATTCCTAACAGAGAATACATTCCTAGAAACAGAGCTTTCTAGTCTAAGAAGCACTGCAGCTGTTTCATCCTGGCTTTGCTGCATGAACTTGTCAATGGACAGAGATATGCCTAAATCTGGTTATGACAGCCTTGACATTTTTTTGTTATTGTTGGCTCAAAGCACTGGAATAAAATGATGTAGGAATGAGAAGCAAGCATAAGACAATGATGAAGACCCAATCACTGAGTCAATTTTTCCAAATCTCTAATTTAAGTTCTGAACTTTTTGGATCTTTTATTTTTCTTTCCCTCTGTCAGCAGAGGGTTGTGATAAGTGTTGCCATACATGTGGCCATTGGGGTGATGCTGTCCATTCACTGGGCCAGACCTGGAGTCCTCATGTGGTGCCACCAGAGAACCAGCTGGCACTGTTCGGAGTCCAGCCTGTCCTGATGACAGGTCATCTGAGATCTGTACTGTAATAGGGGACAGATCTCATTAAATGCTGAGCCGTCCTTTCGCTCTCCTGGGCTTCAGAGGATCTATGGATTCTCACCTTTTCTGTTACCTCCTGGAGGATTTCTGTGGCAGTCCGTCCCTGTCCTAGTAGCCTGTGCTGAACATGAGTATTTGACATTTCAGGGACTGAAACACACAGACTGCATCCTGTATCTTTCATTCATGTATATGATCCTGCCAATGCAGAGTTCAGTGTGTTATCAGGGCCTGGGAAGTCAGCAGGAAAACTTCGGATTCTCTGAAATTTTGGCCCAGTGCCACCTCTTCCACGTGATTATGCAAAGTTTAATGGAAAGCAACACCTCTCTCTCTCCTCTCCCTCGCTCACATCCAAAAAAAAAAAACAACAGCTACCCCACACCCCAAAAAAAAAAAAAAAAAAAAAAAAAAAAACACCACCCCCACACCCAAAAAAAAAAAAAAAAAAAAAACCCACCAAAAAAACCACCCTAGCCTGTAAGTGTCTTAAACCACATGCTGGCTCTTTAATGTGGTGTATTTGTCTGAAAGCTACTTTCCTCTCTGTGTGATACAGCGAGGTACCAGGAGCAGGAATTATTAGAAACTGCTGTTTTCCCCAGAGCAGTTTTGCTGCGTTGTTTTCATTTAGTGTTCTTTTAATAAAGAGTAAGAAAACAGTGAAAATGATAAGGCTGCACAGAAATAAAGATTTCTTCTATGTATGGAAATTACTGCAACAGAAAGGAATTTCAACAGTCTTAGGAAACCGACTATTAAGCCAGACCAAAGAATTCCCTCTAATAACGTTTTATTAAATTATACTGTTGAATTCTGTCAGGTTTTTTAATCCTTTCATAATGTCATAGGATTTCCTGATAGGGGGCTGGACTTGTTTTTGATTTTTTTTCCTAGTTGCATCTTTAGCTCAAGTGAACGAAATCTGAAGCACTGTGATGCTTGCATTCCCTGTATTTTTTCTCAGTAAAATATTTCTTGTTTGATAGAAGAGCTTGATTATTTTTATTCCTCCCCTTCCCCCAGTGGCTGAAAACTTTGTGTAACAAACCTTTTACATAGGAAATCAAGTCTGGTCAGGATATGTTGAAGGAAATATGTTAGCTGGGCATGATGACTGTGGATGTCTCCTTGATCTTACATCAAGCTGCTGTTTTACTTCCTCTGTGCCAGCCTTGCAGATCTCGGCTTTCCTGCTTGTCTTGGGTTCCCAGAGCTCCAGCCTGCCTCCATGGAAGGGAGCTGCCTACTGCATCTGGATTGCCATCTTCCTTTTCTCCTCAAACCACAAGGGAGCTGTGGACTTCTGCAAACCATTTAATACCTTCTTTGCTCGAGTGGTCTCTCACTTATGCCCTGTGTGTGTCCCACTGCAGGCTGCCTGTAGCAGCAGGCACTCAGCCACATCCTGTCAATACACGAAGGTCAGGGGATGCTAATGTGACATTTAACAGTGCACATTGCTGAATATGGCATTTTATTGGTGAAGGTCTCATAAAGAGGGCAGTTTAATGAGAATCAGGAAGTGAGCGTGCAGTTATGATTTTAAAAATGGGTACACATACAATTTTTCATAGTTTTCAATAAGTCGCTTCTGCAGAGACTCCAGTACTAGTTAATTTGTAATGGTTATATAGAAAAATGGGAAAAATGGCAAAAAAAAAATCTCCAGATTTTATGGAAGACCACTTCAACTCTGAAATTTAGGGCTAGGAGAGACAAATATATTATATTGTGCTTTCGTCTATTGTATAAAATTAATATGGCCCCGAAGAGAGAAAATGGTCAGGCAATGCTGCTGCTTTAGCTTTTAAACAGAAGCTTGCTAGACTTAATAGATATTTTTGTTTTTAGCAGGGAACATTATACAGTACTAGAGACTGCAATGCCATTATCCCAGTCCCAACTCTGATCTACATAAGTGTTGAATTGACCTGAGTTTTCCTTGCAGCTGTGCCCATTTTTTCTTCTGTCTTTTAGGTATTATGAGATTTAAGTGGAAGATTTCTATGAATAAATGATCATTCATACCTCGCTTTCTAGTCAAAATGACCCACCTATGGAGAAAAGAAAAACAGGCTTTGTTAAATAACCTGTGTAAACTGGCTGCCTCGTTTCTTGCCTCTGCTTTTCAGCGCCTCACTGAGGAAGGTTGATTTGCTGAAGTGTTTTTGAAGCATGGCATTCATCAAACCACACCACACCAGCACTCCACAAGAACACGGAGATGAGGCCTGGTAACAGAAGGAAAGATCGTGGCTGGTACATCGTCAAAGGACAAATCATCTCCCCCATCCCCTTAAACAGACGTCACACATGTAAAAGACAATCACAGGGAAAAAAAAGAAGAAAGAAAAGAAAAAGAAAAAAAAAAAGTCAATTAAAAACACTGGATCTAATTTACTCAGCAGAAACATGTTTTCAGGAAGGATTAGGAGGGAAAAAGTGGAGAGGAAATGAGAAACACCCTTGTCAAGGTCAGATGTAAAGCAGAAAGGCTTTACTTGTTTCATATCAGAGTGTGGGGGAGAATGGCAGGCCCTAGAAAATGGTATCACTTTCTAATCATGCTTGTGGCCCCCAAGACCACAACCCACAATCAGAGAGGGAAAGTAGCTGTCAGACAAATCTGCCTAATTGAAAAGTCAGCATGTGACAGCAAGACACCCATAGCTGGTAGGTTATGAGAGGGTTTTTGTTTGTGCTAGTTTTTATTATTATTATTATTTCTCTTAAAAGTCACCAGCTGTGCACATCTTTGGGCAGGTGACAGGAGGGGTAGTCTGTCTGTTCAATGAAACGCACCATTTTCACTCAGCTCATGTGCTGTCACTCTGAAGAGTCCACCTCATCATGTGTGCTCCAGCACTGGGATGAACTGTGATGGAAACGGCTTTCTGCTAGTGTTCCCACCAGCAGCACCACCCCTGCCATTTAAGCCATTAGTCCTGTAGGTGTTGCTGGTCACAAGCTGTTCAGGGAGAAACTCCTGTGCCGAACTGCAAAAGCAGACTTGGGTCTGATGGTACCCAACAGCTTCTGGGGACTGGAGATCCTTGGAAACACAGATGTGAGCTTCTCACACTTGTATCTGAGCTTCTGTCTGCCCAGCTCATAGCTCTGTGCAATGGGCTTGGAGAATGGCTAACAGCACCCATGGGCTGGCGGTAGAGAGGTATTGCTCAAGTGTAGCTTCAGCCATCCCTCTGAACGCTTAATGATTCCCAGGTCTTTCACTGGCTTTTCTGAATGGAGTGAACTTCATGGTCTCTGAGCTGAAAGAGATTTCCTCGTGGGAGTTGGTATTAGTGTATAATTATGCTAATTGGTGCTGGCAGGAAAAGTAATTAGGAAAGGGAAAAGTTAGCTTTTTGATCAGTCTTTTTTCACAGCAAACAATGTATCCTGTTCTCCTTAAAGAGTAAGTGGAGAAGACCTGGGCAACGTATGAGTTTTACATTACTGAAATGCTGGAGTCACATGCACAGTAAGCAGAGGGAAAAATTAGAAGCATTAGAAGTTTAATAACCCAAATCTAATGAAAAAAAAAATAAATAAAATAAAATAAAAATAGGGGAGATGTATCCACCTAATAAATGAAGGTAAACCCAATTGATGGATATCTGTAGTACGAGGGAAGCAGTGGATAAAATCCTTATTACTTAAATTGGAAGTTGGTAAACCTGATTTCCTCATTTATTCCTGTTTACACTACTGCCTTACTTGTAGTTTGACCAGCCCCAGCATGCTTCAGGCCCTACACAAATCTGACACTGGCTAAAAATCATAATGATGATCATAATAATATGGTCTGATTGTTTTTATTTGTTTTGTGAGCCACTGGACAACAGACAGGTCATGTTTTCCAGCTTGAGCTAGTGAGACAGGACACACATACACATGGCTTTCATGTGTAAAAGTGGAAGTTGAAATTTCTTTTGTTATTGCTTTAGTCCACTTGCTCAGGCTATGAGGAAGTATACCAAAACTCCATAATAAATCAAGGAAATAACAAGCCAGCACCTGGTATGAGACAGACACAGGATAAGACTGTTCAGCAGCATTGTCATAGCGGGAGTTGTTTGGTGTCTCATTTGTCTTCATCCTAAGACTCAGCCCCATTTCCTGGTGTGGTAGCCACACTGAGTATCTACAGCCTGCCAGGAGGACAACTGCCCCTGAACTGCTGCATCAACCAAAGTAAAGCTCTGTGACTTCTTCTCTAAAGGGACTCTCAGCCCAAAACACGCTCAGGCTACAGATTCATCTTTACACCTGTGTGTGTTTCTGTGACAACAAATGGAATGCTGGAACCATTTTTCACTGTCCAAAATCTGATTCTTTGGTTTATGCTTGGTGTTGTATACTTCAACAGGATTTGCTTACTTTCATAGGAATATACATTTGCAGTTGCTTTCTTGCTGGAAAAAAAGAGAAGTGATTCAGAGATTAGTAACATAAAAAAACAGTCCTCTTTTGGTTTCCCAGGATATTTCCTTTATTGTTCCTGCCTATATCCTCAACTGTGAAATATATTTAAAATATTGTGTGTCCTAGGGATACTAAAGAGACTTATATGCCAGGCAAATAGCTATCCATTCCAATAAATAAATAAATAAATAAATAAATAAATAAATAAGACAAATAAGCCCACCTTGTCTAAATCTGAGGTATGTTCATTTTTTAACATTTTTGAAGTCCAAAAAGAGTTATGAGATTTCAGAAATGTGTTTCTCAAAAGTAAAAGTTTGAGACATTTGTTTTTGACAGTAACTCTGTAATAAGCCCCCAGTTTTCAGGAAGAAAATATCCTTGTCCTTAGCTAGTGCTAAATCTTGTTAAATAAAATACTGTGCAGATAAAGGACTCACGGTAACGATAAAGGAATAAAACACAGCAAATAGAAAAGCTGAGGAAGGATGGACTTTAAGTATTAATATCAGAAGCAGTCTGAATGTTTTCTTCAGAGTGCTTCTTCAGAGTGGGCTTTGCTTTTTGTTTGAGAGGCCATGTACTAGTACTAGTTTTATAAATGATCTACATGGACATTTCTGTGGAAATTCTACCTGCACTTTATGAGGCTGATACTCCAGAGTGCTATTTAGCATCCTAACAAGGTGATTAATAATGCCTATGTTAATAGCTCTTCAAAGGAGCACATCACCTGCCCAAGAGTTGTTGGAACAAGGCAATCTACAAAACTCCACTATACAGGCTCTGTTTCAGTTTGTTCAACCTAATCCCATGCTAAAAGGTCCATGACCAACACAGTGCACTGAGGAATATTGTTGGGAAGAGTTGAAGAGGCTGTGCCAAGTTACAGAGAGCAGTGTTGCCTAACCCCTGTCCTGTTTATAAGTATTGTGGAGGAGGACATTAATTTCACCACTGGCTATTCCTACCATGCCGAATTAAGTAAGATCCATTGTCAGTTTGTGTCAAAATTTCTATTGACATCACTTGGTGCAGTTCTGCTGCAGCATGGAATTAAATAAAGTGAGTACAAGCCATTTCCTAGGGCACATTTCACTGCCTAGGTTATACGGCCCAGAAAAAAAAAAAAAAAAAAAACAGTCTAAGCAAAGTAAAATCCATGGGGCTGTCACTTGGCTTTATATTTCTGCTTAGACAGGAAAAAAACTCTGGAAACTAAGTTGACACTGTTTTATTATTTGATCTTTAACAGCTTGCCCTCCATATGGAAAAGCTTTAAAATTTAACTGGAATATTTAACCCTTCTTCAAGTCCCTTACAAATTGTAACAGAAAACAAGCCTTGGTTAGTATTTTTTATCCTGCAAATTTTAAAAAAGAAAAGAAAAAAGTAGTTGTTGAATTTTAAAATTTGGATCAGTTATTATTGAAAATACCATAGCTATGGTAAAGTTAACAGAGTAATCTGGATTTACACCATATAAGAATATGACCTGAAGAAATTTGACAGTGGCCAGTATATTCAGTATTCCCCTATTTTCAACCCTGTTAAAGGCTGATAGGTTTTCCCTGAACGCTGTCTTGCATATTTCCCATTAAGGCTACGTATCTACAAGACAGTATTTGTACAGAGCTTCTTTTTTAGCTTTGGTTCCAAAGGGAGTAAGACTTATGCAATTGTGCTGTCTGTCTATTTTGGAAAGAGGATGAAAGGGGAGAGGCAGACAAACAGCATATTAGCTTGGAGGGTGATTTCAGCCAGGCTTGAGAGAGAAGGTAGAGGCACACAGCCGTTGCAAAACCAGCTGCTGGCTGAGGAGATGCCCAGCAATTGTGAGATGGGCTGGCAGGTAGAAACATTCAGAAGCAGCTGGAGTTGGTGCTGAGCACACGTGCAGAGATCCTCATCATCCTCACCATCTGCACAGCTCTGCAATCTTGTGGGTGAAAGAACTTCAGCAGGCAAAAAAAAAAAAAAAAAGGAAAATCAGGATTTCACGGTTTCTTCTGCCAACTGAACACCTTGCAGCATCTGGGGGTAGGAGGGATGTTGTTGGTTTTTGTTGTTGTTGTTTTTTTTTTTTTCTTTTTTTTATTTTTTTTAATTTCATTTTTGAAGAACTAAGCACTTCTGTTAAGTAGTGTACAGGGCTTGTTTCTGTCCTACATGGATGCCATAGCCTTGTACTGTTTCTTTCTGAAGCCAAGGCAGAACCAAGTTAAGCAAAGCTGATTCAAATATGTTTGATGTACTACTGTTTAACCTGCAAGCCGCAGTCTTCTTACTTCAGTCCACCATAAAACAAACGGGGGAAAAAAAAAATGGAACAAGAGGAAATCTTTAGCTATCTTTCAGATCAGGATGAAAACCATGCCTGAATGATTTCTGAGCCTTCCCAGCTTTTGTTAGTTTACACTGATCTGCTTTGAATGCTTCATTTTCTTAAATGTTTTGAAGCCATTATATCTTTCTCTATTTGCACTTCACTCCAGACACTCCTAAATCTGTTCCAATTAAGCCAAGTATATATGTCCAAAGCAAACACATATTTAAGACAGAATATGGCAGTGATCCTATTTAGATACATACTTCAGTTTTCACTTACAAGCATTCCCACTGAGTTTGAGTCTTTTGCAAAATTAAGTGTCTTTAATAACTCTGCACAATTAGGGCCAAGAAAAGGGACCTCTGCACTCAGTGCTCTGTCTTGTGCTCTGTATGTGACCTTCATCGGGTCACTTCACCTCTGTTATGCTCTGTTCCCAAACACTAAAATATCAGCTACTTAACATGCCTGGTATTAGCAACACGAAAATTGCTAGCCTTATTCTAACACCTAAAAATGCAGTCATCGGGACTGCAATAGGGAAAAGGTTACAAACGCACAAACATGTTGTGACTGAGAAAACACAAGGAGAGAAGGCAGCCAGCAGTGAAAGAGAAGAACCAAGAGAACAGTCAAAATGAGTTAAAGATATTGAAAAGGACAGAGCAAGAACTGTAAAATGTATTCAGGGGTGGGGAGAATGGAAGGATGAAGGAGAGTTTTTTCACCTTGCAAGACAGATTTTTGAAAGGTGGGGATATAACCCTTTATTTACTGCCAAATATATTTTTTACTGACATGTAAAATTTAATTAATCATATAAGATGATATAGTAGACACAAAAATTATATGCACAATGACTAACTGCAGAACTATATTTTTTCTCAGATGTTTATCTATTAGTTTAGAAAACTAATAGATTATAGAAACTAATAGATATTAGTTTAGAAAACTAATTCTCATTGTATTTGAGTATTAACCAAGTCCAGTTATACTCATGATTTGGAGAATTACTGGTGCATAAAGCATAAAATGGTAATATATTTTTATGAAATACTGGTCCCAGTTTTTTCTAACTGCCTCATTTTATTTCTCTAATGCAGTTATTCTTTCATCTTTGATTTATTATTTTTTCTAATAAAGAGGCAAATCAAGAGTCCTCATATAGTGTTGTCCTGATCCCATTTCCCCACCACCACCCAGATTAGATCTGGAAGTATCCAAGCACATGGAGCCCAGTGGTATAAACTGAAACAGCTATTCTATTCTTTTGTGGGGAAAAAAAAATAAAAAAAAATCACTTGTTTTCCATTGCAACCTACTCCCTTAATTTCTTTCCTTTTCAGAGTTAGGTACACTGGCCAGACTGCAGATTTTTTATTTTTATTTTTACCTTCAGCACCATTATTGTGATGTCTGGATATTGTGGATAACACTTACTGATTGGCATAAAAGTAACATAACATCAAAATGTTTAGTTCAAAAGAGAGTGGAGAAGACTTTTCAGTGTCTTTAGCAGTTAAAGATATACTTAATCTGTTGCTAAACTTCAGCCTTGCTACTGTTCTTGGTATCATCTTAGAGATCCAAAAGGCTCAATACTATTTTTTAAGGCAGTCTTTTTAAGGGTTGATTCAAAAACTGATGGGAATATTTTCACGATGATAAGATCATTTGTTTAGTTACTTCAAATCACGTCTCATGCCCACAGTGTAGGTTAGCTTTTAAACTAAGCTGAAGTCCTTGATCTTTTTTTTACTCATCTTGGATAGAGATGTTTTGCTAAATGAGCAAATACACAGAAGCTCCCTGTTTGACAGAGGAGTGGGAGGACTGCCAGCACAAAGATAGATGACAATTCTGACAACATCCATTTTCAGTTCTCCTAGGAGCCCTTTCTAGTCAACCTTTCCAGAAAATAAATGAATAAACAAATTAACAAACAAACAAATAAATAAATAAATCCCAAACCACACACTAATTACACATGTGTAGTTATAAGCATTGAACTGTTCTATGAAATAATGCACATTCCACAGTTAACATTTTAGGTCAATTTACAGATACGCTCAAGCTTGCTATTGCACGACACTGACAGTTTTGCATGAGATGTCTACCAAGTGACAACAGAGGAGAGATGGAGAAGAAAGATGAAAGCAAAGACCTTCCTTACTTAAGTGTTCTTGGGACACTTATTAGGTCAGTTGGGGTATGTTGCCAATAATATATGTGGATGCTCATCAGAAAAAAACACATACTTGGGTTTCATTTATAACTTGGGTTTCATTTATTACTTTATATTTGAAAATTTCATGGGCATGAGATAATTGAAGTGCCAGATACTTTCTGTGGTAAAGCAGACCCACTTAGAGTGAAGAGAGCACTACAGCTAGCCTGCTCTTTCATTTCCGTGAAGGAAAGTCTGTGTTGATGTAACATGCACCAAGAAATAAGAAATGCTTTTAAATATTAAGGGCAGTTAAAACTGGAGTGAATAGTGCTGTTACAATCCTTCACATGCACATCCTTTCATCTATCCTTCTGTTAAATTCTGATGAATGAATTAGATCATTTGAGACTTTCTCAGTTTATTCGGTCAAAGTCAACCTGCTGTGCGTGAGAAGGCAGATATTGTGGATACAGATCTACTTATGCAACTAATCTCTAGAAATGCTTTGCTTTTTTGTGACAAGCCCTTGTGGTTTCAATGAAATAAAGTGTAAAGTGGGATACAGGTTGGTGCAAGGGGAAGGGATGCATGGCAGTCTGTCCTGTGTTGGAAGTCTGGACTGTGCCACGGGCATGATTTCTCCAGCACGGGGTTAATGTTGGCAGAACTACTTCAATAGACAGTGTGCTCACCTCAGGGGTGCTAATACAGAGCCTACCTGCAGGCATTCCCACAAAAAGTATTCAGTGCTGGTCTTTTGGAACTGTCGAAAGAGAAATCTCTATTTAAGACCAATTTGTGAAATTTCTGCTCCCCGGGCTTCATAATGCTGGAGGAAGAGAATAAGCCATGTGAGTAGGTACCAAGTGTCTCCAGAGCTTCCACGTTATGGAAATAATTCTCTGAGCTGTAAGGGGCATCGTTCTTGTTTTGCTCACAATGCCTGCCTCATGAAAACCTACACCTCCTGACACTCTCCAGCTGCAGACAGTGGAAAATGTGTGGCATTACAGGAGCTTCCAACAGCTCTGATTTTTAGGAAAAAGTTAGAGAGAGAGAAAGAAATAAGTCATCCATGCTAAATGACTAATACTCTCTAAAAGATTTGTGTGTGTGTGAAAGGAGAGGGTAGCCCAGAGATCACATTGTGATTTATTAGAAAGACACATTGAAAAATCTTTGTCTCATAGAGAAATTGCTACCATATATTCTCCTGTGTGTCATCTTGTCCATATTATAGGTTTAATGGTATAACACCCTAGTAACTTGGATTTCCTCCTAGGTTAAATTCACATTTGCAGGTGAGTTCTAAAATCCTTCACAGGGAATGTGAATAATGTCTGCACTCTGTTTGAACATCACCTATTTTCTGGGACTGAGCTGATTATAAACCTTGTCTGTGTCTTGTGCTGACTCTGCAAAGCTATGTTTTAGACCATTTAAAAGAACTGTAACACACGTTAAAAACAGGTCTATATTAATTTACTAATATACATCTTTTGCATAAAAAGGGGAGATGGTTAAGTTTTCAGAGAGGGTCCTAAAACACTCAGCATATTTTCTCTCTCTCTATATGTACATAAGTGTTGTTCATTTAAGCAGTGGAAAGAAAGAAAAGCACACACATTTCCAGTCCACAGAGAAGAAAAGGGTCAGGATCTGGCTTGACACTGCAGAGGTAACTGAAAACACTGTTTCCCCCTCTTCAAACTCCAAACATTGCAAAAAGCTGCCTGAAATTCCAGATGTTCCAGTCCCTCCCTCACCAACTCCAGCGAAACATGACAGGTAAACAATACAGTACACTCTCTACAGAAATAAAATAAATGAGGAATGTCCAAGTGTGTGGCTGAAGAGCTTTGTCAGAGCATGAGAGGGATGGATGGAAACAGCCTAGCCAAAGTATCTGCTCCTTTTCCCTTTTCTCCCTCTCCATCTGCCAATTTGTATTTCACAAGATGATGAGTTACAGAAGGTTGTGAACCAGCACGGTGTGGCCTTACCTCATACCCCTGTGAGAAGGCTGAATGCAAAGGCTGTATGCCTAATTCCCCAAGTACAGCATGGGTCATAACCTGTTATTGTTGTTTGGTTGTAGTGGTGCCAGAACAGACATTTTTCTTGTCCAGATTCCAGTAATATATCTCACAGCTTGCTTTTTTTTTTTTTTTTTTCATTAGTTATGTAGTCTGTCTTCTCAGCTTACATTTTCCCCAGTACCGTCCATCGCTCCATTGGCTACTAGACTGTTGAAATCTGTTGCAGTCATTCCCCCCATGATGATGTGGGAGAATAAAATACTGTCACTGGGGAATTACTGTATGTGAATAGTAGAGGGAAAGAATGACACATGCTTTGTGCAAAGCTGGCCACTGCCTCACATGCAGTTGTTATTTCTCCAGAACTTTTCCCTTGCTGTCCCTGCACCCTCCCGAAAAATAAAAATTAGGAAAAAAAAAGGCAAAACAAAGTGAAAATATAAATAAAACAATAAAACAACCAAACAACCCCCCCAAAAATCAACCAAACCAAACCAAACAAACAAACAAAAAAACCACAGAGAGTGTTTGAGGATTCTTTCATAGGGAAATCACTCCAAATCAACACTAAATGGAAAAGTAGGAGGGTGGGAAAGCAAATTCACATGTGGACTGATCGGATGTGAGGACTTGTCCTCACTTGGTTGCAACAGCAGACCTAGGGCCGTTCTGCTTCTCACAGTTCGGATTTGTTTTGAGGAGGTGGTGGAGAAGCTGGAAAGGGATAAGTAGTAGTAAATTTTTCCAGGTGATTACACATCCATTAACCCACTTTGTCTGTTAGTCAAGTGCCCGTTGCTAGGAAGAGATGTGGTGAAAGATGTGAAACCTTGCAAGAAAACAGACATCACATATTATGCCCAAAGAATGGTTGATAATTTCCTTCTCTTGATGTTAGATATTCCCCTGGTTTTGTGCTATACATTAGGAGCATTAGCTGTTTTTTTTTTTTTTTTTTTTTTTTTTTTTTTTGCCTATGAGCTCAAACAGTATCAATTTGTAAGAAAATGAAAAAGGACGGGATCCCTTTTAAAGAAAATGTCATTTAATGTTGTTATTGAACCTTTTAGAGGAGTAGAATTCAGTTGCTGACTGAAAGAAATGTTCACAATATCTGAGTTTGGTCGTCTCACCAGATGTGTAGATCTCTTTCCAGTCGTCTCTGCAGATGTAAGCTGCACCCCAAATTGTAGGCATGGCACAAAACACATAAACTTGTCTGTTCCATGTCTCTTCAGTGAGACAAAAGTGAAGTCATGTCTTGATGAAATGCAGCTTGATTTCATTTTGAAACATGGCCTTTGGTTTTTGGAATAACAAATGAAGTTTCCACTAGTCCATCACAGATCCTAAAATTTTAATTTGTTTCTTACAGTCTCATCTACTGGGTTCAGCAGAGTGAAAGAGAAACTCATCTTCATTGACTTAACACCCCCACAAATATTTGTAATGTCTTAACTGTGGATAAAACCTTGAACAACAAGGCAAGTAAACCACAGAGGTTCAGAAAGCTTTGAGACTATTTCAAAGTATTCACAGGTATTTAAGGTAGCTCCTTCACATCCTGGAGTCCAAGTTGTGTCACCTCAGCCTGGAAGTCGAGCAGGGCCTGGATGCGGTGCTGGTTGTGCAAGCTCACAGGGACAGGAGAGGAGCAGGCCTAAACAAAAGTGGCTATAGTATAACAGTCCCAGAGACCTCCAAGGGAGACAAGAGCAGCTGCTTTTTCAATGCAGAGGGTAGAATTGTGCCACTGGGCTTCCTGAAGGAGCAGAGTGAAGGAGGACGAACAAAAGAGCTCATGGGGAGAGGGACAAAGAGGTTTATCCCCCTTCAAAACAGCAGCACTACCTGTAGGTAACACATTTGCGCATAAGCCTATCCGTGCACTTCAGTCTAGGAGGCAAGTGCAAATGCAGTTCCCATTCTCAAAGGAAAACATGAAATTTCAGCTTGCATAGTTATTCTGTTACAAACTGAATGGGTAATGGAACAGATTAGGACTGCCTGCCTGCATATTTTCTTCTGTCTTTATTTGAAGATAGAGATCTCAGATGTGAAAACAAAATTTAGGAGAGCTTACCAGAGCCTGAAAATAATATTATTTATGGATAAAAATGATTTAAATTGATCTGAGAGACACAGTTTTGAAGGTTCTGGCCTAAATATTCATTTCTGGGAAAGCTAGAAAAATAAAGAGTATCATGTCCAATTCCCTTTATAAATGATTTTAAAGGTGCTTACGCCAAGATCTGGAAGGCACTGTACAGACACAAAACTCCTCTCCAGGAAAGTTACAAATCTAAATAAACAAGACATACAGTCAGCTGTAGATGCCCAGTGGAGGAGCAATTTCCTTAAGAATGGAATACATCAGTAGTAACGCTCAGAGGAGAAAATCTAGTGTCTTAATTGCTTTAGGTAAAATATAATGCTGACTGCCTTGCTCCAAGGTCAAAATAGCATATTTTTATCTTCTGATGTCACATCGTTGGAAAAGTCTAGGAAAGGATGTTATCATTTGGTGGAGGCCAACGAGAACAAACTGTGAAACGTGACTGATGAGGGAGAACTACACAAAGTTACTTAGCTTGCAAGGATTGTAAAGGGGGAATAGAGCTACCCCAAGGGTATGAAAGCCCATTGCAAAAATGAGGGAAATTATCTATGGTTCCTTCCGCTACAGATGTTGAGAATAAGAAGGAGAAAACATGAGTCAGGTTCAGCATCACAAAGGACATTCTCCTGGTAAGGATAGAGAGAGGATGTAGGGACTGACTGGATTGTGAGCCATTCAGTCTGAACCCATGGGAAATACATAAAAACCATTTAGGTTGGCAGGAATGACACAGGAATAATTGGACTTTCTTTGATGTAAACAGGTAAGCTAGATGTCCTCTTGAGGACCTCCCATCTCATTTCCTATGTACTGAGACTCCAAGGTAAGAAAAGTTTTGTCTGTGGCATTTTAAAAACTTTTGAGATTCCTGCATAGAATATGCTACAGAGAAAAAACACAGTAGTGATTATTAGTGTGTATTTATGTTTACATAAAATTGTGTATATTTGTGACCAGGACATGAGAGAGTGAAATCTTTTAGCAACACTGCTACAAAGAGCTGATCTTATTTTCTTCCCCTGTTGCCTGTCACTGGAAGTCAGCTCATGTCACACCTGACAGTATTCAGGGGGGAATACAAAAGGTGGTGAAAGAGGGTGCAGCATTATTCATAGACACACAGGCGGAGGTTACCTTGTGCTCAGCTAATTATTTCAAACATATATATATGAAGTGTTGAAAACACAGATGCTCTAGCTGCCAATTCTTCCCTTCACCTCTAGGATGTCACAGGCCTTGTGTCTTATCTTCCTCTCACTACTGCTACATCCCTCTCCTTCCTCAACCCCCCCCCCCCCCCATGCCCCCCCCAAAGATAGCTTGTAACTTCTGTTACTTTCCTGCTCGGGTATTTGGCTTCAAGTGTCAACAAAAGCTTGCCAGCAGCTCAGGCCTGCTGCTTTACTTGGCTGCTATTGGTGTTCATTCATCATAACCCATCTGCCCATGTTATGCCTTTTGGTCCCTGACCACCTCGTTATGTGCAGGCAGGCTTTCTCCTCTGCACTAAGGGGGTGGAATTGCAAGGGGTTCTCTGCTTCTTCCAGAAAGATTAATCAGACATCAGTACAAGATCAGACTTACAGAGGATCTCTTCAAAAACTTCCAGTACTCCTTATTTCTCTGCCTGTGTGACAGCCCGTCCCTTCACCTCCTCAAGTTGCACAGGGCTGAAGACATACTGCTTCATCTCAGTTTCCATGCCTTCTTTCACCAAGAGGTCAGTGCCAGGAAGAAATCCACAAGTTAACAGAAGGAACATTTTCAAAGCATCACACACACTAGGGACAGCGAACAAGGGAAAACAATGTTTAGTATCCCATTGCTGAATATAGGTATGGCTTATTCCTCGGCTATGGAATTTGCTCATTAAAACAGATTCATCATTCCTTGTGGACAGCTACTCTGCACGTGCAAATCTGCCTTGCTCCATTCACTTCTGAGAACTTACACTGGTTTATGCTTGTAAGAGGTTTGTCCCACATATTATAAGAAAGAATTAATAGATAACACCACCTTATTTAACTCCTTGCATTCATGGATCGTGAGATTGAACACAGATGTCCAGATGTAGGAAACTTCATGGTGAAAAAAAAAACAATAAAAATACTTCAATTTGCAGATGAACTGAACTCAAGCTTCACAGCAAGGTATTGTACTAAATAAAGGGAATGTTGCTGCAGGTGTCTAGTACAAAGAATAAATAAAAGCTTGCACTCCATGTTGTATGGACAAAAGCTTGTGAAATATTATACCATTAGGGAGAGATTTTCCTGCTTTGATTCATTAATTTCCCTTGAAGGCGCTTCATTTCCCCTCCCAATATTCTGTCAGTTATTTTTTTGCCCCAACACCCCTTGAAGTGTGAAAGTGCTTCAGCTCCAGGTCTGGCTCGTGCCCTCTCTTCTCCTCTGTCTGTGACCTTAGGACTTCAACACTATTTTCTTTCCTGAGTCAGGAAGAAAGGGGCAGCTGGATAGGACCTTGCACTCATCACTGTTTTTTCAACTACAATATGTTTGCTTTTCTTTTCCAGCTGCAGTTTTATCTTGCCTTCTTCAGTCACTCTTCTTTGGCATGTATGTCGTGGGCTCAGTTCTCCACTTACTTTGCATATGTACAACATTGTTGGCTTTAGGGAGGTTTATGGTTTTAACTGAGAAGGCAGCTTGATGCTGTTCTTGTGTTGTGGACATGCGTTCCACCAACCTTAGGAGGAATGAGTTGCCACAGGTCATGAAAATCCTGTAGAAATGTAAGAATTTTACTGATATCATGTAAAAAATTAAAAAGAAAAAAAGAAAAAGAAGGGCTGAACAAATCTATCATTGTGGTTGCTGGAAGAGGGAAAGGAGGGAGGGAGTGAACAGCTGCAATCCTCTTCTTTTGCATCGCAAGCAGACTGTGACAGTATAATTCTTTTAGCACTTCTCTTATTGTGTACTTTTCCTCATCTTCCTGAGGCTAGATTTAGATTCCTGTCTGGCAAGATGGCAATTAGGCCAGATAAAATCTAGATGTGACACCTAGATTATGGCAAGGCATTCTAAAATGAAAAAGAAGATTCTGCCATTTGTGCCATTGAATTTCTTTTTTAGGTGCTCTGCTTCAAAGGTAGGTTGGGTAGGTGAATAGGACAGTGCTATTAATCAATTAGATCTGCAAACAGTTCTCTTAATTAAGCACAATTTCTTTACCAAATAGAACATTAAAAAATAATAATAATCTTAATATGTCTGGGAACATACTGCAGTTTCAGCTAGGTGTCCATCATGGACAGTTTTTTTTCAGACACAGGCACTTAAATTCCCATAGAACTCCACCCTGCAAGTTGCGACGCACTCTGACCTTAGTCCAGTAAAGCACTTAAACACATGCCTAACACAGACATGCTGATCTTACTGTGTTTCCTTGCATGCTTAATATGAAGCACATGCTTAATAGCTTTGCTGGAGCGGGATCAGGATGCTTTGCAGCTTGCACAAAGGGACACATCACTCACACAGATAATCATAAGGGTTTGAAAGCCTTCATAAATTAGCAACCAGTGATTTACTACAACAGCTAATAGCTATTGTTTCTCTTGAAACTCATGAAAAGAAATCAATTTTTGAATAGAGTCCTCTTTTTAAGGTCACTTTGTTGGCTCCAGTTTGTCAAAGCATTTGCTGTTAGCCTCCATCTAAAAATAAGATAGCATTAGTCAGTGGCACAGCAAGGCCAAAGCCATGGAACAGACCTTTGCCTGGATGACAAACAGGGACATCTTTGCTATGGGTTGTACAGGTTGACCTGTCTCTCTCTAGTTTCCTTTTGGACTGGTACCACTAATTCCTTGGTTTAGAATCCAGTGCTTGGGTGATATTTCCACACACGTAGAAGTTATTGAACTATAGCTAGCAAGAATCTGCAGGGGAACCTCACTGATTCGGATCCCCATATTGCTGCTCCCCTGCATGTGGCCACAAGTGGGCACATGCACACTTAAACAGCTAGATACCTCATTACATTGGATTCTTTCTACTTAATTAATGGAAAGGGCTGTGTGCATCTAACTTGGATCAACATGTCCGAACACTCTGGCCCTCAGGCCCATGTTCTGGACAGAACCTGCTGCTGCCATTGTGGTTGCTCTCTTGCCTGATCAGATGTGTTGTGAAGTGAAGAAAGACATGTCACAGAAGTCTCTGGCTAGCTTAGGGCAAAGTCAGTGTATGTGCGATTTAGCAATACTCAACTGGAGCCCTGGGTTTCATCTTCTTTTAAACTATCACTTTTCCATATAGATTCTTTAAATGTTTATTTCATAGTACAGATATGTCTTTGCCACATTTTTTCTGTTATTGAGATACTCAGCCAACACTGACTGTGTATTACCTGAGATTTTCTTTTTCACTCCATCCTCAAATCCTTGGCTCACACTTGGAAATCTACAATGGCTAGACACAGATTAGTTCAACAGAAATTCTTGATGACCATGACAGCTATAGCATCTGTGTTTTCAACACTTCACATTATATATATACTTGAAATACTAAATGCATTTTATATATATATAAATTTTTAGACAAATAAAATAGAGGTCATTCTCAATAAGTAATCTTAGAAATGGATAACTGCAATGGCAAGTCCTTACTGTGGCATTTAAAATGCATGATAAAAACTGAAATCTGCATGCTTTTTAGTTATGTGTGTATATGAGCAAGAACCTATCATATCATATTTCTAGTTTTCCTCCTTATTAACCATTATTAGAGAGACTGCATCAGCTCTGCATGCTTATTCTCATGTTTCCAGTGGGCACGCGTGATGTTCTCTGAGGAAGGCTGTAGCAGTGGCAGAAGCACTGAGCATTTCGCTTCCACCCGAGGGGCTCTGGCATAACATTGCAGCAACAAGAACATAGCTCTGAGCTGCAGACCACTACTCTTGGGCACCCCTGCGAGGTCTAGAGATCCACCCCAACCCTCAAGTCTGTCTGCTAGGCTTGCAGCCATTGGAAAAGAGAACTTCATCCAGTGAACCCTGGTGCTTGTTCACCTTCTGCAAAAGCCTTTAGGTTTGGCAAAAGGCTTGGAGAGACAAGAAACCTGCCATTTCTCTGCAGCAACTTGTATGAACAGATATTCTCTCTCATGGGCAAAAACATTTGCCTCTATTCAGAAGTGAGCTGTTGGGTTTCAGCTTCTCTTATTTTATGCTTAGGACCAGAACCATGGTCAGTTGGTTGATTTTCACCAGATTATTCAGATTATTGAACTGAACAAGCTGTTGAAGTACTTTTAACTTCTGGCAATGTGGTGAAGAAGCTGAAAGAAGTAGTTGCTTTAGTGTGACATATAAACAGACAGAGCACATCAAATATTATCATGAAATTAATGACAGACACTATGAAGTCATTGACAGGAACCCCTTGTTAGTGTTTGTAGGATTGCTTACAATTATGTTTTTGTTTCACCAGCTTTTAATAAGGAAGGCAGCATGAGGCCTTCATGGCCTGCAGAAGGGGTCTTCCATGCTCAGAGCAGAGTGGGGAAAGACGGCGGCCTGCCTGCCTAGGCCATCAGCAAAGTTCAGGCAGTCCAGGAAAAGACAATGTGTGGTTTGCATATTTGACCTAGTGTTGTGGAACCTGGGAAGGGATAGATAAAGTCCTCCAGCAAAAAGAGCAGCTTCCTGGATGTTGGGCTTCAAGGCAAGATGGATGTGCTTCATAAAATGCCCAGATTACAGCCAGGAGAAGGAGGCCCACAAGTTTCCTGGCTTTGACATGAACACAGCTAGAGTCCTCATGCACCAGCAGCGAGCTACAGAGCAGGGGCAAGGGATCACCGGTTCCCAATCAAGTTGCAAGGTGCCCTTCTAGGACTGGTAGAGCAACCCCACAAGGGCACTTACCAGCTGCATCATGGTGAATATGGGGCCTCCACTGCCTCTTCCTCACTGTCTTCTGTTGCTCTGACAAGAAAGCTATTTAAGTACATGGATATTTGAGGTTCAATCCGATCGTGCTGCCACCCCAGCCTGTTGGGACGGTTCACATCACTGTCTGTCAGTGTGTGTGAGGATGCTCAGCTGTACACACTGACAGGCCACAGGGTCCGGCTTGGGACTGGCAGGAAGCCATTTTAAAATCCAACATAGCTGAAAGTGTTTCAATGAAGTTGCCTTCCAACTCTGCTCTAACTTAATTTTTTATTTTTAACCTCCATAATCAAAGAGAAGAAATAGTGGGAGTAAAACATTGAACTAAAATTTTATGGTTTTAATTTTCTGCACATAAGTAACAAGTTTTAAAGCTTTTCGTTCAGTGTGGCATAATTACGGCTGATGATTAACAAACTGATGTCTGCTTTTGAACTCACAATAAGCAATGCTTGTTTGGTTTTGTTTTATTAATCTGTTTTGGCCTGGTTTAGTGAAGAGGCTGGCATGCTTTCAAAGGCTCAACAGGTATTTGACATAAGTTTCTGTCATCTGCTCTTTTAAGTCATCCTTATCTGCAGAAATAATTAATGTTACCTTATTGTTCTTTGGCGCTCGAGACACAGTTTATTAATATTGTAATGCAGCATTTCATTCAGGCCTGTGAGGATTTTCTAAGTGCTATGTACTGGTGCAGGTGGGGTGTGCAAACCCAGCACACCACACTATTACCAGTTAATTAGAAAGACCAGGGGGAAATAAAAGGTCCTGGACACCTAATCAGTGGAAAACCAGCAGCTCTAATGAGCTGGTAATTCAGCGTGTCAAGCAATGGGGTGCAGAAGGGATCCTGCCAGGAGCAGAGCAGCTTCTGGAGGGCTCTGAGGAGGGGATGGTGGGCAGGCTGGGGGAGCACGTGCCTCTCGGAGCTCGGCCCCAGCCTGGAATGGCACAGGAAGCCACAGACAGGGCTCCCAGAGCCTGCATCTGGAAACAACATGTTTCAAAGGGTTTATAAATCTCACACTCAGCAACAACAACAACAACAAAAAAGGCTGGAGGAGGGGTGGGGGGGAAGCGGGAGGCAATGAGCGCAGGGGGCCATGGTGGGGGAGAGTAACACAAAGAGAGACAAGAGGTATGCTGACTGTGGGGTACTCTTCCCTTGTCTTGTATTGGTGTCGGCCAGCTTTGGGTCAGCAGAGACAGACCATCTCCTTGCCTCTCCCACCAACCTGCAGGTGAGACCCACCACAGTTTCCTAAGTGAGCAGTAGCTGGCTGGTTGCTCTGGGGTTTCACCCAAGCTCGTTATATGCAACACCATAAATGTTACTGTACTTACATAGCTTGTCATCAAGACAGAGCTCCTTGTCATGGTACAGATCTGCCCTTTCCAGAAACATGGAAATCCACTTGGGCACGCTTGTACTTAACATCAGTCTCAGCCTGGAAATGTGTTGGTTTGCCCTGGAGGAGGATGCTTTTTTTTTTTTTTTTTTTTTTTTTTTTTCCAAAATGTCTAACCAATAAACATTTTGGAGAAGGAGCTTTCCAATGGTAGTGAATGCCTGGTTGAGGAGTTAGAGCTCCTGAGTCTTCTCTCTGTCTCTGTTGTTGATGCAACCAGGAACACTGCCATGAAACCTCCAATGTTCAGCAAGAAAAAAAAAGCCCCAGAAAATGTGTAAGATTTTCAGTAGGCTTGCACTATAGGAAATCAGTGCTTCCATCCCCATTCACAGTCAGTTTTAGAACTCATGTACAGCTACACTGCTCACAGGGATCCTCCATGAATATATAAAGCTTCCACAGCTGTCAGCCACGTGCATTCCCTTCGGTTTGTAGGTTTGTTCATCTGTTTCGAGCTCACAATTTAGAGTCTTTTGCCTCAAGTGCATGTTCATACATAGCCTATCACCAGAAGTTGTGACAGAAATGAAGGGATGATAGCGTGGCACCAAATATTTTTCTGCCCTGTAGAACTTAGTGAAGTTACCCAGCACCTTGTGGTGATGTTGAATTTGTATATCAAAATGGAAACTCATCATTGAATTGACATTATTGATGGGAAGTGTTTTGTGCTCTGTTTAGGATTAGCATAGATGTTTTGATTAGCATAGATGTTTTGTGCAAATGATACTTAATATAAAGGTTAATTTCCATATATATATATATATACATATATATATATATATATTATTACACAGTTTCTCTGGTCTTTGGTTCCCCCTTTAGCAGTATGTTTTCAGAATGTCTAAAAGAAAAATGAGAGAATTCCTACACTTGCTATAATCATTAGCAATATTGAATAGTCTCTGCTGAGCAAAAGCAGGAGATTCTCAGTATCTGAAACAGCCACTGTCCCTCTACAGTAAGAGGAGGGAGGTGGCACACAATTGTGTATCCCATTTTTGTTGAATAGAAAAGCCTCATATTATGAAGTGAGTGAGCATGGATTATCATTTGTATCTGGGTATTACTGTTAACAGTGACTATAGATGAAAACTAAACATATAACTGAAAATAACAAGCAACATTTTGATGTCGTGTTTGCTAACAGATTTAGAGCAATTCTGTCATCTTGTCTCAGTGTCATTCCAATGTCAACCAGGCATAACATCTTCTGAAATTGTTATCCTATCTTACGGAAACCATCACTATTTTTTAACTCACGTTTTGCTTTTCAAATTAAAAATTTCACTAAAGCATCAATAAACACTTAAGCTGACTTGACTGCAATTAACAAGGATGAACATAAATTCTGAAGCCTGTAAGAAAGCTGGTGAAACTAGGGTGATTTCTGCTGTGTTAAAGAAAACCATTATTACAGATGAATTTATCTTTTGGAAAAACATAAGTTTCTCTTTTTCTGTCTATAAGAATACCAATTTTATTTACATTGTGGTTATCTTTAGCCACTGAATAAATATGAGAGTTGTTTGTTTTACTAGTCTGTTTAAAAGTTCCATCACTACCGGTACTAAGATACTCTTCAGGGGGCTCTGGGTCTAAAAGACTTTTCTTTAAGAAAGATACACTTGTTTTACCACTCAAATTTCATTTTATCCAGTTTTCTCCTTCTCTGGGTACCACTAAATACACCATTTGATATATACTACTATCTATCAGGAAAAAAAAAAAAAGAGTAAATATTGTGCAAGCTAAAACTTAAACTGCAGTGAGCTTTACTAAATTTCTGCACTCATCAAAACACAGTCATTTACTGAAGACTTTTTCATGCATATTATTTATATTAATAGCACAGTATATTAAATGTAAAAATTCTAATCATCTTGTCATTTGTTCATTAACCTTCACTTTAGGGCATTTTCTTCTTATAACAGTTCCACTTTGCATTGATCACATTGAGGCGAAATAAAATATAATGAAGCCTTAGCATTGGAAAATTATGGCTGTAATATATGAGAAATCCTAAAGAGTACATATTGTTTTAAAGTTCCTCAGTTAATTATGAAGCACAGCACTTCTGGAAACTTTCCTGGCTCCAGCTTCAAAACATCATCGCCTACAACTGAAAACATTAACATTCGCTTCTCATTTTCATAGGCTTTTGTCACTTATCACTTCATTAAAGCCAGTCCCATGAACTTTGAAGCCTATCAGCTGTAAAAATGAAAACTCTTCAGTGAAACCAAAAATTTCTCTGAGCGTGCTTTCCTCCCAGGTGCACTCCCCTCCCTCTGTCAGAGTTAA
Organism: Heteronetta atricapilla; assembly: GCA_011075105.1. Lineage (NCBI taxonomy): Eukaryota > Metazoa > Chordata > Aves > Anseriformes > Anatidae > Heteronetta > Heteronetta atricapilla. The sequence goes on along the minus strand of CM021763.1, from coordinate 76,837,112 downwards.
CACTCGCAGTGTTCACATCTCTGTTTGCTTTTCCAGCAATGCTGAATTCCAGCACTCCTGGACCATCAGCAGCGAGTTTTCCTTCTCAGGTTTCAATCCACTGGTATTTTGCGACTTTGGATGGTTTCACCACCAACATTTCCCCACAGCTTTTGAAATATTCTTTAACATCTTAACCTCTGGCAGTTTCAAACCCACAGGTGACATACCGTTCATTTTATTGCTGGTGTTCTGTCTCTGTCTGAAGGTGGGCATTTGTGACAGGGCACAAACCCTCCAATTAAGGGAGGTGTCCTAATAAAGTCCTGCACACGCCTAATGCTCCCACAGTGACAGCTCATATACTTCTCCCTGAGTTCTCCACTTGTGGCCATTAAACACCCTACAGGATACCTGACATTGCAGATACCACTCTTTGTTGCCTCACCCACTATATTGATACCAAATCTTCTCTGTCTCTTTCTGTGTAGTCTGGAAGGACAGGAGGATTTGAAAATGAATTCTCTCTGCTCTTTCATCACTCGTCCTCCTGCGGATCCATGCTCCCTCGTGAGATTCTCAGTTGTCTCTTCCAACCCCTCCTCCATTAAGGGAGTGATGAACTATTTCCTCAGCCATCTTCCCTGCTGCTGAGAATTGGACGAACCTTTCACCTCTCCCTTACGCACACATTATCCTCCCCTGGCTGCCTGTTCCAAAACCAAGGGGCTAGCATCCCAAGGCCATTTCTCACCTTTCTTTTAAATTCCTGGGAAAAACTGGTAAATGTCCAGCTCTACTCACCCACATGGTCATCAGCGATGGCCTACTTGGAGCTGGGCAGAGACACTGTGTACTCCTTCCTACAAACAGGAGAGAAGAGGTGGTGTTTTCTCTGCTCACCTTGGGAAATAAGCACTCCAGGATCAGCAGAAAATAGGAGTCCAAAAGGGAAAAGCCCAGAAATGAGACAGGGTTGGGGAAAGGCCCAACCTCCTGGGAGGTTAAGTGAATTCACACAAAAGTTTGGCAGGGTGTTTCTGTGCACATCTCTGCACAAATGGGATGCTCTGTGGGCCAGTGTTTTTTTATAAATTGCAGGAACTGACCAAAAGGAAGGCTACATGTGGCAGGGGTGTCTTCACCCTAGGGGGGAGAAGCACTTGGTTTGCTCACCTAAAACCAAGCAAATGGGAAGAGCAACCTAGCAGGTCCAAAGGGATGTATGACTGCTTACCTTCTCCCAGGTAGCAAGAAGGTAATCTATCCATGTTTATGCTTGTCCTATGGGCTCTTTTCCCATAGTAGACCCAGTGCCTCTTCTTATAATAACAGCATCCAAAATGGTTTCTTCTAAGAATATGTCTTTCCATTAGGCTTTTTATCCTGCTGTTTCCTGCAAATTTCTGGGACTTCTATACACTATACTGCTAGCCAAAGTTTGGGACCATTTACCTACTTTAGAGGCATTGCCCTGAGCTACCTGGAAGCAAACACAGAATTTCTGAAGACCACATTTTTCATTTTGACCTTTTCTTTTTTTTTTTTTGTTTCCATTGAGTTGTATTTGGAGCAAAGGTGTGTGTAATACATGTCCCAAGACTAACAGCTTAAGACCCTCTTTGTGACTCCATGATCTTGCCCCACTGATATCTCAGGTAACTATTTTTATTGGTTTTTTTTTTTTTTTTTTTTTTTTTTTTTTTCTGGAATTACTCTGCTGACATCACTCAGCTCGGGCATAGAGCTCTTGCTTTCTTCATGCCTGTTAAAGCAGCTTAACACTGTCTACTTGCAATGTCTTAAAGCTGTGCAAGTGTTTACTGTTTAAATGACCCTCTTGAATTTACACTGATGAATCAAAGTGCAGCTTGTATTAGGGTTTTGTAAGCAGTCAAAACCTAGGCTGTTTGTGTAACTCTTCTGAGACTGGCGGCTTCTGAGATGGAGGCAAATTAAGCCTCAGGTAGACTAGTTAACCCTGTGGAGATGCTTGGATAACTCTGCTGACAGTAGTGGGAACCAAGTAAGGGTGGCACAATTGTCCTGAGGCCACTGGTGAGACCAACCCCCCTGCCTGAAGCTCCTGAGCTTCCCAGAACACATGGCTCTGGTGCCTGCAGCAAGGTGTGAGAGAGAGGTCCATCCCAAGAAAATTTCTGAGCTATTATTTGGAGTGTGTATGCAAACAAGAAACAAGAGTTTAAAAACTGTAATAGCTGCAGCAGGTCATTAGGGAACTTGGAAATTTATCTGTAGAGGAAGGGCTGTGTAAAAATACTAGAAAATGGTAGATGTTATCTTACAGGAAGACTTCTTTAACATCTTGAGTAAGGAAAAAAAAAAAAAAAAAGAAAAAGGAGAAAAAAATATGATTAACTGTTTTATATATGCTAGGTATTCCTGATACTTTTTAAGAGTTCTGGAGAATTTTCCAAAGTCACATTTTAAAATCAAAATGTAACACCATAGAAATGTTGTCTTGAAATGCCAGATTTATTGTGTTTCTCCAGTTCTATAAGGGGTCTGTGTCATTTACCACTGAAAAGTCTTTTCTATCCTAAATTCAAATCCTATAAACATATTCTAGGCATAAACTTGAGCTTACTTGATTCACTTCTGTTGACTACACAATCCCAGAGTCAAAAGAACTGGCTTTGATCTGTTGTATCTTTCCTGAAGATTATGTATTCCTTATTCCTTTATACTTCAAAGAATAGATTGAAAACAGAAATTGGATGTCTCAACCCTGGAGGTGCTCAAGGTCAGGCTGGATGGGGCTTTGAGCAACCTGGTCTGGTGGGAGGTGTCCCTGCCCATGGCGGTGGGATGGAATTAGATGGGCGTTAAAGTCCCTTCCAACCCAAACCATTCTGTGATTCTATGAACTGAGAAAGAAATTCAAAGAAGGAAAAATCTGGTAAAGAGAAGCAAAAGAAAAGTGAGACCACACTGGGTATTTTATTTGAACTTACAGATTTGTGGGGAGAGTGGGTTGTTTTTTTGTTTGTTTCAGGGGGAATTTAAAATAGAGGGAGAGAAAGATCAAAGTACAGATATGGAAATCTTCTCACTGCTGGAGAAAGAAGTTAAGGGAAGGATAAGCACTGCAATAGAAAAGAGAAGGTTGAGTATCATGAAGCAACTGAACACTGTGAAAAAAGAATGAAAAGATATGGAAGAGAAAAATTATCCATTTTGATTTTGACTTTTTAACTGACCAGAGAACTCAGGCAGATCATTATGGTAAAGCCTTTGCCCATCACAACCAGGTGGTGCAGCCTGCTGAGACTGTTCATTTTTATGTAGAGGTGATACCTGTATGGACCTGAGCATCTAAATACTTGGCATACCAAAAGCTAACAGTTGGAGTCTCTCCCTTTCTCAGGCGTATAAGACAAGTAACTTGACAAATGATATGAAAGATTAGGTGTTCCTAAGTAGTGTTGATAACATAAATTCCCTTTCCTTGGTATTAGTCCTTATTTTATATAATAATAATAATCATTCCTGTGCCAGGTTTAATACTACTTGTCAAGACTTTGCTGACCTTTTCTGCTTCATCCTCTCTCTTAGATATCAAGGCTTTGCTAGATGTACTGGTCTTCAACCAAAGCTGACACAGGTGATTCGCACCGTGTTTTATGATTAGATTCATCTTCAGATATCAAATGCTTGCTTGGCCCAGCAGCAACAGAAGTAATTATTTGCTTAAATCCTTGCTTATGTGTATTCTGTGTTTTTTTTTTTTTTGTTTGTTTTTGTTTTTCATGTGTAACTGAATGGTCAAAACTCAGGTCATAATGCCATCTGTAAGCAGCCTTTTCATTCTGTGTTTTGCAAAGAAGAGAATTCCAGAGAAAATATAATAATGATGAGCCACTATATATATATATATATGTATATATATATATATTTTTTTTTTTTTTCCCATCAGACTTCATACAAAGACAGCTCTGCATCCACTCTGCCAAGAAGGACAGCCAATATGGAAGATCGTCTTTAAGAAACCTGCAAAGTGGAGGACACTTGTGTGCCTAGAGCAGACCAGGTGAAGAAAGGGACACAATCCAGTCTAGGCTAGTGCTGTAGGCTCCTGGGACCTTGCTGAGGACAGTCATTGCCTGTGGGAGTTCTTGGCCAGTTCTTAAATGTCAGTCCAAATATGATGGTGATGACTAGGTCTACTGGCATGTGTCCACTTGTGTGCATACATCTTTACTTAGAAGTAATATCATCGTGTAAACAAAAACCTCTCCAGACCTATCCTTTTGAAAGTAAGCTGGGAAAGGGAAATGCCAGTAGTTGAAACAGAAAACAACACAAACCTTTTTCTGAACTCATGTGTCACCACTCTTCAATCTGTTAAAGATTTAAAACTTTATGGAGATTTGCGAAACAAGACAATGTTACTTCCTTCAACCATAAGCCCTTCCCACCCTTACCGAACATGAAGTTACTTCTCATTAGCTGAGACAATAGGATCAAAGACTAAAAGCAAAACTGTTGCCCCGTATGAGAATGAATGATTATATACTTCCCATTGAAAGACTTTTGAGGAGGCCTGCTTCTCCACAGAAGGTTTTGAACAGTGCATTTTTCATTGGGGGAGCTATGATGCTGCAATTCATTTTTGCTACAGATTAACAAAGTGGGCTGAAGCACAGAACTAAATGGGTAGCTGTTTCCTGTCTTTGTTAATGCTTGTTATTAAGTCTGTTATCACATTGAATATCTAAAGCTGCGTAAGACAAAACACGGTCTGTAGAAATTTGGAACTAGGCAGGAATATGGCACTTCAGGAAAAAAAAAAAAAAAAAAAAAAAAAGTTTTATTTTAATACAAAGAAAAAGTACTAGTTTGTTTTTTTTTAAAAAAATATTTTTATTTTTTTCTGAAGGTTTGAGTCTGCAAGGAGCATTGATATATGCTGAGATGGCTGGAGCAGTTCTGCCCCAGCTGTTCATCCACACACCCCAGGCCACTGCTGAGGCAGCTCAGCTGCTTCTGCAAGCAGCTGCACTAACCATGGCAGCACACAGTTTTAAAGCAAGAGGAAACCTGTGCTGATTTACCTTCTGGGCTGTGCACTGTGGTGGAGCAGCAACTGCTTCATAAGCAGTTGTTTTTTTTCTCCGGGGTGGTTCGATGTCTTTCAGAGAGAAATGGGAGCTATTCTAGACATCCTTGCACATATGTCAGACCCCAGAGTTGAAAATCATTAAACATCTTTGGACCACCAGTAATGGTTCTTCAGAAATTAAAAACTTCCTCCACACTAGGCAGTGAATTTTAAGTGAATTTGTGGCTCTATCTTTCCAAGTACTTAAAATTATTTATTAAAATAAAATTAAATTTATTTATTATAAATAAAAAACTTAAATTTATTTATTATAAATACCAGATTGCCATTAAATAGAATGGAGACATACAAATGTTTTTGAAAGTAGGGCTTAGGTTCCTGAGTGCCCATTATACTTTGATCATGGATCATTGATCATGTAATATGTTAAATTAAATCAAGTAACAGTTGGCTTTAACACTTATTCCTGGCTTTAAAATAAAAATGAAGTTTCAGATTAAGTTATTTTTTTCAACCATTTATCTTCTCCTCTACATCATAAAGAATCTCAATATTTGACAGTTTTTATTTTTGAAAATGGTGTATTTGAGAAAATTATAAAGAGTATCTGCAGCAGGAGAGAGTCTTTTTTGTTTGTTTGGTTGTGTTTTTTTTTTTGTTTTGTTTTGTTTTGTTTTTGAGTGTGTATGTGTTTTTTATTATTATTATTATCAAGTAGACATCAGCTTAGCTTTGACCAGTGTGGAAAAGGAATTCGCAGGTGGCTTCACACTATTTCACATGTCCCTGAATTAGAGATAATGAGGAAATAAGCAATAGAAACAAAAACTTGAGCAAGGTTGAGATAAAGTAAATTGGCTATGGTGTTAAAGATGAGCTTTGGGCAGTGGCCAATTGCTGGCTGGCTCGAAGCACATGTCTGAGGATCTCTAAACAATTGTATGACAGATTCGGGCATGTGGACAGTGCATGGGGCTATGGGGAAAGTATATGTAGTAGTGAAAAAGGGCAGTAAAAGTCTCCTGTTCAAGAGCCATCAGGAGTCCATGTCTTTCATCCCTTCAGACCAGCAAGAAGCAAGTAAACCTGCCAAAGATAATTCTGCTCTCAGCAGCAAGTAAATAACACTTGAATCAGTGAAACAATACTATCAAAAATGCTTAGAACTTCAGAATCAAGAGTGAATGAACATTTCTCTCTGCATTTCACTTTGGTATTTTTATTCACTGAGTTAGCTTTACCATGCAAAAGATGCAAAAGCCCCCATCGAAATGTCAGGCATCTAAAAACAACTGGTGTCAGGCTTCCCTGCTCAATTTCCCCCTACCCCACCCCTTATACACACATATCCCTAAAAAAAAAAAAAAAAAAAAAAAAAAGAGCTGAGAGTTAAAAATCATGACCTGAAATGAATGGTGGAATTGGACCAAATATTCTTTCCCTTCTGCTGATTTCAACATTAATTTGTACGTTATTATTACATATGTTGCTCGTTACTTCTTTCTTCACTAATCCCTTCAGAAGCTTTGGATTATTTTACTAGCATATATGATTTCAGGGAATCCTCTTCAAATGGGTACTAGTGACTTAATGTCCCAGACCAACTTTAAAATTGATCGTAGCTGTTTAGCAGCTATTATTCTGTGTGCTCTCAGAGAAACATTTCCGAGAGCTTCTAAATCATGTTGGCATTTTTCAATATTTAAACATATGAGAAGAAATCAATATACCACCCACCTAAGGAAAAAATAAATAAATAATTTTAAAAGGGAAAGAAAGAAACAAAAATGATATTTGGCAAGTGTGAGAACTAGAGGCACTAAAATAAGAATAGAGGAATACTGGGGCAGAAGTTTGAAAAGTTACTACCCTCAACTGTCATCTCCCTTCCTGTGCTGGGAGTTACTGCATTTAGCCTAGAGTCAGCAAAAAAGAATGCATGTTTCAGCCAATTCAATACAAAATCCAGTGTCTTATTTAAAAAAAAAAAAAAAAAAGCATAAAAATGGTTTTTCATTACTATGCCAGATTTTGTTCTAAAGATACTCAGGATGTGACTTGAATTTCCTTCTGCTGGCATTGTGGGATGGAGGGGGAGAAGTCAGGGTTGCAAACTCCACTGAGGCAAAAGGCACTGGCTGGGGTGGTCACCTCTTAAACACTTAATGATGGTTTGTCAGGGCTCATCCCCAGCCGTGCTGTGACATTCTCTGCAGCCTTGTTAGTCTCTCTGCTAACGCTGTGGGGGTCTCAGCACATTTCTGCTGACTGGCAGGATTCATTAACTTCTTTGCAGGGTTTCTGAAGCCAGTTGGATGAGTATGTTTTCAGAAATGTACTGTCATTGCTGAATTTAGAAGGGATGAGTGAGGACGCAGCTATGGCACGATCAGTGCTGGGTTCACGGAGATGCACAGACAAGTTCTGGTGCGCATGGCACTCTCTGTTGGCAGTGAACACACATGTCAGGGGAAGTGTAGAGGGGTCACCATTATGAAAATTTGGTCTCCAGGCCTCCTTCTTTCTGAACAATAGCTCAGCCACCTGGGGCAACTGAGTCTAGGAAGCTGGAGAGGGCTGATGGCCATCCATTGCAAACATCAGTACAGCCTCCAGATTTTGTTCTTGATGTCTGAGGAGGGAGTTTCCACTGTCATTTGCTAACAGGAAGTGGAAAAGGCTTGCCCCTGCCCCTCAAAAAACCCTTTGATCTTTAAAAGGCAACACATCTGGTGTAAGCACAAGTGACTTCTCAGTTTCTGTAGGCCAGCAGCTAATGGGCTACAGCCACCCTTTTCTCTTGGGCAGATGTTTTGGCCAGCAGCTGAGATTATGAGAGCACATGAGGTGGCAGGATTCACACGCCTCTGATAGTAGCACTTTCCTTCTATGACATGGGGTGTTGCCTGGGAGTGCCCTGTATCCTTTTTCTCTTGATGCTATTCAAGGCTAGAGCTGCATAATCAATCACCTGGTACCGGTGCAGGCAAGGATGAAGTTTTGGCTACCCATCAGGTGCTACTGGTACTTTTCAGTCATCTCTGTGCTATGTAGATCTACTGAGGTTTATAACAGCACTGGAGAAGATGATTAGTAACACACACCAGCAATCCCATTTAAAGAAGAGGACCAGCTATAACCTTTGCCCCAGATTACAAAGAAAGATCATCTAAGTTAGAAATGCTCAGTAAAACAAATCCTTAGGAATTTTATTCTTTCCTTTCTTAATTCCCTTGTCTAGATTTGCTGAGTGATAGTTTAATAATTTACTGCCTGCCCACTCCTTATTCTTTCTTCTTCCTAACACTCAGAAGTGAAGTATCTGTGATCTCCATTCTCTCCTGTACATCCTTATTAATTTTTGTACAATTTAAAGTTACTAAGCTTTCCTCAGCATTTATTCCAGTTGGGAAGAACTGCCAATACTGTAGGTCTGGTTGCTCTGCAAACTTAGTTCCCCTTGAACCATCTATTCCCTTTCATGATCGATCTTCAAGGTTCAGTTTTCAGAAAACAGAGTGAATTTATATGGGTCGACTTTCTCACTTGTAGCCTTACATTTGAGATATTACTGTGTGGAGATACAGCGTAAGGTTTAGTGGAGGAAAGATGAATGCACAATGAATAAGCCTGCTTGTCATGGCTACTGTAGAGAATTTAGCTTCTCTCTTGAACAAGGAGACATTGACCACGAACCCTGAAGACATCACAGAAACTCATTTCAGTTGAGCTCAGCCCAGAATATTTTTGCTCCTTTAAAGTATTTTTGTTTAAGGGAAATTGTACTTTGCCAATGCTCCTACAGAAGCTATGAAAAGGAAAATGGTATCAAAATTCTGGTAAAGCCCAGTATTCCTCTCTATGCTGTGCAGCTGACATTTAATAACTGCTGAGCAGATCCATCCTACTTTGTTCACAGAAAATGTATAGGGCATGAATTATTTTAAACCCATTCATCATCAATAGTTGCCCACGATGTAAATTTTCTGAAAAAATCACATTTTGCAGATCATATGAGAACTGTTAGGAGCTACCATAATGCTTCTTTCTGTGTGCTGCTGCCTACTTAATGGATGGGGAGCCAAGCTGAGTCTGATTCCTGACTGATTGATAAACTTTGTTCATATGGGTATGACAAAGAGCTGGCAGCAAGTACCAGTCTTAGATATTCTTTTAAGTGGAAATAAAACAATTTCTGCATGTGTAAAGAATAAAAATGGCTGCATGATGTCATGAGATGGGTTTTAGAAACATTTTAAAGTACAATTGTAGACATGAAGGGATACCCAGTGAGCAGGGCAACAGCTTGTCTTGTTAGTAAAATTGGAGTAATCACTGTTCCCTTTTAAGCTTCCTGCATTGCTTCAAGGAATGGATTGACTTCTTTTGAGCCAAAAAATTGTCCTTTAACTTTAGTAGATCCAAAATTGTTCCATCCATTGCATATCACTGTCATCCCTGATGAATTAAATGGTGATAATAGTTATCAACCACACAGCAGGGCAAAATACATTAAATAATTATGTGTGCTTTTATGTACCATGTAAGTACCTAACTTAAATAACTCAACCACCTCTATTCAGTACAATAAATTAAGGAGCCTCCCTGGAGTACCTAATTACCTGCAAGTACAAAGCAGTTTGGACAGATATTTTGGCCTCAGTTGCCATTGAGCAACTGATCTGATTCTGCAGTATATGTGAGCTTAGTCTTTCCTCTGTAATGGGGTAGATATTTTTCTTCTCAAGCTTACTGAAGGGTAAGACACAGCGTAACTTTTTATAATAACTTATTTTGCAATGATTGCCTGCAAATCCAAGTCCAGTGTTCGACTTCTGGGTGACTAGGGCTCCAAGGTCTGGTCTTAAATGGTAGAGGTCCATGAAATTCTGAACTCATATAGCTTGCTTAGCTTCTGCTGTCTCCTCCTCTATTGGGCATTTCTGCTGTAGGACTTCTGGAGACCTAGGCTGAGATGAATGTCAAAGGTTACCTGCTGGTCTCCATGTGGCATAAAAAAATAAAACCCTCAGAAATGTGCAATATGCAAGGCAGTCCGTGTTAGGAAGGAAAAAAATAACATCAAGGAATTAGATTGGGAAGAAAGAGAACATGAGGAAGTTTACACAGCATGGCCCATATCATTCCTAAGCTCCATGAGTATTACCTGTGTTGGAGGTGTGGAGGTTGCTATCACTGCAATTCACTGGATGAAGAAAGCAAGCACCATTCAAGTCAGCAGCTATAACTTTAGATTTGTTGACCCAGGCAGGACAAGTTTGTCTCACGGTTGTTTCATTATCACAGCATTTTCTTTCTCTCCATCTCTTTCACTTGCCTGCCCTGCCTCCTGTGCTTCCTTAGCCTGGTTTGTTTGATTTATTGCGGAGTCACTGGGGAAGCTCAAGTTACAGCTTTGAAGTACGCAGTGACTTCAGGGTCCTTGGCATGCACACATTTCCCCTGCCTAAGCCACATCAGGCGTTGCCCACTCTCAGAGAGGCCCTTCTTCTGAGCAAGGGAGCAGACTTCTGCAGCTTCATCTTTGCAAGTGAACTTCCATCCATATGTCAGCCTTTGGGGGTATATTTATTTATCTATCTGATTTATTTTTTATTAGTATTTGTAAAAGGCATGCACGTTAGCTTACTCTGAAGTGTACAAATTATTAGTGAAAAAAAGTAAGCAACCATTAAAAATAAAATAAAATAATAATAATAAAAAAACAGAGCTACCAATAGTTGGATTGTACCTGGATAGCTGGATAACTACTTGAAGTTATCTAATTAACATCCTAAGCAGTAGTAAGAAGAATTTTACTATAAAAAGCAGAGAATGTGCTTTGGAAATTTTGCATCTGTACTGACAGGCATTTATTCACAAATTTGCAGGTGTGAGTTTCTAATGATACAGTTTTCTTTTTCAGGTTCCTTGTGAGAGGGATTTATTGGACCTTCAGAAAACAAGAAAAAAGAAAGGCATACCTTACAAAGTATTTAGGTACACAAACCATCAGAGTTACATTACAAGAGATCTGCACAACATTGTACAGCAAGCAGAGAATTATCATTTTAACGTATTTTTTCTGTTTTGAATTTTCATTTTATTTTATTTGTAATTTACATGCACAGTCAAAGCTTTCACCAGCTGTGGTGAAATCTCAACAAATTTACTCATAGTGAGCCATATACAGGACTGTTATGTTGTCTGTTTGGGTCCTGTATATGAGTGTTTTCTGAGCCATAAAAACCTCTACAGTTTATATTTACACATTCAAATTCCGTATTACTATGGAAAAATGAAAACAACAACAAAAAATAAAAGGTATTGGTTTAGGTTTCTGTTTGTTTGTCTTTAGGAGACTAAGACAGACAAAGGTTAACAGGAAGAGAAGCCACATAAGACAAAAGGCCTGCAAACATAAACTTGCCTTTCTGACTCATTGGATAGGAACCTGACATTATTCTCTTGAAATTTTCTCTTGAATGTTCAACTCTTTGGTACAACAATCAAGACATTTTATAGGAGAAAATTATCTCTACCGATACTCTTCACCAAAGCAGAAGATCACTTTGCACCCCTTTGTTCCAGTCAAAGGACAGGCAATGTGTGACTTCTGAGACCACTGTAGGACTGAGTTATACCAAAATTCCAAGCTGAGTCTGACTCTGTGCTGAGCAGAGGAGGAAAGAGTGAAAATGTATCAGCATGCAGGAAACCTATTCTGCCTTAGGACCTAGTACAAATCCGTAACCTTATTGTGGTTTAATTTAACAATTTCTCTTCAGTAAATAGGCAGCAGTATACCACTAAACTCCCTACCTCTACATAGGCTTGGCTATACAAATCTTAAGGGTTTTTTGTTTTTATTTTTATTTATTTTTTCCATTGAAAAAATAAGAAAAAATGGAAAATTGTCACAAACAAGTTAGCTAAACTTTGTCACTTCTAGCCAAACTATCAGTGCTTCCTTGAGTATTGATTTCTTGTGTTTACAAACAAAACATTCTCTTTATATAAAGAGTGCCAGAATCAGCAGTGTCTGAAATAAAGTCTCACAAGTTCAAAGTCTGAAGGATGCTTTCATACCAGTTTACAGTGCCTGAACTTGTTGCAAGGCCTTAGAAAACTCTACTGAAATCAGTAAGCAAGTTGTTGAGTCTCGCTGTCCAACTTGTGTGCTGTAAATCTGTTCTGTCCATGAGCTACCTTGCCTAAATTGTGATTTACAAATGCCCAAGTTTCCGGTTATTTGAATTTTTGAATTTGCTAGGAAATATGTGGCAACTGGGACAATTTTTCCTGGAAAAAAAAAAAAGGGGGGGTGGGGATGAGGGAGGGAGGGGTTAAAAGTAACTTGATGTGATGCTGGAACAGGCAATTGTATAAAGATCACTTTAGGTTAACATCAATCAAATGGTGATAAGCTTCTGTGGAAAAGATGAGGCAGCTTGCGTTTAGGGGGAAAAAAAAAAAAAAAAAAAAGTATATTTGTTGTGTTCCAGAACATCTCTTTATTTTGAAACAGACATGACAGTGCAGGGATAAATCTAGCACTGGCTTTTCTGATAGAAACCTGCTGAGCATCTGGCCTCTGGGACAACCCACAAGAGAAAAACAAGTCAGCACACACATACGCTCATACCCACTGTGTTCTGGTGTGTGGAGATATTGCTTCCAGAGACAAGCAGCTGATGCCTCTGGGAATCAGCTTCTGAGACTGTAAATCATGCCCCGTGCTTTTAATTACTGAAATACAACCCAGCTGTGTGTCTGCAGGACCCGTTCCAAACTAGTGCAGGAAATTATGAAATGGGCATATAACTTCTCTGTGTGGCAACCTGAATGCCCCTGCTACTTTCGGTGTCTGTGATTTTATCAGGTGAATTAAACATAGAGACTAGCTGGTATGGCGAGCTGAAACACAATCCACAAATTAAGCACTTGGTTAGGAGGCGGTGGTGGAGGGGCGAATAATGAAAGCTGGTGGGATAGCTGTTGTCTGTCTTCAAGATAGGTTTATTCCGGAAAATATTTTGTTGTTGTTGTTGTTGTGGTTCTGTTTGTTTGTATGTTTATTGTTGTTTTTTGTTTGTTCATTTGTTTTCCCAAAAGTGAGCTGTTGGTCTTATTGCGAGTGTTACCTCATGAAAATATGGATGATTATATGATATAATTCAGCAAAGATGAACATTTGGTCCTGTTCAACCCTCAAAATCTAGGAATTTTTGAACTTGTCTTTCATAGCAAGTGGTTCTACTACTAAAACAGTTCTGATTATTTGCAATTATCTTCTGAAGTGAAAAATAGTTGGTTATGTGTGAACCCATGTAGCAAAACCCTCTCCTGACATGTCCTGCCGACCTGATGCTGCAACGTCCCCCTCTCCACACCCTTCAAGGGCTGCTGTCGAGGGCAGGCAGAAGGAAGCCTGTGGGCTGCTCTTACTGCTGCTGCCCAGATGTGAACCCTGTGCCAAAAGGCTTGTAGGACAGAAGCTCTTTTTACTGAGGGAAAGCACGTGGTATTAATGAGATGTGCAGTAATGCATTTTCAATTCCAAAGCCATCCCAGAGGGAGGTGCTTCAGGGATTAATGGAAAGCAAAATACTGGTTAACTTGTTAAAATTGCATTTACAGTACTTCTTATCAGGATTTAAAAATATAAAAGATATTTATATTTCTAGGTTGTACAATATTTCATTCCATGAAGTGCTTGTGCTCATAAAATTTGCCTACTAGGGTGAAAGACAAAAGCTTACAAAAAGAACGAAACCTCTTGATTTAGACATGAGGACTTCATCCTACTGGGCTGGGGAGGGCTGAGAAGAATTATCTAAAGGATTATTCCTTTAGTTGAAAAGGAAACACTGGTCAGTTCATCAGTAGTTTTAGCCTTGGGTTTCTTGACTAGTCTGGAAGAGTTCCCCAGGTAAGCTGGGTCAGCCAGGCAGAGAATGAAAGAAGCACACATCAGAACTGCCTTTTCTCTGTTGTTTCCATGGACAGTCTCATATCCTCTGTAATACCAGGTAAGATAACATCTAAAAACATGCCCCAAAGCCTTAACAAATCGGTAGAGGAGTTTTTTCCATTCTTTGCTGTTGGCCTCAGGCTTCAATTTAAGGAAGAAAGCATGTGCTTGCCTTTTTTTTTTTTTTTTTTTTTTTTTTTTTTTTTTTTCTTTTTGTAATTGAATACTTTATGAAGACTTTAAAATTTTTCAACTCGACTTTTTTGGAAGTATACTGCTGGTTGATGCAGGAATACAGGGTGTTCTGAATATCTACTACCCTTCTTTAAATAGTGTACAAAGGAGAAATCTGTCAAAAAACAACAATTTCATGCAGATGGAAACAGTTTTATTCTGTGAGAAGACACAGAGGCCCAAGGGCGTTCTCAGTAACAGGAAAATTATTTGCAGTTGGTCAGACAAGCTGTCTGACTCAGGTAATCTACAGTTCATCAGGTCACTTGGTTGAAACTGAAGTCCAAGATGAGATGCTATGTTCAGACGAAGGGAACTGTAATGATTTTGTGTGTGTGTGTACATGTGCACATGCCTGCATTTTTGTGTGTGTGTGTGAGAATCTGGGGTTATTTGCTGTACGTGTGATAAGGTGTCTGCAAAGCTTTTGGACAGCAGCGGAGCAAACTCAGGAACAAAGCAGACATTTCATTCATCAATCTACTTTACAGGAAAAAAAAAAAAAAAAAAAGGAGAAGAAGAA
>CM021763.1:76795265-76822219 GCA_011075105.1 Heteronetta atricapilla | reverse complement strand
GGGGGGGGGGGGGTAACTGGGAGAAATATTCCTTTAGCAGATGGACGCGTATCAAAATACCTAGGAAAGTGGTATCCAAATACCTACTGGTGAACAAAGTTGCCAAATACCTCTCTCTCCCGGAAGAGGCTGAGATGTGTTTAGTGTTCCCATTGGTGGTCAACAGTGGCTGTCCAAACCTTTCCTCTTTAACTGGCTGAGAGAGGAAGGAGTCACTTTGCCTTTGCTCACCTTTGCAAGTAGAGGAGGAGAAATTAAAAGCAATTGTTTATACTGTAGGCGTAAACCTCCTGGTGACATTATCTGCTGGAAACCCAAGCCGTGTCAAGCTCTGCCTGCACAAGTTGGTAGAAAATCCCTGCCCAGAAATTTTACTTTTAGATGAGAACCCAAAGGAAAGGAACTAGCTTTGTCCCAGTTGCTGACCTCTGCTGGAGTCTCTTGATGTCTCACCAGTTTCCCAGTGCACTTGGCTCTGTGTACAGGTGGTGACACAAATAAAAACACACGTGAAGTTTAAACATCCAATTAGGTTGGGCTGGAAACTACTTTGCAGTGCTGTCACAGAGCAATCAGAAAGGCTATCTTCTTCATAGAAAATGAATGCCCTCAGAAGTGCCCAGCTACCCATCAGCTGGCGCTGGGTTTTCCTGCCACCCTGGCAGCAGACAGCACCACTCTGCTGTGCCTATAAAGAGGACAAGTCCTTAGGCTGAGCATTTTTCTCATCCTTCTCCTCAAGCCAGGCAGTCTCCCCATCCTGCCGCCGACAAAAAGGTTCAGCAGATCTGTAGTTAATGCCTACATGTGCATCTGATTATCTTTTTCTCCTCCTCCTCCCCCCTCAGCTGCACACTGCGGCTTGTGTGCAGCTCGGAGAGAGCAGCGAGAGGAAGTGGAGGGCTCGTTTGGGGAGCTGCTGAGTACCTCCAGTTGGCCCCAACTGTGACCACTAAACAATTCTTCTAACTATATAACTTGTGTGTAAACTTCACTGAGCACTTCCTCCCAGACAGGATATCATCCACAGCAGGAGAAAAAAATATGGTTGCAGCAACATTAGCATCTATTTAATTTTCTCCTCCAATCCTGTAGGCAGAAACCCATCGGAGTTTAAGCCCCTGCTTGCAGACCCTGGCATGGACACCGTCTGGGAGGTCAGCCCTGAGCCTGAACACAGGTCCTCTTCCCAGTTGAAGACATGGGGTTTTGCTTCACCACAGCATTGGGATACACCACTACCATCATGTCTTCAAAACTTCCTAAATATCTCTCGAGTTTTCTTTATTTTCTTGTGCGTATCTGCAAAGTCTCACTTGACAATTTGTCAGAGACAGACTGTTCTCCACTGTATCTTTGCAGGAGTCACTGCAAAGTGGGCAGAAGTGGCACAGAAGTCACCCATAGGTTTGCCCAAGCCCTTTGGGAAGGTGTTTCTTCTCCCTCGGAAGAGAAAAAAAAACAAAAACAAAAACAAAAACAAAAAAACATCTGATCGGAAATTACTCTGTGCTTGAAACAAATATTTTAAGAGCTAGAACAACAGTTACAAGAGCGGTAGTTGTGTGTTTGTATGGCCTGTATTTTAAACTGTGAAACTGACAAAAAGGAAGTTAAAGGTCGCAGATACTAAAATGCCATTTCCAGCCCTCCTCTTCTGCCACGTTGGGACCGTGAGCTTGTGCTCAGGGAAATTAGTAGCTGGTCCTCATGTTGCATGATCAAGATCCTGGAAACGTGCCTCATAGCCAGTCCCTCCTCATCAAATGGGATTGCTGGGAGATAGCCTCCAACTGGAGCAGCACATCTCCATCCAGCTGGATGGAAACTGTCCCAGTGTTGAAAAGCACTTATTTGTATTATAACAGCATTTTATAATATATTATAGAAACACTTGGAGTCCCAGCCAATGTAAGAGCCTTGCTGTATTGTTTGCATGGGTTGGAAGAGACTACTCTGTGGAGATTAAAGCCTGCAGGCAAATAAGACAAAATGCGTTGGACAGAAATCAGAAAACTCCTCTCATAGTGTCCTGATAGGAACAGCTTCACCTGATACTTTGGCTTAATTATAAGCAACGATATCAGTAAGGATTCCTAATCCACATCACTAATTTTCTGAATGGTATCATCCACCAACACCACAGGCTGACTGGAAACTTCAGATAATTCTCCTTGAGAGAAAACAGCTGTTGAACAAAATGGAATTAATTCGGTTTTTGTTTCTAAAAAGAAAAGAAAAGAAAAAAAACAGCTGAAGTTTTGCTGTAGGACTGAAATACCCAAATCAAAAATTGTACCCATTTACACTGAAAATTGGGTTTATCAAGTGTCTTATTTTCCTCTTGGTTGTGGAGGGGGAGGTCACAGAGCATCATGTTCGCAACAGGAGGAACTGCTGACATTTTGAAGCCTGCCTGTAGGGATGGGGTGGTGCGAGGGGGAGCAGATGGAGCCTCCCATGCCATCCACTTGCTCCCATGCTCGCAGCCCTCACTGCTTTCTCCAGGCCTTGCCTTCCTTGCCAACGCTCGGTGCCTCATCGTGCAGCAAGGCAGGGCCTCCAGGCCGCTCCACGAAGGGCCCATTGCAGCGCCTCGGCATCTGCTGGTGATTACTGCATGAGGATGTGCCAGGCTCCTGTGGTCAGGGCCCAGCACCCTGGTGCTTCCTCTGCTCAGCAATAATGCTGGCTGGTCCTGAAATCTGGTGGGCGTACAGCCCCAGAGAGGGCTCAGAGGAGTGTTTCTTCTTTGAAGATGCCGTAGGCCCGGTGATGGATCCTTGGGATCTGATGTTGAGGCCTCACATGGGAGAAGATCCCAGAGTTTACAGCCTTATCGAACCATGTCACGACGTTAGAGGAATGCAGTTAGGAGGTGAATTGGCCCTTGCACCTGGAGGCTACCTGCCGCTTGGCATTGTGTTTCAAAGAGCCCACGTACACCATGTGCAAGTCATTTAGCGTCGGCTGGAGTTATTGGCAGCAACGAATGGAAGGAAGAGGAAAGGGAATAATATTTCCAGCTTTGGAAAAATTATCTCTAATTACCCATTTTGAGCCAAGTGATCAGAGGTAGGAAACATTCATCTGGGGGAAAAAGTCTTAGAGAGTTGCTTAAGTCATTACATTTTCTTGATGGGGACTGGCAGCCATTCAGAATTTGGGAAAACGTGTAGCAGTGGCTGACTGCTATCAGTTGAGTCAGAACCTGGAGCAAGACTGGTAGCGGACTCAACCCTTCTAACTTAAAACACAGACCATCTTGTTTGGGACACTGACCTGCCTGTGCCTCTCAGTCCTGTTTTTGTAGTTGATGAATTGCAAACAATGACTGGCTTTGCATAAAGCGACTGGAAATTGCACTGAGCCAGATACAAGCAGATTACATCGACTTTGCTCCTTGAATTCCTGGCTCCCCGCAGTGACCACGGTAGCTCTTGTCAGCAGCACAACTCCGAGGTTCTCTGTAGCTCCATGGAGCTGAGAGAAAATTAATACTGGGGAGGTCAGGTTACAACAACAAACGAACATTCAAATTCTGTTACATAGAAGAGGCCAGATCATTAAGAAAGACAGGCTGCTGTATTTAGTCGGAGGATGACATCAGTACTCAGGGCAACATCTCATTTGTTAAACGCTGCCTTCATTTACATTTCTGCTACTTTTCATTTTTTCTTTTCAGAAGTAGGTAATTCAGAGACCTGTCAAATTTAAATGCAAGTCTCTCATCATCCTAATTATCAGGGCTGACACAATGCAATTGTTTATATATCACAAAGCAAGATGATGACATCTCAAGTTCAAATTTTGGATAGCGATCGAGGTCCTCAGAACTTGGGAGAATTAGAGACTTTCTGCTGCACCAGCAGAGAGCTTCCTAATAGAACTAGCTTGAAAACCATGAAAGCCCTAAGGGGAAGCCCAATTGGAGGAGGAGCGGTACACTTTGTGTGGCATGATCTCCTGCAACTCACGTTGACCTCAGTTCCAGTATTTTTATTTCCAGCCATCTCTAACTTGTCTCAGGTTTTACTCTTCTACTTTATCAGGTGCAGAATCTGCATTCTCAGGCAAGATGAAATAGCTTGTAAGCAATGGAGCTAACCTCCAGTAGCTTCCACTTCAGGCAATTTCTCTTTTGCAAATTTTGCCTTTTGGCTAAATTCTATCAGAACTACCATGCAGCTGCTGCCATGTAGAATACAAGCATCCAAATGCAAGACAGGTGTTTTGCCTGATTTGTCTGCAGGGAAGCCTGAATCTAAGCGTAAGCCTTGTTAAATGCACGAGAATCAATTACACAAATAAAATGTGATTTCTACTTCATTTTTCTGGACATGTGGGATGCTCAGAATGGCTCTTTGCTGATGAATCCCCTCTGTCCAAGAGTGAGAGAAAACTGAGTTGCATCTTTTCCTTTAAAAAAGGCAATAGTCATGCATTCTTCTTTTAGCTACTTTTAATGAAACCTGCAGGAATGGAGACACTCTCTATTCAATTCATCTGAGGATGGATCATAGGCTTTGGATGGATCATATAGCTGTTGGGAGAGAAAATCAGCCATTTAACCACCTCTGTCATGCACTGAGGGAAACTGTGCCTTCACACACTGAAATAAATAAATAAGTACATAAATAAATAGTGCACTGGTTAAGAACATCTTTTACTTGTGCCAGGTAAAACAATTTGGGTTGAAACAGTGGAGGATGGAATTGGAAGACTCTCTGCCAGGGAGACCTGTACACTCTGGAAACAGCATAATTCCTGCCCTCTTTTAAAATAGAAATTAAGAGCATGCAGGGAAATTGTTCTTATGATACATAATAGTGCAACACATAGTTCTGTGTCCCTGTTATTCAGGCCTGACATTGTGGTCTTAGGCAGCAATAAGAACTGGGGACACAATATAACCAAGTTTCTTCAAACACATTTTTTAAAACAAATCAATTTTGACTGTCTCCAATTCCCCATTGTATTAGTAAATATTTTGTATTGTAATGTAATTAAATGTATTGTATTCCCCATTGTATTAGTAAATATTTTAAGACCAGAGTTGGCAAAGTACTTAAGGACAAGTCTAAAGCACAGATATGCTTGCTTGCTAGTAAAATCCTTGTTTCCTTCTAGACTTAACATGTTCACTATTAAGTGTGGGTGTGACTCCTGCCGTCAGCGAGGGTCTTGGAACTTTTTGGAGTCAACCAAAAGAGTTAGGTTGCCATCCTTGGTTTTCAACCAGATCCTTCAGAAAGGGAGCCTTGCTACCTCAGTTTGGAAATTTGCCAGAAGGAGACTTCAAACTGCATAACAAGCAAATTGCAAGTGTCAAACAAATATTTTAGCTTGAGTGCTTTGCCTGGGTCTAATCAGGGGTATGTTTCTGTGAGCATGGTGGACAAGATCGTCATCTGTTTTTTATCAGACAGACTCCACGAACTTGAGAGGAACTACTCATAATCAGGATAGTCAATAGACTGGCCTATTATGTGTAATGTTTCTGCTAGAAGGAATTATGCTCCTGAAACTCCTTAGCAGAGTAATCAATGGAAAGCTGCCTTTTTTGTGTATATATTTACATCTATCTACAACTAAACAGTCCCTAGCACATGGCCCAGGACCTCAGAATTACAGAATTCTCTGAGTTTGTCTGGGGAACCAGGGGCTGGGGTGGGAGCAGGATTCCAGCAAGCACTCCCTGCCTGCTGGGCTCTTCTGTCCTGACAGTCCTCAGGAGGTGGAGCTAGACCAGAGTCCAGCATTTCTGGATGCCCGCCTTTGTATCCTGCAAATCAATAAATAGGTTACACTTTCCTATAGACACAATCCACTAGAGTGCAGGCTTTATCCACATCTAAAAGGAAGGGAACAATCAGGACCTACTCCTGCTCCCCTGCTGCATGGGGAGCAGTTGCCTAACCACCCTACCTGCGCAGCAGAAAGGTGCTGCATGCTTCTAGCTTCAATGCATGGTCCAGAGAGCATCCTGCTCCCACAGAGCCACCCTCTGCTCTAGATTATCATCCTAGCTGTGCCTGCTGTGCAACAGGGAGCAGGGTTTGCCAGGGGTCTGGGTCATCAGTAATTCCCCTGCACTCATCCTCCATGCTGGGGATCATGTGGCAGAGACTCTTAGCTATGGGTGCCGAAAGCTGGGATTATATTAAAGATTGGCGATACATATATATATATATATATGCATATATACATATACATATATATATATATTTCTGAGAGCAGTGTTGAGAAATGCAGCTTTGCTGAAAGCCTTAGTTTTATGAAAGGACTATGAATTCAGGAAAATGTTCAGTTTTCCTGATATTAAAAACAAACAAACAAACAAAAAAGACATGACAGAATTGAACCTTCCACTTCTCTTAAGTTTTCAAAAAAATGAGAAAACTGCTTTTCATCTTTGTTCTTGTTCTCCTTTCCCTCTTTTAATACATCCTTCTGAGTAATGGAGGGAAGAGCACTGACAACCAAGGAGTGGGGCAGGGCAGAGGACAGGGAAAACCTCCACCTCTCTTCTCCTCTCATCTCCCCTGTGCATTCCCCTGACCTCAGAGTAGCCCAGCCTGTTGCACATGTTTTCAATTTCAGCTGCCTCCAAAGAAGCTGTGCTGGGCCCTTTTTTTGCCCTGCCCAGCTGTGTGGAAGTGGGTTGTGCAGATGTGCAGCCCCCTGCATCACCCCTGCTGCCGGCACCCTGGGGTACCGCCTATCCCTGCTGGGCATCTCAGGGCATCCCAGTCACAAACTGGTCCTCATCTGCAGTGAGCACCTGGGGGAATCCCATCAGGTTTTCCATAATCTCCCCAGGCTTTTGTATGGGGTGGCCTGCTCCTGTTCCTGCCATCCCTGTGGAAAGGAATCTGTCCCCTCCTTGTGTGGGTGGTGTGGGATGATGTGAGCATGGTGAGATGAGAGATGATGAGAGAATGCAATGTTCTGTGGAGCAGATGTTCCACCTACAATGTTCCCGGCCACAGTGAAGTGCAAGGTGACCAGGGAGTCTAACTTAATTGAAACCCACAAGCTCCTGTCAAAAAATAAATACATAAATAAATAAATCTTTTTTTCATGCAACATTGTTGGATTAAAGTACAAACAATCGTAGGTGAAGTGCTTGAATGGGGCACAGTGACTTGGCAGAGCTGCCTCTGCCCATGTGTAACAGACCATCATTACGGGCAGTTTATGAGACCACTATGTAATTACAAGGCAATTTCATTTGGTAACTATTTCCGAGAGCACTAGAGTAATGGAAAAAAAAAAAAATGGAATATGATCATCAGATCTGATTGGCAAAGACACAGGTTCTGTGAAACCCTAGCCCCAGGAAGAGACTGTCTGTAAGAAGAGGACATCCGCTTGTTTCATTTTTCTGTTTCTTCTCTTTTATTTTCATCTGTAGAAGGCAGAGGTATATTATCTGTCTCTCGAATTCTTTGATTTTCTGCATATTCCCTTGTTTCTGTGTTTCCCAGGAGCTGTCAGACCTGCGGATGCCCTTTGAGCTCTGGACCCAGAGGTGCACTGGTGAGGAAGGGGTTACTCTTCAAGAGGGGGAGACCTGTGGCTGCAGATCCAGGATTAATGAATTACTTGCATCCTGCTCAATCGTGTCATTAATTTCTCACTGTTTGGCTCCTGCCACACATTAGTGGATGCAGACGGCAGTGGGCTGTGCTTACACCGCAGCCCACTTAACCGCATGTACCTGCAGCTCAGCAAATGGTAGCACTCAGACCTAGAGTAGGATGAGTGCGGAGCTGGCAGCTGGATGTGAAGTGCTGTGATTTGGCAGTCCTCACCTGGAAACCCTATGACCAGCAAGCAGGAGTGCACATCTATTGTGCCAGGGATCATAGCAGCGTGCCTTCCCTAACTTCACAGCTCAGCTGCTGGAAGCCATGGAGGTGGCGGTCACATCTGGAAGGGCACAAGGCTCTTCTTGGTGCTCCCTCTGTGCTACCAGGCTGTCCTGCTAGACCACTTCAAATCATTCCTAGGGAAAATGCCTTCATTTTTAGTTTTGACAAAATCCCTTCCCCTCACTAAAATGGGCTGCTCACACCTGCTTGTTTTATTTCCATTGAAAATTGCCTGTACACACCTCTGGCTATATTTAGTGTGCTCACACTAAAAGCTGTGCTCACACAGCTAAGAACCTCCTAAAATTGTAACATAAAATTTACCTCAGACTGAAAACCTACAAAAAATGACAATAAGAACATTTTTGTTTGCTCTTTTTACGGAAGTTACCACAGTTAGAATACACACGATGATATTTCTCTTTCTAATTTTACATTTGGCAAAGGAAAAATGCAAAAAAGAGAAAGATAAATAAAGAAAGACTGCATTATAATTTTTCTTTTTTCTTTTTTCTTTTTTTCCTTTTCAGACACTGCATTTCTGTTTAAGCCAGTCTGACTAACAACCATGTAAAACAGATGATTTTCCTGTGTTCTTTAACAGGGATTCCATATAGCATCCATCAGCTGCTCCTCAGATATGGGACTTCTGCTGCCATTTTCTGTATTTTTGCTGTTTTTTTTTTTTTTTTTTTTTTTTTTTTTTTACTGGAGGCTCAGAAAAAGCCTCAGTTTTGTCTTCGCTGTGAACATAGAGCTGATGGAGGGTTCCCCAGATCCCCCTAGCCATACATGTGTGTTCAAGCAGAGGAAGCACTGCCACCAAGGGATGCACTGGGTGCAGGCAGACCTTTGCCCACAAATGTGGAACTGCAGGTGGTGGGGAAGGGAATGCAGGGGACCAGGGAAGGCAGAGTGGGAAACAGTCAGACACCTTTTTATTTAACTTTTCCAAATGCAGGACATCTGTTTCTGTGCTCCTGCCAACAACATGAGAGGGGCTGCAAGGGGCTGAAAAGGAGGAGAAAGGCACAAACAGAAATGGAAAAGGGGCATTTGAAAAGGAAAATGCAGATGAAGGAGGGAAAGAAAGTATGGCTCTGCTTCAAAGCAAACTACCCGCTGAAGATGAGTGGGCCTGTGTGTCTGAGCATGCTGTAATTTGCTGGAGCTCGTATCCTCTAATTTAGCCACTAGGTGTGTTTGTACAGAAATACAGAGCTAACAGCAATTCAGAGCTCCTCAGGAAGCGAATGTGTGTGTGCATTTCTTGGGAGTCTTTGTCTGGTTGGAGTATGCTTAACTACCTGTTTGGGAATACAGGCTTGGCAAAAAGCATAGCCAGAAAAAAAAAGGAAAAACAAATACTATTTTCCCTTCAGAGCCCCTCAGTCATTAGCGAGCTGTACAGGAAGTGTTAATGTATTGCTACTTCAGAAGTTTTCTCAGGAGTTTGCCACCAGAATGCACTGATGCCTGCAGCCTAGGAATAGTCAGTGACAGTATGAGAAATAATCCTGTAGGTGCAAAACCTGTGTGTGTTGTAGGGATTTTTGTTTGTTTGCTTACCTTTTTATAAAAAAAAAATATTTAGTTATTTATTTTTCTCTTAGGAGGCAATTGATGCTTACATTGAACTTAATATTTATGGTAGGTACAGCATCCAGTGATCAGAGAGACTGAAGGCTGGTCGTTTGCCCTGCATTTCCTTCCACACTCAGGAGAGAAAACAGGGCAGGGGTGCATGACAGGCAAGAGCCAGCGGTCCTCTTACCTGACCCTTATTTTTTAGGGCTTGGCAATTGTCTGCAGTCAGCAGAGTTGTTGGTTTGCTGTTCCTGTCACCAATTACTTGTATAGAGCCCGTGTCCTGGAGACTTCTTTGTGGGTTATATCCACACTGTTCATGGTTCTGGGTAAAGCTCAAAGCAAAAGTCAAAGTCAGGAGATAGCAATGGAAGTACAAGAGAAGGAGCCACAAGCAGGGACATGTGGGGAGATACCGTGAAACAGTGAGACTGCACAGGTCAGGACAATAAGCACAGCTCTGGGCACATGTGATCCAGCTCCTCTCAGTCCCCCAGTGCCATTTCCTCACAAGGCCAAGCTCCTTCACCTGAGAGACCTCCCTCTCAGGTCATTGCACCCACTGCTGGTGCTGGTGCCCTCCCAGTGGAATGCTGAGGCTTTTTAATGTAGTCACCCACACTAGTCATCAGTGGTCTGAACTATCCAGCATGGTCAGAGTGGTTAATGCAGTTCCTTTAAAAATACCTTATTTAAAGAGACTGCACCCAAACCAGAAACAAGCTTTGAATAGCTTATTATTATGGGGAACATTTGTGTAGAAGTTCTGTGTAGGTTTTTCATGTATCTATCCAAACTGTCATGGAATGTTTAATTTATAATAAATGTGAGGTTTTGTTTTGTTGTGGTTAGAGCTATTCTGTCACTGGTCTTGTAATTTTCCTGGTAGCTGTAAGGGGACAATGTTAAAGGCTGCACTTTGTGAGAGGTTTTAAAGAATTTGAATCCAAAGCTTGTTGGGGGATTATCTGCTCAGTGTATCAGCCTAGACAGAAATTGATAGATAATAGATAATTTTTAATATAGTTAATATATTAGTCCAAAGTTAATTGTTAATAGTAAGTATATGGTTTATAGACTGCACTCTATACTTAGTATAGTTAATATACTGGTCAATAGTTAATAAGTAACTGCCATGGTTGCAGTACCTGTTAATGTCATAGAACCTTTGTAAATAATAAAGCAATTTATATATTTGATCTGTAACAAATATAGTCATCTGTCACCTAATGGTGTGGAATGGGACAGCCAGTACACACCCAAACACATGGGCATATGAAGAGGACAGGTGAATAGGAAACCGAAGTGGTTCCCTGAAGAAGCTGTTTCTGGCTGTTGTGCCTAATTTTCAAAGCCTCTCAACATGCTGAAAGGCAATTAGCTGCCACTGAGTATGTCCTGAAAGCCTGTGCTGACCTCATGATCATCAAAGCCACTAATTCATATTTAAGAGCAGGGGGTCACAGCTGTGGTCACTTCTCAGGGCTTTTGATCAGGTTTGTGGCTGGAATGGAGATTGCTGCAATGTGACAGATGATCCTGAGCTCCTGCAGCAGGGACAGGCCTGGCAAACGTTATGGTCAGGGGCCTGAAGTCTAAGCACTGTCCTTGAAGTGTAAAATTACAAGTACTTCTGTGCTAGCAACAGAGACTGATAACAAAAATGTGAAACCATTAGCTTTGTTTCTGCCCCTGTGGATGTGGTGACAAAAAGTGGGAAAAGGATTTATGCCCTGCTGAAGGCAAATTAATTAGTGCATGTAAATGAACAGGGAAAAAAAAATACCACTTTGTTTTTCATCTCCACATTTGTAAACAAGTCAGCTTGTAAATAAAGGTTCACCTCCCCCATGTCTGATATTTGGAGGAGTCTGCTTATGCACTTGCTTCCCTAAAAAGTCTCTCCTGCCACTGGCCACTTTTCCTTCTCACGCTCCTCATTTCAAGGGAAATGGGATTCTGGCTTGTTCCCAGCAGATCAGCATGCCCAGGAGTTGACTGCTGTGATTGTTTAAGGCAAACATAAACCTGTTCCAGGTATGATTCTTCATTGAAAAGCCTGCAGCCTGGGCAAGAACATCCTGGTACTCAATTCAACAGTTACAGTACTACAGATGTTTGAGATGGTGTGGTATAAGAGTGGCTACAGCTAAGGTTTAGATGAGGCAAAATATTTGAGATGGCAGGGGACAGGAAGGAATGATCAGCCTTGGCATTGCTGTCATCCCAGGGAAGACCACTTTGGCAGGTGTAAGTGAGGGGATAATTTTTGGCAGGTATTAAATAAAGTTAACCTGAGCATACTCATGAGCAGGGTTTGCAGGGGTGGTTAAGCTGGGGCTGGAGGTAGGATCTGCATTTTTGCTGAGGAAAGCCAGGTCCGACTCCCAAGCTACAAGACTTTTCAAGGTTGAATTGTGGTGTCATAGATTTCCTTGGGCTCAAATACCAAAATCTAAATTGCACCGAGACACTTATCTGTACCACATCCACCCACACAGATCTGCAAAAGCCCGTTCTCTATATGTCGTGGTCTTAGCAGCCACCCTTCCCAACAAGCCCACAAGGAGCTTCCCTCTGTTGGCACCTTCCCCATGTTTCCTGGGGTTGAAAGGGGACTTGATTTACACTGAGTTTCAGACTAAGCACATTGACATCAAAGCAACGGAAATCAGGCCCCAGTAAGTGGTTTATAAATGCAGTCTAAGTGTTTTGAATCAAAATAGTTCTTTCAGTAAAGTTGGTGGGGTACCTCTGTCATCCTTATCATTGTTAGTTTCTGTCTTGAAAACACTGGAAAGTCACTGACATTGAAACCACTCTGGGGATCCTTAGAAAAGAAAGCTTTATTCCTGAATGAAGTCCTTTTCTGCAAGTTTTTCCCATTCTTTTTTTTTTCTTTTTTTTTTTTTTTTTTTTTTTTTTACCATTGTGTTACTTAGAGAGGATCATAACTTAAGCTAGTGAAATATGTCCAGACTACCTCAGAGAAATGACCTGTTGATTGTGTTGTACAACATTAGGATAGGAATCCTCACCTCCTGCATGAATTTCTCATCCCAGATGGAGAAGACAGGGCTTGCTCTGCAGTCTTTGCAGACAGCCTTGAGATTGTTTCAGCCCACTGAACAAAGAAAGAGCTTATGCAGATGCATCCAGTGAGAACCAGATGCCTGACTCATAAAGTACTTAGCTGAAATGACAAAGATATATTGGTTTGGTGGATGTTTCTTTTACAAATGTGCTCGTATCTTTAAGCTGGCAGTGACTAAATAGCCTTTCAAATCTGGAAAAACTGTCTTTTTGTAATGCTTGCACATCTACTGGCTGCACTGGATAGCATTAAACAAACATAATGTTAGAAGAGAGGAGGAAGGAAAATCCAATGGCTTTTGAAATAAGCCTTTTGTGTACTGAGCCTCTGAAACTTCTTGGAGCACATGTGTATAAACCATGCACACAAAAAGAGAAATAAAAGGAGTAAATATTTAGTATTACAATTCACCCAAGCAGCAGAATTACTCTTTAACTAGGTTTGACTGTTACAAACAAATTGTGAATACCTGATCAGCTGAACTACAGCCCTGGATGCCAGCACGTCTGTAATATAGGAACTGAACATAGGTGTGCAAAGGAAGCACTGTGCTTCAGAGCAATCTTTTCTTCTCTCCAAGTCTGTTTGAAATGATTGTGTGATGTAGTGATGTCACCCTGTCAATAAGACCAGAAATTAAAATAAAAGAATTCCTAAAGGAAAAGATTAAAATTATATAAACTGAGGTAAAGAATGAAGTCCAAAACCACAGAGATTCTTCTGCCTCTTCTCCTGTTTAAATACCTATTTGCTGTACATTGAATTTTTACTTGATGGAGAAGAGCCTACATGGTGAAGGTTGTGCATGCACCAGACCCACTGGCAACCTGGAGGGAAGATGTCTGCTGAACAGTGTCCAACAGGCTGCTGCCTTCAGGGTTGCACAGAAACTTAGATCTCTGCTTCACCAATAGGCATATAAAACCAAAGGTCTTCATTTTTCAGTCTTAACCAGAAGGGAGGGAGATTTATTAGAATCATTGAATTACAGGATGGTTTGGGTTGGAAGGGACCTTAAAGACCACCCAGTTCCAAACCCTGCCATGGGCAGGGACACCTCCCACCAGACCAGGTTGTCTAGGGCCATCCAACCTGGCCTTGAACACCTCTAGGGATGTGGTATCCACAGCTTCTCTGGGCAGCCTGTTCCAGGGCCTCACCACCCTCTGAGTGAAGAATTTCCTCCTAACATCTAATCTAAATCTCCCCTCTTTTACTTTAAAACCATTCCCCATTGTCCTATCACTATCTGCCCATGTAAAAAGTTTCTCTTCATTCTTTTTTATAAGCCCACATTAAGTACTGAAAGGCTGCTGGGATTGTTCAGCCTGGAAAAGAGAAGGCTGAGGGCTGACCTTATTGCACTCCACAGGTACCTTAAAGGAGGCGGTAGCGAGGTGGGGGTTGGTCTATTCTCCCACATGCCTGGTGACAGGACAAGGGGGAATGGGCTGAAGTTATGCTAGGGGAGGTTTAGATTGGATATTAGGAAGAAACTCTTTACTGAAAGTGTTGTTAGGCATTGGAATAAGCTGCCCAGGGAAGTGGTTGAGTCACCATCCCTGGAGGTCTTTAAAAGATGTTTAGATGTAGAGCTTAGGGATATGGTTTAGTGGAGGACTTGTTAGTGCTATGTCAGAGGTTGGACTTGGTGATCTTGGAGGTCTCTTCCAACATAGACGATTCTGTGCTTCTATGATCCTGGAGCCTTCTCTTCTCCAGGCTGAACAGCCCCAGCTATCTCAGCCTGTCTTTGTAGCAGAGGTGCTCCAGCCTTCTGATCAACTTTGTGGCCCTCCTCTCGACCCACTCTAACAGGTCCACATCTTTCTTGTGCTGGGGGACTCAAACCTGTAAACAGTACTCCAACTGGGGCCTCATGAGGGCAGAGCAGAAGTCCTCCCTCGCCCTGTTGGCCACCCCTCTGTTGATGCAGCCCAGGATGCAGTTGACCTTCTGGGCTTCAAACACAGACTGCTGGCTCATGTCAAGATTTTCATCCACCAGAACCCCCTCCCTCCAAAGGTGGCTCTCAATGAATTCTTCACCCTATCTGTCCTTGTGTATGGGATTGCCCCAGCACAGATGCACTTGGAGTTGTTGAACATCAGTAGGTTCAAGTGGGCCCACTTCTAAAGTTTCTCCAGGCCCCTTTCAATGGCATACCTTCCTTCTTTGTTTCAACTGCACCACTCAGCTTGGTGTCACCTGCAAACTTGTAGAGGGTGCACTCAACCCCGCTGTCTACATCATTGATAAAAATATTAAACAGTTCCAGTCCCAGGACAAGCCCCTGACAGACACCACTCATCACTGGCCTCCACCTGGACATAGAGCCATTGACTACAACTCTCTAGGCGTGGCCATCAAACCCATCCCTCATCCACCAAATGGTCCACCCTTCAAATATACCTCTCTCCAATTTGGAGATCGGGATGTCATGTGGGACTTTGTCAAAGGCTTTAAAGAAGTCCAGGTAGATGACATCAGTCAGTCTTCCCTTGTCAACTGATGCAGTCACTCTATCATAGAAGGCCACCAGACTGGTCAGGTATGATTTACCCTTGGTGAAGCCATGCTGTATGTCTTGGATCACCTCTTTGTCTTGCATGTGCCTTGACATTGCTTCCAGGAGGATCTGTTTCATGATCTTGCCAGGCACAGGGGAGAGGTTCACCAGTCTGTAGTTCCCTGGGTCTTTCTTTCTACCCTTGTTAAAAATGGGAGTGATATTTCCCATTTTCCAGTCACCAAGGACTTCACTTGACTGCCAGAACTTTTTAAGTATGATGGAGAGAGCCAGCCATCATCCAGTTTCCTCATGATGCTGGGATGCATGGCATCAGGCCCCAAAGACTTGTACCTGTTCAGTTCCATCAGGTGCTCTCAAACCTGCTTTTCATTTACAGTGTGAGTGACTTTGCTCCCTCAGTTCTCACATACAGGTTCAGGGAAATGAGAGACATGGGAAGCCTGACTGGCAGTGAAGGCTGAGGCAAAGAACTCATTGAGCACCTCAGCCTTCTCCATGTCTGTAGTTACCAGTTCTCTCTTCTCATTTATCAAAGGAGGTACACACTCCTTGGCCTTTCTTTTCTGAGCAACATACCAATAGAAACCCTTCTTGCTATTCCTTGCACCCTTTGCCAAGCTCAGTTCCATCCATGCCTTGGCTTTCCTGACTCCATACCTGCACCTCCAGACCACATCCCTGTACTCTTCCCAGGCCACACATCCCTGCTTCCAGTGCCTGTGCATTTCCTTCTTGTGCCCAATCTGACCTGTAACACCTTAGTTTCCCACACAATATGCCAGCAAGGGAAGGCTCTTCCACTGAGGAATGTTATTTTCATCCTAAGTGGAAAGACAAGGATCTACTCTTCCCAACATAAATGAATGACTCATGGAAAGTTTTGTTTCAATACAATGAATGGGCCTATGTAGAAACTCACAATGGTAAAAGCTTTAGTTCTCTTCCAGAATTAAATTTCGTATGTTTCTGTTTTCAAAACACGGTAAACTTGGTAAAATATTCCTTTAAGTTTCAGTTTATCTTTTCAAAACACAGAACTCAAACATGCCTTATTTCTTAGCTTGATTTACAAGAGGACAGAGGACCTCCAAACAGAAAAGAAAGAACTCAACTCTTAATCAGGTATCACTGAAAATCTTCCTTTAATCAATATTTCTGTTAAAAAAATATGTTTTTGAACAGGTATAGGCAGTATTACAGCCCTTTTACTGTTGTTAAATATAGTGGGTAAACTCTTCTTACTTCATGTAGCTCACACATGAAGTAAGCGAAACTGTATAAATATTCTACAAATTACTCTTCACAGTGAGAAGTCTGTCTAAGCAAAAGCTTCTGTTATTTTCCAGACAATATAGAGAACTTTCTAGCACTGGCATTAGAAAAGACATATTACTCTGCCCAAATCCAAACATGAGCATGCTAAGTGTGGTAAATGCAAGTAAACCATGGGTGCTTTCCTTTCGTTACTTTCACCCTGACCTCTGGATGACAAGGGCATAGGAAAAGGAAGCAATTTTTCTTCTGTCCTGGGGGAAGAAACATTTGAAAGAGATTTCCTGTGACTGGACTACATCATCTCTCCTGTGCCTGATCTTAAAAATTGGAAGACCACCTTTTCTTAGGATCCAACAGAAATGCATATTTGTTTTTTCCCTGTGTAGTAATTTGTGGCAGATTCACAAAAGCATTAGGTGGGTATGCACGTTGACAATTTGAGAAGAGGACACTTTTTCTACCCCAGGAAAAGTTGAAAAATATATTTTAAACCTCAGTTTGTTTCACTTTAATTTGTCATATGCATCACAGAAACAATATTTTCCAGCCTGTTTAGTTGTGTCAAAGCTGTACATCAAACCCTTTGTTCTCAGAATCACGGATTCCCTGGGGCAGTTGTGTAAGACCAGCAATCCAGAAATGAGTGCTGGACTTCTCAGGGCCTTGCTCTGTGGCATTGTGGTATCTACCTAAGGGCCGTTTAGGTTTCTGTACCTCTTACCAGAAAAACTCTCTGATATGAGCAGAGCTTTCCTTTTGTTCCAGCTGGATGAGTAGGACGCCTCAGCCTTCCTTTGTCTTTTCATTTTGTGCAGGCTCAAAGGAAGGCTGTAAGGAAGCACCCACAAAGAGTAACAAGGTTTACATAAATGGTTTACATGGTTCATATAAACATCATTATGTTTATATGGGGCCCCAGTCGCACAAGAAACAAGGCATTGAACAAGATTGAAACTACAATATGGGAAGAAAAACTTACTCCCACAGTGAGCAACTGAGCAAAAATACATTGTTCTTCTCTTCTGGATTTGGGGTTCTTAGATTTAATGAGATTTATTCTGAGATTGAGAACCCGGTTATTTATCTTTCTCAGATAAAAATATATCTTGCATGTATAGGTGATACTGGACTATGGCTAGTATCAGGGTAGAATTTAGAATCAGCATTAGGGCTTTAGGGAGACAAAACAGTGAAGATGTAAAGGGCAGTATGGTCACAGTGGTGATAATGATTTTTCTTTTTTCAAATTGGGAATATTAAGGTGAAAGTTTCACAGGG
This sequence comes from Heteronetta atricapilla, assembly GCA_011075105.1. Lineage (NCBI taxonomy): Eukaryota > Metazoa > Chordata > Aves > Anseriformes > Anatidae > Heteronetta > Heteronetta atricapilla. The sequence goes on along the minus strand of CM021763.1, from coordinate 76,804,575 downwards.
GTCAGAGACCTAATATTAATGCTGAAACTAGAACAGGAGTTGTAGCTCTGATGAGGGATCAGTCTGAGAAATATGGATGGGATATAAGGGAAGGAAGGATCTCAGAGAAGATTGCATTTGGGGCTATTGCTTTAATGTGTGCTAAGTATATATTAATATTTTGTGTTTCATATTGTATTGTAATTCCCTGGAGTTATGTTTAGGGGTTAGGGAGATCATGAAAAACTAGAGGTACAGAGAAATGGGGAATTCAGAATGGATTAGCTCCTTGTGCTCAGAGTTTACATCAACCTGGGTCCACATTTTCTGATTCAGAAAATCGCTGGTATTACAGGACAATGACCAAGCGTCCAAGCAAGATTTAGCTAGCCAGAAATGAATGATGACCTCTGATGAGTATATTCAGAACAAGATTCCAAATGAAGCTGAGGGGAAAGAGACATTGGTTACAGGGCTACTTTTAGACATTCCATTTTTAGTGGTACATAAGCTAAGACTGGGGTATGATTAGGATTCAGGCTTTGGGAAGTTAAGAACTGAAGCAACGGGAACATTTTGGCTAGCAGAAGTTGCTTTTTTGTCTTTGATATACGTACTGGGGTTAGGATCAAGAAAGGGACACTAAAAGGTTAAAGCAAAAAAGTGATTTACAGTTGCCAGTTAATTTCACTTTGGTAGCTGTAATGCCTGGTCCCACAGCCACTTTTAAATCTGGGTTTCGTGGGTGTTGCATGGTTTAGTTTGGTGTTGGTTCAGGTAAATAACTGAGTAGAGGAATAAATTCAAAATAGGAAAACAGCTATATTGAAAGATAGTATTACCATTATTTCCAAGCTATTTTAAGATTAAACTCATAGGTGTCAATAGACCAGGGTCCAGATTTAGAGTATTGTTAGTGGTATTATTATCACAGTACTTGAAAGGAGAAACCAGGGAGGAACTGTGAAGTTCTGCTTTCATGTCACTGAACTACAGTTTCGGTTTCTAAGAATCCTCAACACTGAATGATGTTGAGGTTTGAGTTTCACAGAGGTACCAGACCAGATCTGACAGTGTTGCTAAAACAAGGGCTGTGATTAAGTTTGAAGTTCAGGCTAAGAGAAAAAAAAAAAAATAGAAAGAGAGAAAAAGAAATGCTAAGAAAAGCCTAGCAGCCTAAGTTAGAACCTTGCATGGCTTGCTGCTTATTTTTAGATCTAAGGTTTGTGGGGTGGGTGAGGCTTGATCTAAGGGTCTGTACTGGATTATTGGTGATAATCTGTTAGGAAAAGGGAAAGGAGAACATGAGTGGTGACAAAAGACAAAACTAGAAAATGCAAAGGGATGAGGTTGAACTTATGGCCGTGACTGCACCTGGCCTGATGACTTTGCTTATTGTGTTCTCCTACTCTGAACCCTAACCCTGAGTGCCCACCAGCCTCCCGCTAGCCTCTTCCCAGCTCCTTTCTGGTGCCTGTGGCCCAGGGAGGGATGGCTGGGGGCTCTGCTGGGCAGCCCTTTTAGGGGAGCGGTGGAACAGGAGTTGGTTATACCAGAGACCCATGCCTTCCCAAGAGCTGGAATGAGGCTGGGGTCGTGGTCACCTGCAGCTCAAGGCATACCTTGAGATGGGCTTCTGATATCCTAAATTTGTGCTGGCAATTATTGCTGTTATATGAATCCTACACATATTTCTAACTCCATTTGCTGTAATGCCCATGTATAGTGTATCTTTTGTGATTCTCTCCACTCTTTCCCAAAACCGTACCATCTTAACTATGACCAAAGTGCTAAATGAGCCTCTTGATCTGCAGATACTTTGGTGGGCTAAAAGTAGTAAGAGGAACAGCTCTTGTCCCATTCTATAATTCAACCTAATGATGCATTCTGTGCTTCCAACTCCAGCTCAATATTTTGCTTTCATTTCTGACACTGACTGTCAGCTACCAAGCCCAGCATTAATTTAAAGATGTATAAAAAGAACCAAAGACAAGTGCTAAAGCACCTTTTATTTCACTTAAATGGTCTTTAAGTGTGATACTCATAAAACAGGATTTTTGCTTTTCACAGTACTAAATCAATCCATATATCTCATACTAATCATACTAGCATGAATGTTAGCACCAAATGTCAAAATTTGTTTTAAAATGATAGAGAGAAAATAAAATGGGGCTCACACTGAGACAACTACTCAGTCTCAGCCAACTCCGTGGGGAGCACCAGTCAATGTGTATGAAAAATCTGTGGCCACTGTACCTTGCTGTAGAAAAAAAAACACCACTCCTATCAGGCAATGGGTGTTAAATGTCAGCCTTTTGCCACAGCTGCTTGAGATATCCAGCAAGGACACAGACTGAAAGACAAGGAAAATGGATGTCAAACTCGTTTTTGTGAAAGTCACAAAGTTGTCGGACAACAATACTGTCAAAATATGGCAGAGTAGTTTTGGGTTATTCTTTGGCTATTTTCCTCTTGCAACACTGTATTTCTGTATTCACATCTCTTCTTCAGATTGGGCTTGTGTGTGCCTTAAAAGAGCTCAGCCTAAACTATATCCTCTCTGAAATGAAAGGTTGGATCCCAGGATCAAGTCTGTCTGGCTTGGTGTATGGAGAGTAAAGCCAGGAGCTGCACTCGATGATGCTCGTGGGTCCCTTCCAGCTGGGGTTATTCAATGGTTCTATGGATCAATGACTCTATCTAGCCTCCATGTGCTTGTAGGGTGGCTGGGACATGCAACATAAGTGGGGCTTTTCCCAGGTGTGAAGAGACTGCAAGGAGTAAACTTCATTTCACAAGAAATGGCACAAAGGGAGGGTCACAGCTGCAACTCAGCAAGCAACCTTGCAGCACACATCCCCACAGGAGGTACAGGAGGCAAGGGAAAGGAGTCAGCCCTGACAACAGGGCATCATTCAGCCTTGCACTCCTTGCTCCGGTCCCCATCCAAAAATACCACCACCAGGACCAGTGTCACATCCCCTCCTTGGGCTGGGGAGTCCCACACCACTGTGAGCAGACTCTCTGCAAGCCCATAACAAGCTGCATTCCTGGCTGGATTACTCATACTCCACTGCTGCTGGTTTTTTTCATGTGCACTCATTTGCAAGCCCTTCAACAAGGGACACAAAGCTGTCTGTAAACTTAGGTCACGTGTGTTGCCCTGTCAATCCATTGGGCTTGCCAAAGCCGGGATTTTCCTGCCAACACAATGGAGTTTTCAAAGCTCCATCTATGGAAAACAAACAAACAAACAAAAACAACAACAACAACAATAAACATAAAAAAAACCCCTTCCCCATCACCAAAGCCTGTGGTACCATCTACTAGGGAACTAGGAATGAAATCTGTATATACAAACATATCCTTCTGTGGCATTTCTTCTCTGAAATACTGAAGTACCATCCTTCAACCTGACATTTAAAAGCAGATGTTTCTTACCACACCAAACTCCATTCTCTTCCAGCTCAGCTGTATGTGACAAAGACAACTCCGTTTCATACGGAATAATATTTTTGTCCAGCGGCATCTCTTCCTTTCATCTTCTGGACTGAATGTGAACAGCATCCCAAGATCAGAGAGCAGATAAGTGCTGACTCAAAACAGATGCCGAGCTGGCCAGCTGCTGAAGTCCACACAGGACCTCAGACCCAGGACATTCAGCACCTCTGCTATCATACGAACTGCGTATCCTTCCTGTGCATGGGGCTGTGACAGCCTTTTGGGAAAATCTTCCAGGTTCCAGGGGGTGAGAAAGGCTGTGGGGTAAGCTGTTCCCTGGGGCAGGTCAGTCTGAAAGGGAAGCCAGGGAAATGTGAGCTTGCAAAAAGAATGTTGTTGGAATATTTCTGTTAAAAAGCAAAAGTTTACACTGCGATAATCCCTTGATAACAGGACAAAGCCAGCCAATTTGGCTGTGAGCACTGCTGCAAAAGTAGCAGAGTAGAGGGGAGAAATGGAGCAAGCAAGAGGCCAGACCTGGGGCACTCCTGGGAGTTTCCCCATTGGGTTGGAGGAGCAACCTCAAAGCAGCCACAACCCCACTGTCCCCGTGCACTTACCTAGGTTTTGCTAGATTTTGCAGGGCACTCAGATGCCAACAGAACATAAAGCTTTTACTTTCCACTTGGGGTTGCTGTCATCATGCACCAGGAGGCTGTGAGTCCAGGTGTCTGGATGGAGCAGGAGGCCAGGTAGTGGGGCTGGGGCAATATTTCTCACCTAAGCATGGCAGTAAATCTCTTAGCATACATTGCTCTGAACTGTCATGTGCAGCTTCTGCGCTGACTGTGAATAATGTCACAAAACCACGTTTAAGAGCAGCAGGACAGAGCCTCTGCAATGCAGGATGCGCTCCTGTTGCACCGCAGTGAAACCTCTCTGGTTTCTTCTTGGTGGTTGTTTATTCTGCAGCATGAACAGAAAGGGAACACAGGCCTGAAAGCAAGCAAGAGCAGAGTGATTTATTCTTCCTTTTGGTGGCACAGCTTCCTAGCTGTGGGGCTACTGAAAGAGCATGCTGACAAGGTCCCTATTGTTAGCATATTCGGGGGAGTCACAACTGATTTTTTTACACCAACATGGGCCGGATCACAGTCACAAGTGGAATTTGTTTTAAGTCTAAGAGAGTGTGTGCATAATTCCAATGAGAGATTCAGCTGCCTGGAAACTGAAGTTCTACTTTGGATCCGAAGCATACAGGTGAAAACGTTCCCTGGTATTACCTGATAACCAGACAGAGCCCAGCACCATCAGCTCGGTTTCACTCCTGGAGGAGGAATGTGGGTTGGTGCTCTTCCCAGCGAGGTGTAGCTGGTGTCAAACAGGCATTTCACCCCAAGCAACAGTCTAGTTTGAGTGCAATTTTAATTAACATTAATGTTTTTGGCCTTCACTACCTATAAAGTAGATTTATTTGTTCTTTTAAAAGGTAAAGACACTGCTATGAAATCCCTGTCTCTGTATGCTCTACCTACCTTATTGGCTGTGTTCTCTGGACCTAATAAATTAGTTTCAGCTACTGCAGATCTGCCTCCTTTGGTTGTGGTGAAGTTAAGCCAGGGATGAACATGAGCCAGCATTTTCAGTAGTATCTCTAATATTCTTGAATTATTTGGACAGCTGGGGCTGGAAGGATAATACTAGCCATCTCATTTTCTCATTGATAATTATTTCATTTTCTAGGCAGGAGACTGGGCAAAAAAAGCCTCCAGCAGGGCTGGCCTATCCCCTCTATCTCTCCCTGAGAGACTTTGAAGGGAGGAGCAAGTGGCTAAGCAATGCCCCTGCATGCCTGGGATATTGCTGTTATCACTCCAATTTGTCAGGCAGACTGCTTCCCTCTGCTCTGCTACAGATGTGAGTGGTCCTGGGAGAATGTCACACTCCTTTCCTTTGGTTCTTAATTCCTGTTTTGCAAAACTGGACTTTGGGTAGCCTCAGTTTTCACTCCTAACGATGTTTAAAGATTTCTGTTGTTGGACCAGCTGTTGTATAGTTATTATTCCTCCCAGGAGATCCTTTTCCTTATCTCCTGGATCTACAACAACAGTCATCTTCCCCTGACTCCAAAGAGTAGACAACAATAACTTGTTTTCTAAGAATGGAGGAGCCTGGAGGAAGTGCTTGTGTATTTCCTAGAAATCTGATAATGAGTTTAGCTTCTAAGCATGAGAATACATATGACCTCAAATGTCTTTGCAGAATATCTCATGGATGTTAAGTGCAACCGCTGACCTCAATGTGTATGTATTCAAAGGGTTACATATGTTCCACAGCCTTTCTTGGCAGTAGTTGTGCAGGTTAGCTTATAGTTTCTGTGTTTCTTATTGAAAGGCTGGATGGTAACTGAAATAAAAATGTAGATTCTTGGAGAAAAGACAACATTATCTGTTCACAAAGAGTCTGGTAAAATACCAGATAACATCAGTAAAATAGATCAAATACCGTGGGAAGGTAGATGGTAGATGACCTTCCTTACCATCTTATAGGTCTTTTATTTGTTCAGAGAAAAAGCATGTGGAAATGTGCACACCCACATACACAGAAAAGAGCTTAATTGCTCTTTTGCTTGAAATAATAGCAAATATGCTATTGATGACAATATTAATGTGATCAAACCTGCTATTAGGAAGATAAAATGGTTTTAAAGTATAAAATGTTTCTCACATAATGCAGTTTTCTATATAGGGAGATGAGCCCCTGGGAAAAACAAACAAACAAGCAAAAAAAACAAACAAAACCAAAAACAAACAGGCTTTGAGGAAAGAATTATTGAATACAATTAAAACATTTGTTTCGCTTCTCATTTTTGTTGTTGGTGGTGGTGGAGGAGGTGTTTTTTCTGGTGAATATGATGTCTGAGGAAATTAGCCTTGTGTCTATGCAGAAATATTTAGCACTTCAAATCAGGGATAAATCCCACATGTTCAAATGTATCTGAGATGTGCACATTTCATGGCAGAGTTTGCTGTCACAGAAAACAGTAGTGAAATCTCTGTTAACAGAAACAGCATCAGGATCAGACAGTGATGCCTCAGTGTTTTGCAACTTGTGGTGTCCATGATCTGAAAGAGATAACTCTGTTATTGCTGTGAATCTGGACTTCATATGGGGAAAGGTGGCTCAAAACCACATCCATCCTCCCACATTCAAACACTGTAGACAGCCACAGCAGCAATGACACAGATTTTAAAGAGAAGATTGGAGGAAACGATTTTGTCTGAGCTTTGTCCTCTGGTCCCACGGGATGATTCTGAGAATGGCTCTGACCATTAGGGTCTCCTTCCAAAACTGCTCCGGAAAAAGGCTGGCTGTTGGTTGTTTGGATCTGATACCATTTGTCTGACATTGCATACATTTCTGAGCTGCTGACAAAATGCCACAGCACAGGATAGAAACCAAAAGATCTGGTGAGATGGTCTGCTCCCCATGGCTTCATTCACATGGCAGTCAGGGGTAACCCCTGAGAAAACCACTGAGAAACCCATTGAATTGCCTACCTCTCCTAGAGCTGGTGTGTATTTAGGGCTTTGGCCCATGTCTAGATTACAATTCTGTTAGAAGGGTGGTTTACTCACAATAAAAGAAAAACACTCATCAGGACTTTCCAAGCCAGGCTTCCCAAAGCAGCAGGTTAATGACAGTGCATAGAACAAGCTTGACCATTATTATGCTCGTGTGTGACCTCTGATGTCCTGCTCAAGTCACTTGCAAGGGAGAGGTGCAAGGAGCCTCCCAGGTCAGCAGAAGGTTCCAGGGGGAAAAATCAACACTTTGTGAAAATGGGAGAAAGGATTGCTACTTCTCAGATGTTCTTTAGCTTATTTGCTCACTGCTTATTTACAATCTTCAGCTAATTTACCATCTGAAAGGGCTGAACACATTTTTTTCTTATTATTTTTACTACCTTTCAAACTCTCCCACTTTTTTTTTTTTTTTTTTTTTTTTTTTTTTTTTCTCTATGTTACTCTTTCATTCTCAGACTTAGCAGGCTTTTTTGCCTGCCGGCAATTAAAATTGGTATGTATACTTCTGTTCTGAAAACTAACTGCTTCTAAAATGAGAAATAATACATGAAAAATGAACATGCAGACATAAAATTTCCATTACATTTTTCCAGTCTGAAAACAATGCTTATGGAGATTTTTTAACTTGTTTGTTCAGTTTTGTAAAAGGCTTCTTCCATTTTATGCAGACTCTCTCTCCAATGTCACACTCAACCTAGCCATCCGTAAAGTCTATTCTTTATATCTGAAATACCTTCATTGTCATGTGAGGTAAAAGAAATTTAATTCTTGTAACTGAATGGACCTCTTCTGATTCTTCAGTACTTTCCCATGTATACTAAATATGTATCTGGCATGACTCACTCCTTGTCTTTTTTTTTTTTTTTTTTTTTTTTTTTCAAAATCAGGTGTGTTTGGATACACTGGTGCTAAGTACATATTAGCTGAGCATGACCTTGCTGATGATTGACAGTGCACAGATTACTGCTATAAGTCATGGGTTTTATAACACAAAGTGATCCGATCAGACGGCACCCACACAAGTCCTTCTGTATATCTGAAATAGGAGCAATGGACTGGAAGCCAAACACATTGAAATTAGTTTAATCATCCCATTTTCATAACTGAAGATGTTTTTTGTCTGTGGCACAGGGAGGTGGCAAGAAGGATATAGAAATGGGGAGGGAACACAGAGAAAGAAGCAACTTTTTTCACTAGACATCCATTGGTGAGGTGGGGAAGACTGTATTTTGCAGATATTATGAATACAGTAGGTATGCAGCTATTATTAATACAGAAGAAACACTCAAACACACTGTCTCTGGTTGGTACAGTGGCTTCTGTGCTCTGTGATGCTCAAACAGATAATGTCTCTGAATAGATCATGTAGGTAGGAAATGGACCATTCATCACCATTATTCGATAATTTTTGCAGGATACTCTCTTCCAGTCCTCATGCAGACTGCAGGTTTCATATGGCACATTCACTTCTGTACAGTCCAGGGGAAGAGCATTCCTCCAGGCTAATTGGTACCAGCTGCTTGCCTTCAGAAAAGGACAGAGGGAAGGAATCATGAAGCTGGGATTTTTTGCAGCTGGGGGGATTTCAGAGACAGGCATGACTTCACTGGCGATATTTACCTCCCATAAAAACTGATTCCTGGGCAGCTACAAATTCTGTTTTCCCTGTCTTTGTGAAGAGTCAAGCCATTTCCAATTTAAGACTTTCTTGGCAAATAGCAATAGCTTTATTTATCTTCAGAAGAGAAAAATGATTGAACTACACTGTCACAAGCCTTGCATTTTTGGGAGAGCTTGAAAGAGGTCTTCACAGTGAGAGAAGACATTTAAAATTAAACAGGACCAGTTTGGGGAAAATACACCCAAATTTCCTGCTTGGAACTGAGGAGTCTTTGACAGGAATGTGCATTGGCCTCTTCACTTTGTGAAAGATGGAGCTGAACAAGAGCATGAAATGTTTAGAAAATATTACTTGGTTTCTCCTACAAACAACCAAGGGTGCTTAGTTTAGAAAACAGAAGTTGTAACAGCATATAAACCTTCAGATAGATTACAAACAATACAACTACCAAATCTTTCTTACTTTCTCACTTGAGAATGAGTTGGGAGGAACAAATTTTCATTTTCATCCCCAAAATTTGTCTTCATGGGAAAATAGGGCAGATGTTAGGGGGAAAAATTTATTTTTAAACTGTGAGAAAACACAGTACTTGGGGTTGATGAGAGGGGTGGTGAAATCAGACTCACTGGGCCCAGTGACGCACAGAAGAGCCCCCACAGGAGGAGGGATGAAACCAGTGCTG
>CM021763.1:76717692-76786429 GCA_011075105.1 Heteronetta atricapilla | reverse complement strand
GGAAAGGAAAGGAAAGGAAAGGAAAGGAAAGGAAAGGAAAGGAAAGGAAAGGAAAGGAAAGGAAAGGAAAGGAAAGGAAAGGAAAGGAAAGGAAAGGAAAGGAAAGGATCTCAGTGTCTAAAAAAATAATAATAAGGAAAGAAGCATTTTCCTTTTCCAGAATATACACTGGTATTCTTGAAATAATAAGGAGGAATTATATCCTTCAATAAAAATTCTTTTTTCTTTGTAATAATAATAGCTTTATGCTACTTCCATGCACACTGCTACTTGCTGAGTATCCCTCCTGCTGTCAAGCAGTCACAAGCAAGTGGGGAGGAACAATTCACCCACACTAATTAACTTTTTTTTTTTTTTTCTACTGACAGCAATGTTCAAGGTTGCAGGTGCAAATGTGCCTACATTGAGAGGAGGGCCCACAGAAGCGAGGTTGATAGAGCAACCAATAACTAATGTGACCCGAGCCCCTGAGGGCTGAGAGGCACAAGGCTGCCTTGTGTGATGCAAGGCCCCATGGGGCAGTGTGGCTCTGTGTGTGGGAAACCCATGCTGGCCTTGCAAAAACCGCAAGCAATTGCTGGGCCGTACCTCATTTTGCAGATGAAAGCCATGTTTGTTCTCTGGTGCTCGTAAGCAAATGAGATGGCAGCTGATTTGTCAGATGGTGCTAGAGTGTTTGGAAAGTCAAAAGGGCTTACAGAGGCTGAGAAAAGGCACAGAAATCAGGGGCTCTGACTAAAGTAGAGAACTGAGTGACGTTAAGTGTCCCTGTCCACTGGACACACCAAGCCTAGCTTCCTTCCTCTTTGTTGAATGTCGTAGTTGCTCAATAACCCATGCGTAATCACTTCCCTGCTTCACACTGACTTGGTCTGTCCCAAAGTCACGCTCGTGTCCTGCTTCCTTTGCATCTCTGCCCACGCTGATGCATTTCACCCATCACCTGGGTGCTCTTTGGGATGGCGATGAGTCCTCTACTCAAGCAGGAGCCCACCAAAGTCCACTCTGATGCCCACAGACTGTGTAAATGGCTCAAGGACTGGGACAGCACAGACCGGGGACAGAACAGCAGCTTGTCCCAGGGTTGCAGGGTCAAAGGAGTGCCCTCACTTTGCTTGTGACTGCACAGCTCCTGGGACAGCGAGTGCTGCAGTGAGTATAACCGTGAGGGTGAGCTTCTTGCAGTCTGCAATATGGACAGGCTTGATGACAGCAACCTCAAGATGTCTAAAATACCACAGGGATCCTCTAATGGGATTCAGGAATGCCTTTATCCTCTTTTACTCGCTACAACTGGAAAGACATATGATTTTAATTTTAGCTTGTTCTCCGTCATTTGAGAGGGAGGTTTACAAGAGCATAAACTGACAGGAGAACAGCTCTGCAGAGCAACAGTTCACTGAAGTACCCCCCAGCACTTAAAACAAAACAAAAACAAAACAAAACAAAACACACTATATAGCACCCAGCTCAGAACACCTGATGGAATAGACAAAAATGACCAGAGAATGGTTCGTGCTTATACAGGTGTATTTTTTTTTTTTTAGGGCTGTGTACGTGGATTTGTGCCTCTCCGTCAACCAGCTGAAATAGGCACTGTACTAGGCATCTGTGAGTCTTCATATTTACAGAGCTGCACAAGCTGCTTTTCCTCTGATCATTTTTTTTTGGATCCCAGAACAGATGTTTTATTTATTTAATTACTTACTTACTAATTTATTTATTTATTATCTTTTTCTGTCTTGACAAGTATTCTTACAGGGTTTCTGCAGGATTTGGGCCACATAAAGGAGACAAAAGAAATAATATTTATATTTAATATGACCAAAACAAATGATTGGATGGGTTCAGGAAAGAATCTGTGCTGCAGCAAACCTGAAGGTTTCTGAGTACAGTAACAACAAGAAAAGAAGAAGAAATTAAACCTGGTAGGAATAAGGAGGACCACAGTTTGGAACAAACTAGCATTAGCATGGGCATGGGAAGGAAAGAACCTAAGTCCCATCAGACACGTTCAGTTTTTACTTTATTTTTTTTAACAAGCCGTGTTTTGTCTATGCAGCCAAAAGCTAGAAAAACAACAAGGATTGTTTTTAAATAATGTGTTGAAAGCACCGGTCAGGTCCTTCACTGTAGGAGTTTCCAGCCTTTCAGTCGGATGGCTGTTGCATCTGGCTGTGTAAATATGGGATGGCTTGTTTGTTAAGGGCTAAAATCTCTCGTGTGCTAAATAAATTGTGGATGCTTCAAACTTGGCACTGGAGGAAGGCAGAGCTTCGGAGAGAAGAGGTGACTCAGACCTAAAAGCCCATACTTGAGGTGGGTGACAGGGGATGTGCCTCTGGCTTCTATCTTGTTTGGAAAATTTTCTTTTTTTTTTTTTTTTTTTTTTTTTTAATTGTCTTTAATTGTCTTTGTTTTGTTATGAACAAAATCTTGGAACTATGTTTGGGAGAACACAAGGTAGCAGGAGGAAACTTGGTTCTTGTATACTCTCAGTAGCCCAGTGCTTCATTAAAAAATGCTAATAGGGATAAAGGATTTTTTAATTGATCCACAATTATAAAGCATTCCATATTTAGCTTCAAATCCAGCCTTGATAGCACACAGTCATTTCTCCCCTTGTGTATGTACCTGGAAAGAAGAGGAAAAGAAGCATCTAAAAACCCCTTGATGCTTTCTCAAACCACCCCAGACCGGGGTTGGTCACTGCAGCAGAGCCTGGGCTGATACAGTACCTATAGAAGGTGGCATTTGGACTGCACGTGAGCAAGGCACTTGTCCTGCCTCAGGGCCTTGCATGTGACACAGACAGGACTTTTGTCCCCTTAGCCCCACTCAATGGCTGTGCAGGAGGGCAGCGGTTGAGATGAGCAGCAGCACGGGCATAGGACAGGGATAAATACAATAGCAGCTATAAGGTGCTTAGATACACACAGCACGCAGAGTCATTTCCCTGCCTAAAAAGCAAGGGGCAAAGCAATAAAATGCTTTTTTATTTTTATTTACATTTATAATGTCCATGTGACATCGCTTCTGAGCTGGGAGTTGTGGCTCCTGAGGAGTCACTGGTTGTGTTTTTGTTCTGTTTCAACATGGAGGCTACGAGAGCCCTGCTTTGTGCACGTGTGTGCATTCAAGAGCACACTCCTGTGTCAGGAATATACCCAGGACTTGCCCAGCAGGGCCAGGAGGTCCCAGCCCACTCCCCGTAACCTCGCCTGGCAGACAGCCTGTAAGCATAGCAGCGGTGACGGGGGCTTTGCTTCCTGGCCGCACAGACCTACTTTCACTTCACCTTTAGGTAAATTTACCTTCCCCAAGCACAACTGGAAAAGTCAACAGGGATGTCAGGGGTTGTGTTAGCTCATGCTCTTTTAGAGCGTTATTTGGCACAGTGCATTCCCAGGCCAATAGTACCAAGCGTTGAACAGGAAAAGATAACTGGGGTTAACTGCATATAGACTTCTGTTTGCCATATTGGTAATGGCTCAGCCAAGATAATTCCCTATCTCAGCAGTTAAATTGCTGTGTTATCTGAAAACCAGCCACTGCCGAAAAACCCAAAGGCAAATTCACTCTAAGCTTTCACCACTCAGGAGTATTGATTTTAGCCACAGCCATTTGGTACCAGGTGAGGCAAAACCAGCAGCAGCTCTAGAGATATCTCTGGACGGGCTCCTGCAGCAGGGAATGGGTGGCCTGCCAAAGGAGAGCCCTGCTTAAAAAGCAACAAAACTACCTGGAGAAATTGGTCCTTTAAGGCCTTTGCTTTGAGCTCAGTTGCAAAGATGCAGGGGACAGTACTTCCAGGGACCTTTCTGCTGGCCGTCCCTGACACTCACTCAGAGGAGTTCATTTGTCCGAGGCAGGGATGCCTAGATCTAGTGCAGGGAGCAATTACTTGTACTGGCAGAAGCTCCCATGGTAACCATGGGAAAGCAGCTCAAGTCTCAGTGCAGCACAGCAGCATCTCACAGGAGTGCAGGAGAATAAATCCGACCGGTGCTCAGGTGCCATGGCAGCAGATATGCCAAGTGACGATAGTCACAGCATCACCCATGAGAGCAATGCCACCACAGTATTATGGATCTTGATCAAAGGAAGAGTGCCTCTGGAAAACATAGTTCAGGCACAGCAATGTGAGATGTTAACCTGAAAATTTAGAAAAGCTGTTATGTGCATTATCACCACAAGAGCACTGTTTATGGCTAAAGCAGTATGTTTATGGCTCAGTAGAGTAGAAGCTCTGCAGTGAGAATTAGACTCTAATTGCATAATGGACCCCAAGTGTATTGAGGATTGTAGCCATGAGATTTTTAATGAAGAAAATGAGGAATATGGTTCTGGATATATAAATAGAGCCCAGGAGGCTGAGGCTTGGAAACAGAAGAACATGAAGAGCTCCTCAGCTGGAACTGACCACTGAGCAAAGTCTCACTGGTGTGGACAAGCACAAAACACAAAAATTAGGGTAAACATTGATTTATACTTCCTAGAAAAGAAAAGAGTGATTAATTAAGTAGAGCCACTTGTGTTAATAAGAATCAGTAATGGTGATTAGACAATGAAAAAACACCTCTCATCTGGAAAAATATTCATCTGTTCTCAGCTCACAGTATGTTGAGCTTCTCTCCAGCAGGTACACTGAGACCTCTGTTTTCTTCCAGCAAAAGGGAAAGATACACATGTAAAAAGTCTGACAATCTTTCTTGATATCTAAAAACAGTATATATCTTTAATAGAGTTACTGCAGTTTTCTGTCCTTGAGTGTGGCCAAGGGTTAAGACCAGTCTGATGGTGAAGCAAGGGAGTGTAGTCACTGAGGCATTCTGAGCTGCCCTGAGCAAACTTAAATGAAGAGCTGTTTGCTTTCTTGATGATAAAATTGGGAATGTCATTTTATGGGTATCACTGAGGCAAATATGAGCCTTAACCAGGCATTGGGGTTTGAGTTCAGGCTTTAAAATGTTTGTCATGTGAAAGTAGGCTCCAGATTTATTTAGGACAGCCACACAGCTTTCCAGTGACAATATTGGGAAAGCATTGCTCTATGAACCCTCTAAATTTAGTCTCGACCCAAAGGTAGGGTCAAAGTGAGACTGCAATAAAACAGAAGTCTAAACACTAAAGGTAAGTTATGGATGGTGTCTGCAAGTGTAGACCACCATAAATGTAGATCTCTGGCCTAAAGGTCCCTTGAGTAGGACACTTATAAATGTCACTCTTCAGGGTATCACTTCATCTTGTGAAATGGGCAGGTTGGGATTCATTTTTTGTTTCAGTACAGTGGGGTCTACAGAGCTATGGCAGTGGTGAGAAGCAAACAAAGATTTCAAGACAGTCAGCTCTAGCTTCCAAGAGACAGACATGCAAGTTTCACTCAATGGGTATCACTGAGATAAGTCCAAATCTAGGATTAGTCCAAGTACATTAAACAGGAGCAGAAGAGCAATAGTAGGGATGTCATTGGGAAGGCAGATTTTTGGTTTAAAGGTTTAGGATCAATGACAGAAGTTGTTTATACTGAAGAATTTACTCTGCCCAACTAATGTAGGAGGCTAGACCCCAGCCTACAGTTGGAGTATGTTGTTTCTCAGTATCACGGGTTTGAATTTGGCTTATAAAAAAAATAAAGAAAATAATCTGAGAAAGCCTCAAGGTTAAGTTGTGGCAGCTTCCAGTATGGTGCATTTGTGTCTGAAATGGAGCTGTGAGCAATCAAAGAAAATTCACAAAGCAGCAACAAATTGTCTTACCTCAAAATTCCCTTTTTTAAACACATATTGGACACAAGGATTGCTGTGAAGCACCCATTGTACACACTATGTACTTACTACAAAGAAGAGTTGTTGTTTTTTTGTGGAATATCAGCCTCTCTAGGACTTCTAACAGTACTTCTAAACTACAAAGGGACTGCAGTACCTGCCTCCAGAAGGACAAAATTTGTCCCATAATGCAGTACATTTTTGATAGTGGGAAAATGCTACACTGCTTCATAGTAGAAAAATAATAATAAAAATAAAAATAAAAAATTACCCCAAAACCTGGCTGTAGTATTTGCTTTAAGATTCCTAAATCTGTCTTCCACTCCAAAGCAAATGTGACTAAAATGGTTAGGACGTGTCTGCACTGAATTTGCAAAGCAAAGTGCTTTCAGTGGCCTTTGCCAATCTGTGACTGCAAACACTTTACCTTTCCTTTTAGTTAAGATATTTAAGTTCTGTTACACCTCTCTCCAAGCAAAGCTTGATATTTTTATGTGTGAAATGAAAGGAAAACCAAGATGTCTCTGACATTCTGCATACAGACCCTCTTGAAAAGTATCAGACACACGGAGATGATAATTTTCTAACTGATTTATATACCCTTCACAACTCTGCAAACATTTTATGTATCTGAATTATGAAATTGAATAATTTCATAATTTGAATTATGAATTATGTACTTCACTCCTGTGTTACAGCAGGCTAAAACCCTCTTGTTTCTTTCACTTGGTCACTCCACCAAAAATAAATAAATAAATAAATAAATAAATGGTGTTTTTTTGCACATTGTCAACATCAACATAAAGAAACTATCCCATTCTGTTTAACTAATGACTTTGTTTGGCATAATTTGATTTTTGTTCTTGTTGTTGAAAATTCTCCTCTTGAGTTGGACCATCCACTGTATAAAGAGTTCCTTTCATTTCTTTTTGGTATTGAAGCAAAGCTTCAGTCCAGAGATTAGGAGGGGGAGGTCCTATTTCCAATTTGAGCAAAAAATGCCCTGATGGCCTACCCTAGAATACAATTAAGTCCAGACTTGGCCAAACAGGGGCTGGTTTTGTAGGAGATATTGTTAATGAATACTTCTATGCAATATAAACAGTGCAAGAAGACAGTGAACTAAACAGACTTTAATTTTCTAAATAAAATAAAATAAAATAATTATTCCTTATTAAACAAAAGAAGTAAAGCCCCCTAGCAATCATATTGATTCTTGTAGTCTCTCCTATAGGTAGCCCAGCAGAAAGTCATGTGGAAGGTGCCTTGGACTTTTCCTGGACCATTTAGATTAAGTTCTGCTCAAACACTGGTGTGACTTAGCAGGCAATGGTTTAATCCATATGCCGTGCGAGTTCTCTCCAATCCATTTGTCTTGGGCAGAATTTAATTGCAGAATTAATTTCTTCCTCTCAGTACAAAACAGAATTAGGAGCTAGCTCATGTGACGTTAATCACGTGCTAAATGGAAACGATCTACTAAATGTTTCCATTTAGCCTAACTTGAATCATTTCTCAGAGTTCAGTGCTGTGAGGATTCAGATACAAGAAATATACAATAAATGAGGACAGAGGGTTAAGATGAGAAACCAGACTAGCATGGAAACACTCCAGTACTGTAATAAGAACAAATGGATTTGCAGAAATTTAAATTGCTTTCCTGGAAAGGACAACACAAAACCTCAGCCTCTCTTGTTATACCTTCAACTGCTTTACTCTGTCCTTTCCTTCTTTGTTTCTTAAATCTTCTTTTTCTTATCTGTTTTGTTGTTATTTCTATAAGGTACTTCCCCAGGCTGACGTAGTCCTTCTCACAGTATCCCTCCATTCACAGGGAACGGAAGAAATGCAATAGGACTTAAAAGGCCAGATCATTTTTGATCTAAAATTCATCTATGGAAAGATTTTCAGTATGGATGAAAGTAAATGCATCACGCAAAATCATCTGATGTGACTTGAACTCTGGGCTTTTAGTGCTTTTATGGCTAAACTGTGAGCAAAGAAAGATTCTAGAAAATATTACTCAGGAAGTTGCTCTTGTGGTTTCGAAGGGGTATATTAGTGGGGTTGTTATTTTCATGCTAGCAGTTCTCCCAGCACTCTCTCTGTGAAGTATTCTTTAGACAGAAGCTGCAATTAAATGCCTCTAACATACCTCAGACTCTGCAAAACTTGAAATGAGTTTTGGAGGAAGAGGACCCTGGGAAGTAAGGTAGGGTGTGAAGAACAAACTAAATACACTCAAAAGATCGATCTCCCATGCTGGAAATCTGTAATTCTCCCAAGGCTTTCGGACTCTTTTGTGTAATTGCAAGACGGAGACATGGAAACAGAAAAGGGAGTTGTTTCCATTCAATAGGGATAATAGGAATAGGAAAAATAGGAAAAATAGTTTCAATAGGAAACTTTATGCTTCCAGCCAAATTATCCTGACATAAAATCCCAACAAGGAACGTCTTGCATGTATGTTCACTAACTATGCAGGCTGCAAAGATCCATTAAGCATCTGGATACTTTTGTGCTTTTTCAAACCAAACATGTTGAGGCTGCCTATTATTTCAGGCTGCACACAAATCTGTGCCGAACTCAGAGGGAAACCTGCTGCATTCACCTGTTGTCCAATCATTCCATGTCCTCACTGAAGTATGCAACAGTGGGGTTTTAAATGGCATGAAAAGCACTTGTGGAACCACAATTTTTTACACTCGTTACCTCTGACCTGCTTGTAATTCACTGCTGGAGGCATATGGCTCACTCTATTCATGGCCATCCCATGTGGCACAAGCCTTCTCCTCTCTGTGTTTACTTACATGCATCTTGGATTTTCCCTGTACTTAAAAAATGTTGTTGGCCAAGTGCAAAATGCCAGAACATCACAATTCCTGCATGATGTCCTGTCCCCTACTGAGGAATCGGAGTTTGAAGATTATCCCACTCTTTCTTTGCCTGGGATGTGGCTTTACTCTGGAATACGAAAAATATGTCACTTCCATTCTTTACTGTTGTGTTCCTGGTCTGAACTTAGAGTCATGTCTGGGTGCGTCAGTGACAAAACTATTATTTTTTGTTGGCTTTCATTCTGGCCAACACTCAAGAGCCACCCAGGGTAACTGAGGAGGAGCCATCTTCAATTATTTTCTCTACTTTGCTGCACAATAGAAATAGTGTACGTTAGCCAATATTTTGTTAGTTTGCTCATGAAATCAATCAGATTCATACCAAAGCAACTGCATCACCAAGACAAACAATATCCAGAGAAGCAGACTTCTAACTTTTTTGTGCATGAAAAAATTTGGGCTTGTTTTCCTCTTCTCACTTCTGAGAATACTGAGTCAGTTTTGGCTAACGCACATGCTCTTTAAAATACTATCCCTCTTAGCTGATGAAAGAAAGAAAAAAGGAAGGCTTCTTTGCTGGAGGAAAATGACACGTTTCATGAAGAAAGATGTGGAGCACTCTGCTGGGTACAATGGTTCTTCATGCTAACAGCTGGCAGCCTCTTTCTAACCTTCCCATCTTCTGACCGAGTATAGAAAATATTGCTAAGGCGCTTAGGCAGTTTTCACATTTTCCTGGTGTCTTGGAGTACTGTTTCAATTCAGTTATGGCACAAAGTTTCCTTGTTGTACTGTGCTATGCAGAAGCAGCTGAGGTCATGTGAGTACACACACACACACACACACAAAAAAAAAACAAAACAGTTCTGCATGCAATAGGCATCTCAGCTCAGCCCACAATAGCCTTTCTCTTCAAGGTGATAATCAAGGAAGAAAGGAAGGAAAAGGCTGTTTCTTCAAGCACAGGGTGAGTATGAAAGATTAAATAATTACGTGCACACATTACTTTCAGTGCAGAGTCATGAGTGGCAGTGTGTGGTCTCCCATGGTACTGTTTGCATGAATGACAAGCAGACAGGATCCCTACATGACTTCAGTTTGCAAACTGGAAGGAGTTCTTCCTTGAAGAAACAGGATGTTGGAAGATACAAGGAGAGGCTGAGAGATTCAGAATGTATTTTTTTCTAAGCCAGAATTTGTTTCCGCTGCTGACTGATTAAATACAATGGTTAAATCTGGCAACCAAACTGCACAGGGTTCTAACGGTTGCAAGGATTCAATTAAATTTGGGATAATCAGTTATACAACTACAGTGTATGAGTGATGATTAGCCCCTGGCAAAAAGCAACGGTGCAAAACAGGAGAATTTCCCCTTCTTTCTCTCTGTGCTGCATGAGCTTCCACAAAGTGACAAAACTCAAGGCCAAGGAAATGTTCATTAAAAGAGTCATTTGCTTTTCCTTATGATTCTATGTTTGTCCAACTAAAGCTCGTCTCTGGCCTACGGCTGCTGGCAATGCAAGCAGTTGCAATGGCAACTTTGTTGGTTGCTTCAGTTTGAGCAGGGCCTGCGTGCCTAGGCACAGCCCCAGTGTCTCTGCAGGGTCTGCTGTATGTATCATAACAAGCTGACGGAGGAAAAATACCCATCACAGCAGGGGAAAAAAAAAAAAAAAAAGAAAAGAAAAAGGAGAAGAAAAAGAGAAAAAGAAAAAGGAAAAAGAAAAGGAAAAAAACACCTACATCCACATGTTCACCCACGTTGTTTTCCTGCCTCACCCTTTAAAGACTCTGTTGGGAGCATCTGAAAATGTTTCCTGTCCGAGTTGCGAGTTGTAGGAGACAGTGTAGTCACAAAGCTTTGAATCAAACCCTGCTCATTCCGTGAGGATGACCACCTGCTCCTGGCTTAGCCTTCCAGTGCTGAGCAGCATGAGAAGAAGGGTTCAGGTAAGCTTTTCCCTACTCCATGTACCGTGGTACAGCTGCCTGTATGTTAGTAACCACTTAGCTACTCCGGTGTACTGAGGTGACCGTCACATGAACAGGAGAAGCTGAACCTCAAATCTGCTCTGGGAAATTACCAAAATTCACCCAGACATTTCACTGTGCTTGCAAAAGCTGTGCATCCATCCTGACACTGCTTAGTAACCTAAATGGCTGAGTGTCAGCGAAGGGTAAATGCCATGAAGAGCCACCATGGAAGCTCACCTGCCAGTTGCTTGCGACGAAGACACCAGAGAGGTGTGTTAGGATGTCCTCCAGAAGAATCAGCAGACTCACACTGCTTGTGACTGAGCAAAGCATACAGAACGGTCAGATAACAATAGCTTTAATGTGAGTCTCATTTGCCTGCACACCGTGACTTGTGGCTATCAGCTGCACCTAGACACATTTGTGCTGTCAGGAGGAAAGAAGTAGCATCTCCTCCCCAGAAGAGGTAGTGCTCAGTGTGGGAACTTCTCCCTTTAGTTTTGCTCTCTCCTTCACTGCTGATTCTGTCTGCTCTGAGGTTGCAGTCAGGTATCAGTCCTCCCTGGGAAACAATTTTCCTAAAGGTTTCTCCTACAAACGCTCCTTTCCTTGCTCCTCTGGCTTTCCATTACATGCTTTTAGGGGAGACTGAGTGTTGGCATGTTCTGCAGTCATGCCCCAGATATTTCCAGAACTTCTTTCTGGCTGGTGAAATGATTTTTCCTGCTTGGCAATGAAGTCTTCTACACTCAAAAAAATCCAGAAGCACTGATTTTTTTTTTTTTCATTATTATTATTATTATTATTTTATTTTTAGCTTTCCAGTCTGAAACTTTGTTAAGGTCCCACTTCCCACAGTTCTCTGCTGTGCAGAAAAAATTTCATTTCAAAGTTCTCTGTTTGGTTCTGTGAACACACATCTTTGATTTCCATACTGTGCTAAGCTGCATGAATGCTGCAAGTATCTTTCCGGCTCTTGACTGCAAAATTTTCTTGTGGTTTCTGTTATCTATTACTGCATTTCTCACATTAAAAATAAATTTAAAATAAAAATAAATAAATAAATACTGATGATGTTACCCAGGTTTTAAGGATAATTTCTTTGCTTTAATTGAATCTGAGCTTGTTATCTGTTATTGTATTTCTCACATTAAAAATATATTAAAAACAAAAATAAATAAATAAACACTGATGGTGTAATCCAGATTTAAAGGATAATTTCTTTGGTTTAACTGAATCTGAGCTTTGCTTGATCTGCTTGTCCTTATCCAGATGTTCTGCTTTTATCCATCACTCCTTACATACATTGTTCAGTGGTATACCTGCAACAAAGGCCATCTCAGCAACTATTAACTATCCATACATGCTAGGATGTGTATCGTTCATGCACACGTTCATGATCCGTCATGGCAAGACCAAGTATAACTGGAAGCAAAGTGCAGCCACATTTTATAAGAGTATTCAATCCAGATCGCTGTTTACTCTTTCTCTTACACTATGAAAGAGAAAGGTGAAGTGCTATATCATATTGCATATAGCATATATCATATAGCACATCACTTTTCTCTTTCCTAGTATTAATAATAGCGGCAACTGAGACCAAAAGATGCTTCACAGCAATGATTTCTTGAAGATATTCTGGGACTTTTGAATAACAGAGACTTGTGTTGCATATGCTATGATGGGCTAACTAGACGTGTCTGGTCTACAGAGGGCTGTTCTCAAAACTTTCCATCCACTGCTCCTTTCACCCCGTGGAGTGCAGCCCTTGCAGAAAACTTTTCAGACTACAGACAGCTCGTAACTCTTTTCCAGACATCACTGTTGCTGTGATTACGTGTTGGGGGCATTTTGACAACAATTTTGTGTTTCCAGCGCATTGGAGGCATCTCTTTTCTGTTTCAGGAAGTGCTGATGAACTCCACCACAGCTTCTTTTAAGTGGTACATGTCACATATCATTAGCATTACTGCTGGGACTTTCTTGACTGCTACTCTATTGTTTTTCATCTTCTCAATTGCAGCTCATGTTTCTGACATCTCTATTGGACTGATATTAATGAAAATTTGGCTAAGTTCCACTGAAGTTTCACTGATGGTTGTATTAAGGTGGAACTACACTTTTTTTTTTTTTTTGAAGTTCTGTGGTTTTGATTTTGTTTATCTTTTCTATTTTTTTTTTCTATCCAAATCTGAGGGTGTTTCCACCATTGCATTTGATTAGCTTATTTCTTTTGTAGATTGTCACTTGGCACAAGGCTCTGTTTCCCCACTTTACTACAGTTTCTGCCCCAGTCGTTAGGTCTTCAGTATTTCTTCACATACCTTTTCTGCATTGTTTTTCCCTCCTCTGACTGCTTGCACTTCTCTTTTTTTTTCTTTCTTTCTTTTTTTCTTTTTATTTTATTTTATTTTATTTTTTTCCCCCACAGTTTCTCATTGAGCTTTGCTCAGAAAGTTTCCACGCCTCTCAGCTCCTCCTGTTCATGCTCACTGGGTGAGCATTCAGTTGTCCCACATGCAGCTTGAATTGCACTGCCTCTGGACAACATCATTTTTTCTTCTAGTGTGCTTTTTCTCCATCCTGTCAAACCCATTCTTCAGTAAAGGGGGAGTTTCTCATAGCACTGTGTTTCTTTGCCAGCACATGCTCTGCCTTTGGTGACTGCACCTACTCTGCATTTTCCGTTGCGTCTCTCCCCTCTCTGAAGGCGGACATCCTATTTCAGAAGAAAAGCTGGAGTCACACAGGTGTACCTATACTTTCAGTCTACAGGACATGGTTAGTACGGCACAGATTTAGCACCTGCTCTGTCATAAACAAGGTATATTAGTGCCCTCGTTTACTGTGGAAACAAGGTGCAGCGTAGACTACGGCTGAATCTCACCAGAAGCACCTGGTCGAGTACTTTCCACTGCTGTTCTCTGTGAAGTTTCTGTAGGTCAATTTCAGACAGACCTGGGCAGGTGCAATCCTCTTGCTGTCACAACTGGCTGGTGTGTTGCCCCTAATCCCCTCCAGCTGTATTTTCAAAGAGGGCAGAAGGATCTGACCCTGGATTTTTTTTTCTGCTTTTGGTCTTTGCAGAAAGCTAGCTGCAGTGTAAGTTAAGCTCTCTACTGTGCAAAACTGCTTAAAATAAAATCACATATTTCTGAGAACTGACTGTTCCTCTTATTGTGACTGTAGGAACAACACTGAAACATGATCTCCTTTGTCACAGAAATTATAATGCCTTCTGGCCAAAAGACAGGAGTTCTGTTTCTGCTTAATGGCTCCTTCTGCCAATTCTATTTGTGCTGAGTAGCGTCTTGCTTGGCAGATTCTACCCTTGAAGCCAAAAGAGGAACCTCAGAATGAGGAAGGGCAGAAGGTTTAGCCCCACTATTACATATTTATTCTTAAATTTTTACTCAAAGTGCTGGACAATGTTTGCAAACCTTAAAAGAAAAAAAAAAAAAAAGGAAAGGGGGAAAAAAATTAAATTAATAATAATAATAAAAAAAACAGAAACCAGAAACCAGAGCATTAGGAATCTGTTCCATTAGGAACTCAGCAGGAAGGTGAAAAGTTTAAACAACTGAAAAACAGAGTAATAGACAACAGTTGGAGATTGTGGTGCAGATGCATATGTACAAAAATACTAATGGAGTATGTTGTCAAAGATGCAATACCTCTAGCTCAGCCCTATGTAAACAGGCACAGCTCCAGGGGAATAAACCAAGCTTCACCCATTTAAACTCTGAATACATCTCCGTGTGTGTCTGTACACGCATACGGAATCTGGGCTTGAGAAAGAAGGGATTTTACTTGCGCATGTTTTGATTTATGTCAAGCATATAAAACCTTCAGGTTTATTTTTAAGGTGTACTTTTATTTCCTTTAATCAGAGCTGAGCAAATTTTGCAGAAGTCTACTTTTCTGGCACTTAGAGAGCTCCAGAGTCCTGTTTTCAATTCTTAGCTCTGATAAATCACATGCACAACTTGAGCAAATCACTAAATCCTTCATTTCTTAATGGGAAATATAATTCTTCCTTCCCTCCTGCTCTCTGCCTATCTTGCTAATTTAAATTGTAAGCTACAGTGACTATAAAATACTGTTCCAGCATATGCATATCTAGCATACTACAGTCCTAATTCCCATGGGCAGAAGCTGGGAAGCAGAAGAGAGAATAGGTGCTACTGCAGTACAAATAATTTCCAGATTCGCTAGTAAAGAACTAGGAATCGGTGAAGGGTAAGAAAGCAACTAGGCAGAGATTGTCTTTTGATAGATAAAAGCACATGAGTAGCCATGAGCCACTAGAGCTTTCATCCAATCTACTGCTCACCTTCAGCAAAAGGCAAATGCTACACAATTCAAGATTAAACAAAAGAACAGAGACATATAATTACTTATTGTTCGGTTGTTGTTTGTTTGTTTGCTTCTTTCTTTCTTTCTTTCTTTCTTTCTTTCTTTCTTTCTTTCTTTCTTTCTTTTTCTTTCTTTCTTTCTTTCTTTCTTTCTTTCTTTCTTTCTTTCTTTCTTTCTTTCTTTCTTTCTTTCTTTCTTTCTTTCTTTTAATTTCTAACCAAAATTTTCTAACCAAAAGCAGCCTTTGCCACTGGTATGGTTTGAGTTTATTTATGCATTTATTTGTTGTAAAGGAGTAATGGATTTTTTCAGCTGTGCTGATGATGCTGCCTCCTGGCATCCTCCGTACTGGTTGCTTTTATCCTGTGCTTGCCTCTCAAAGCCACAAGAAGGTGGTTGTGCATGGAAACCACCCCAAAAAAAAAAACCTTACTGCAGGCAATACTCAGAATGACAGAGATGTTTAGCTTACACGTTCTTTTCCAGAGTCTCTGTTTCTGTATGCCTAAATTGGCTGGCATTTTTAAGTATATACTTGGATGAGGAGACAGAGGAGGTCAGGCTATACATACTTGGAAAGGAAGACACCCGAATAAGGAGGAGGAATGTATGTCCTTGGGTATATACATTTCCCCTGCAAGCAGTCACCTCAGCCTTAGACTGCCAGGCTGCCCTCATTCACTGAGCTGCTCAGATTCATTAGTCATGTGTTGGTCAAATCTTAACGTGATACCTAAAATCAGTCATGACTATGCGACAAAACATGTATTTTCATCGTGGCAGCAGAAAAGGGAGGGGGAAGATGGGGGGAGGGAGGGATTTACTTTCCAAGCAGATGACAGCGCTGATGACTCTTTAGTCTTTACAAAAAATGAAAGAGAAATATGCTGTCTTCTAAAACATTCATCTTAGGGGAGGTTTTCAGGTACAGGGGAAAAAAGAAAATCAATTGAAAAGACAAGTCATCTGTGCTGTCGCCTTATTCCTGTAGTGTAGAGATGATTGAAAGGGGGAGATAGACACAGTCCTTGGACCAAATGGAATTTTGCCTGTTTTCCAGATAACATTGTTTGCAAGCGGAAACAATGAAACCCACATACACAAAAGGCCTTTTTTATTTTTATTTTATTATGCTGGATAATCACTTAGGCAAAATTCAGTTTTCTTCCTGTCTTTCCATAAATTGCTACTTTATAATCTCAGAGCAGCAGCATAGAACTTTCCCAGATTCCCATCACCAGCCCAGTGCTTCTCATAATCCCATAAAATCCAAATCCTTAGCACAGATCTTCCAAAATTAAAGAGGGTTCGATCACTGGGCTTGTATTTTCAGCACCCCCAGCCCCCATCAGAGCAATCTGTAATGCACTGGCTGCATGGGGGAGCAGTGGGGGGACGTTCAAAGCCAGCCTACTCGCAGACTTGCCGCAGGCTCGGAGGAGGACTTGATGATTTCCAGCTGTGCTTATTCGATGGTTTCCTGGCTTTCCGCAGCCATCATGTCTGCCATCACACGGCGGAGGCTAGAGAGGCTGCGGGGAGGCTCCTGGCTGCTGTGGGGCCGCTCTGACAGCACAGCACAGGCACCATTGGAGGTAGGCCTCCGTGAACCACTGAGGCCTGCACTTCATCCCCTCACCTTCTGCATGGCTGGAGGTGGGACATAGTGACATACCCATTGCCACTGTGGAAAGAGGAGAGCCTGGTGGCTGTGATGCCATCGTGGAACACTAATTTGTGTCTGCAGCATTATGGCAGGGATGTCAGAGTTGTTTCAGAAAGTCTTTGAAACCAGGAGAACGTCTGCAGCAAGGCACATGGCCAGCAGCAAAGATACTCTTGATGTTAATAGAATTTTTGTGCCATTTGAAGCTCAAACCCAGGATTCACTTGCTCCCAACAAGCCAAAATGTGTGGTTTGGCAATGTTTCAACAGCATTGCTATTTTTTATTTTTTTTTATGGTAACACCCATGGGTTCCACTCAAAGCTTATGCTGCTCTTTGTGCAGACACACAGTCTCTGCCCCAGGGAGTTTACAATCCCTGCTGTTGCTGTCACTAAGCTTTGTGCTGATGCTTTTAAATGGAGCATTTGAAAGGAGATCTCCTCCTCCTCCACATCTCCTCCCGTGCCTTTTCTCCAATGCTCCTAACTGACAGGAGCTTCTGAGGATGATGATCTTTTAAACGATATACACTTTAAATTATGATCTTTAAAAGATATCTCACAAAATTTGTGCATGGGAAGCAGAGGAGCAAATTTATTGTTCTTGGTGGTCCCTGGAAGGCAGAGTGGAAACCAACAAACTAGAATGGGAAGGCAGTAGGGGGAAAATATTATCATCTTGCCAAGGATATTGAAACGAGCTCTTCCTGCTCTGTACAGGGAGTCCCCTTACTCTGAGAGAAAACCTGCTCTTTCTTGTACCCAGAATCTCCTGTAATTCCAGTAATGTAAGGCCAATAAATTTTTGGTGTAACAAAGCCCATTCTCCTGACTCGCTAGGAAGAAAACAGGGAAGTCCTGCTGCCTCTTATTCTTAAATTTCATCCAGGGGAGCATGGGTATTTGTTTTGCAGAATGAGCAGCGTAAGGAGCACTGCAATTCGAGGAGCAGCACAGCTCTCAGCCCCTGCTTGACTGACTGACCAAAAGAGCATCTGGAAGCCACCCGCCCCGAGCCACAATGAGTGCATTGCTCCAGCATTCCTGGGAATGTGCTGAAATAGGGGAATATGTTGCTAGTTTGAAGATGAGGGATTTTGCTGTATCGCACTCCTTTCAAGTGCTAATGGGAGTCACATGATGAACTACCTCAGCATGCAGGCAGTGGTGTAGACCGCTTCATGTAAAGCCGCTTAACTCACGTTAGCCCTCCCCTGACACTGAGAACTTGATTTTGACCTCAATCATTAACTCATCATTGCCTACAAGACTTGTGTGTTTTGAGGCAGTAACTGATTTCTGGAGTTCACAGAAGATAGGCATGTTACTGTGTGAATGACTTTACAGAGGTTTTCTTGTTAGGCATTAGGTCTCCACAAAACATAATCCTTCACTTATTGCAGTAAATAAAAGTTTGGATGAATCATGCTGAGGATGAGAACAGGTCACAGCTCAAAAGGCAAGAAAGAACAATAGGGTCCAAAAGCGTTTGGCTGAGATTATGTCCTTTAATGAAACAAATTCAAAAAATACCCTAGCAATGTTCATGAAGGTGCTGTAAATCATGGTATTCAAAAAGCTTCCTTAGCAACTTTTAGAGATTGTTATTAAAAATGTAAACACTACACATGATACCAGTCTTTTTATAAAGGGAATTTTTAAGCATTTTGCCTCAGGATTTTTCACCCCCAGCTGCTTAGAGCTCCAGGTAGATTGTCAGCATCCCCATTCACCTTCTGGGGAACATGCACAATGGATCTTTTGGAAGCTGGTGTCATCTATGCTTGCAACCAGTTTCTTCTACCTGAAGGAGAAATAGTCACCCCCCCCCTTTAGCTTGCCCTGAACTCTGAAATCAGGAGGTCATGGGGTCTCAAACATGCAAGTCCATGCAGACTCTCATTCAACCTACCAAATGGGGAAGCACTGTTGTTATGGTTAAAACAAACAAACAAACAAACAAACAAAACAACTTCACCTATTCACTGCTTATGGGACCAGGTATCCACCTGGTCAGGGTTGTGAGAAGAATTGTCATTATTGCCTGTATTCACCCTCAGCTGGAGGGACACAGGGTGAAGGGTGCATTTCACATGAGTCATTCTGCTGTCCATAAACCTTAAGAGTGCCTTGAGGAATAAAAATTGGCTTTTGGCATACACATACACATCCTTCTTCCTTGTCCTTGCAATCTGCTATTTTCCTAAAGATTTCAAACAGATTTTTGCTGTATATCAGAAAGTAAGACAAATTGCTAGGACAATAGATCTGTGACCACAAAGCTGAAATAGTACACAGAAGATATTTCCTGAAGAGGAGGTGTATTTCTGATCTTTTTGAGGGTATGAATCCTGCCCTGTAGATGCCAGCTGAATGGAAAGAGGCACTGTGACATGTCTGTTTCCAGTGATTCAAGTATTACACCACCTGAGTCAGGATTCCTTTTTATTACCAAGAGATTGTGTTAAACCCCTAGCTTCAGATATTCTTTCTGACTAGCAAGAACTTGGTGGCCTTCAGCAGAAAGCAGTCAAAATGGGACATATTTTTAAAGCTTCTTCTTAAAGCAGCTCATGAATGTGGCTGCAGCACTGGCCATCTAGAGGTAAGGCTCGCAATATATAATGTTGAGGAGCCTAGCACCTCGGTCTGCTTCATCCTACTCAACAATTCAAACCTTTGATGAGAATTTTTGCTTAGAAGAGAAAATATAATAATAAAAGGTTCGATGTATTTGTGTAGGTTGAGGTGCAAAAGACCAAACTTCAGGTCAAGCATTTTAATAATCTTTTATTTATAATTCCACTTTTCTATGGGGTAAATGCTTCTGTAGTTCTCATTAGCCTTCACAGGGCTTATGGAGCTACCCTCAATGAGAAGAAAATATCTTAGTTTTTAGCTTTCGTGCACATCTGATGAGATGGAGATTGATTTTTGTCTCAGGGTCTTCTATGAACAGGTTTCCAGAACAGTTTGAATAGATCAGTCTCAGGCAGTAGGTTTACAATTTTGCTGTTGCCTCTTATTGTGGCATCCATTTATGACATACTTGAACAGTGTATGTTCTTCTTCATTTCCCTATACCATCAAACAATCCAAAATTTCACATTTTTAAAATTACCATTATTCAACTGATTTAAGCCCAAACACACAACTGCAGATCAGTTTCCTAATTCCCACTGGAGAAAAGAAGTAATAATAAAGTGCCTATTTTAATCACTCATCGTTGAATTTCAAGTTGTTAATTTGGTCCCTAAACTAGTGGGTGCCTTTCTCAAATCTGCTGTGTTGAACAGTAGGAGTAGGCAAAACCATACAGCACAGCCTGTTTCTAATTACACTCATATTTCCTCTTAATGAACAAAAAATATCCATTCTGTGCATTGCCTGTTAACCCCTGGAAAGGTCAGTGCCTTGCTCCTGTAATGCAGCACACATTTTCACCTTCCATTTAACACAGTTATTGCTTTCTGGAAGTGAGGATGTTTCTTGCCCAGGCTGGTGCAGAATTAGGTTGGCCCTTTTCATTCAATGTGTATATCTGAAAACTCACTTAGTCTAGCCTCCAGTACAATACCCGTCACAGACTTTCCCTTGCCTACTCATCCTTTGTGTACAAAATTGGTGACTGATAAAGCATGTTTGTCAAAAAAAATTAAAATAAATAATAATTAAAAAATCTACATACCCTTGCCTTGAAGATCTTATGCTATGGTACACCAGGCCATGGATTCAGGTATTTCGGGACCTGTACAATCTGGCATCCACTATTTCCATCAGCAAAACTGTAGGAACCTTCAACCAGTGTTCTTCTGCCTTACCAGGCAGCAAAGGTGGGCTTTTTTTAGCTCCTTTCTGTCATGAAGGGAAAATATATATATATATTATGTCAGGAAATTATTTCCAATTAACAAGCTTCTAATTACTTATTCCAGTATTGAGAAATAAAATTAAACAAACTCTTAGAGAGACTTTTCAGTTTTGCTCCTGATACATCTCCTCCTTTGATGCGGCACAGGGTTGCACTGGGGTTAGGGCAGGTGTGTTGGGATTCCTTGGCTTTGGTCTTCTCGTTCCTTACTCCACAGCTCCAGCATGGGCTCCTCTCCAGTCCCCCTCAGAGCTCTGTGTCATCCTGTGTCTCCTCCTTGCCTCTGCTGGGGCAACTCTGCACTCTGCTTTGCCTGGGAACTGAGAACCTGCCTGCTCCTGAAACCAAACCTAAAAATCAAAAAGTGATGTGGCCTCACATCCATTTCATGGCACAACTCAAAAGCCTGAATTGGAGCTATTTCTGGTTTCTCTCAGTTCTGAGGAGGTCACAGTCAGGCTGACAATGTCTCCAATGAGCTACCATAGAAATTACCAAAACTTCCTCTGTGCTTTGGACACCCTCTTCCTACTAACATAAATGAGAACTGGACACCCAGATGTCTTCTAAAACCACAGTCCAAGCCAGCAAACTTCTGGCAGCTGCTCAGTAAAGCAAAAGTGGCATCAGGGAAGGTGGGCTCATCTCTTAAAAATACAGGGCTAGACTTTTATCAGGCTTAAAATGTCTTTAGTCGACAAAGTCAAGGGGTCTATTCCCCTAACCTACTGGCATTAAACAAATAGTTTATACTTGCTATTCATCATTGCCTTTACTCTACCTGCCCTACAAAGGCAACACAAAGGAATGACAGGAACATTTGCAAACAAATGCTGCAAATATTATGTGTGGGTTTGTAAACACAAGCAGTGATTCAGCCCTAAATAACAACAGATTGCAGCAGGCACACAGGCTTTCAATTATTAACTAAAGAGGCTGGGCTGGCCCAAAGTCTTCCCTCTGCGATGGGTGAGGCAGAGAGGGGTCATTTCACCAAGTGTGCAGGGTCGGGCTGATGGGAAAGCAGAGTGGTGGCCCTCATCTCCCACCATCAGCAGGCAGAGCAGATGGAAGTGTGGATTTCTGGATTGTGTGGGCTTTGCTCCCAGGGTGGTGGGAAGAGACTTGAGATGTCCCTACCATGGTGGTTCTCCTCACCCTCCCTTAGGATGGAGCTGGATCCAAACCCACATCCTTTCCACCTGAGATGTCCCAGAGTGTCCTACCCTGTTCCAGAAAGACCTCCAGAAAGCTGTGTGCACCCTCTGCTTCTGTGCCACATCTCAGATACCCCATAGTATCCAGGTAGAATGAGATGGTGGGGTGACTCCCATTTTACAGCCTGATTTTGAGGCTGGAGATCAGCCGCATTGCAACCCCTGCCTTCAGCATCCCTGAGAAGCAAAACTGAAGTGTAGGAGAAGCAAACCACATGGAGGGCTTCTGGCTATGCTGCCTGGTGTCATTACCTCTCCCGTCATGACTCACCTTTGTACTCCTGTGTTCATGCATCAAAGGGGGAGCTGAGGGGAGCAGACACCAAAAGATCCCTCAGCCACCTTCTTTCTCGGTGCCCCAAAAAGCTCCATCAGAACTAGTCCCTGAAAGCCTCAGTGGGAACTAGGTAAAAAGTGGGGCACAGGAGGCTCTTGGGAACAGAAAAAAGCAGAGACAGGGTCTTGTGAGCTGTCTGCATCCATGCTGCTCTAAACAGAAAGACATCTTTCCCTCTTTCTTCCCATGTATTTTTTTTTTCCATTTTATTTTACTATATTTTTAGCTTGATTGATAAGTACAGCCTTCAAAGTGCTGACATTGGAGTTAAAAAAAAAAATGAGCGAGCTGATTTTACTGGTGGCAGTAGGAATTGCAGCCCCACAAGAATGCCAAAGGCTCCTGTCTATAAGGTCTGTTCAGACGTGGGGATCACAGGTGAGCTGCCGAGGACAGACATATGCTGCTGACCTAACTACAGGAGGCCTGTCTGTGAGAGCAGGTGGCCTCGGAGCTGTGGTGGAGCTGCACCTTGTGTAGAGTTGAGTGTTGGAGCTGTGAGTGAGTTTACAGTGGAGGTTTAAGCCAGAAAAAAAAAAAGAAAAAAAAAAAAAAAAAAGGAATGTGCCTGTGGTAACACACCCGAGTAGTGAGCTCCTAGACTGGTCATTAATTAAAACCTGGAGACTGGGTAAATTACTGTAATAGGAATGTTATTTAATGAAGGGGGTGTGCGCTCTAGGGGAAGAGTGTGTCTCCCAGAACCTGACATCATTCCTGTATTTTCACGTATCTGGAAGGAATTTCTCCCTACACACACACCCATGACTTTTTACTTTTTTTTTTTTTTTTTTTTTTTTTTGTCTTCGATATTCATCACTGGGTAACCCCCATTGACTATAACAGAGTCACCTGGAATGAATTTTCTCTTGGAAGAATATATTGTGCGTGGGTCCTGCATACATTATTTAAATGGCAGTACTAAGAAAACAGAATGAAATGTATTCATCAGCCTGACTGCCAGAGGTGTTGCACATCTGCAGGTCCCATTTAAGCCCAGTGGAAAGTGGAGGCTGAGACATCTCCTCTTTTGCTTTCTGAGGACTGAATAATTTATCGGGAGGTTATAGAAGGTTTTTAATGCTGCAGTCAAGTCATTATAAGTAAAAAGCTACAAAATCAAATTCAGAACAATGAAAGTATCAGTTCATTAATGGAACAGTTCCAGCCATCTGGCATTCATATGCTCTGTGCTGGGGCTGCTATTGTGCAGACATAAATGACCCAATCTTACCTTCAAGCAAGAGCTTTCATTAACTGAATATTTCCAAATTCTTTACAGCTCAGCTAATATTACAGGTTCTGTCCTGTGGTCCTGTGGTGTTTTTTTGTTTGTTTGTCTGTCTGTTTGTTTGGGGGGGTGGGGAGGGGAGTGACCTTATTTATTCATTTATTTGTTTTGTTCTGTTACTGAACAGAACAAAAACAGTCCTAAACCACATCTCCTTGAGGGATGTGTGTTCCCAATCTCCCTGTGGGCACAGCATCTTTTGAAAAACTGTTAGTGGTTCTTAGTGCCAAAGCTCTGGAAGAGAGAGAAGAGGCAAACTGTATTTCAAGTGAAAATAACAACACTGATTATAAATACTGTTGCTCAAAATGAAAGTGATTCTAATGTAGGACTGATTTTCTCATTTGTCGTTATTTAACTTTTTCAAATAAAACCTTCAGCAGCTCTTCAGAGATCTGACCTTTAAGCAGACCAAACTGATGCACAAGGTTATATACAATACAGAGGCATCCATCAGACTGTTCAAAGCATTTTTTTATTAACCCACTGTTTTATTAAGAGTAGTGTTCAATATACTGGTGGCAAAATATCATTCAGTTCCAGGTGAAAGGGCACAGAGGGTTAAATCATGCATTCTGGATGCTGCCTGTGTTAGCTAAGGATGTCCGTGGGGAAGGACTCTACATCAGCTGCATCTCTCAGCTGCAGCCAAAGGAGTGGCCACAGTAGGGGAGTTGAAGCAATGCACCCCTCCAGATCTTGCTTCACTTGCTGAGGTTGCTCTTGGTTGTCTTCTTGCATCCTCACCAAAAGGGTGATTTCAGTCCTTCCATGGCAGACCTGGGCCCTGTGCTTGACCAAGAGACAAATGAGAACAACAGTCACCCTCCAGTTTTCCCCAAATGCCCCAAACCCAACATTCCTAGTGAAGTTAACAAAATGCTAACAGGGTTTAAGTGTCCTGGCAGCTACATGGGCTATTCAGTATCTTGTATAAATGCACATCCTCCCCCAAACTGGGGCAGTGACAACAGAAGAAGGGCAGATGCCACATTGGGCTCTTCAGCAGAGGCAGACACCTTGGCCCCAACAATGCCAGATTCCACGCTCCACACAGCCACTGAATCTTGCACACTCCAGTACTTGATGCTGTGTGGCTCAAAAGATTAACTGCAATGCTGAGAGGATTACGGTCCTAAGCAAGTTACCATTGGATTATCCAGTAACATGTTGAGCTTCTTTGCATATCTGACAATAACTTTCTCAAAGCGTCTTACAAACCCCAGCGCAATCATCTGTATTGGGTTTACGTGGCAAGGTTTTTATAGCAGGAGGGGCTGCAGGGCCGCCTCTGTGAGCAGAGCCCAGCAACTGCCCCATGTCAGAGCAGAGCCAGCTCCAACTGCTCCAAAAGGGACCTGCTGCTGGCCAGAGCTGAGCCATGAGCAACAGTGGGTGGGCCTCTGAGGGAGCAGAGTTAAGGAAGGGAAAGAAGTGCAAGAAGGGCAAGAGCAGCTGGGAGAGAGGAGTGAGAGCCAGCCCTGCAGCCCCCAGTTGAGTGCAGCAGGAGGGCAGGAGGTGCTCCAGGCACTCAGCACAGGTTCCCCTGCGGCCTGTGGAGAGGCCCCTGGTGGCACAGGCTGTCCCCCTGCAGCCCATGGGTCCCACACGGAGCAGATCTCCACGCTGCAGCCCGTGGAGGAGCCCCCGGTGGAGCAGGTGGATGTGGCCTGGAGGAGGCTGCGGCCCATGGAGAGCCCCCGCAGGAGCAGGCCCCGGGCCGGAGCTGCAGCCCATGGAGAGGAACCCACGCAGGAGCAGGGGCCTGGGGAGAGCTGCTGCTCATGGGGGACCCGTGCTGGAGCAGTGTGCTCCTGGGGATGGATGGACCCCGTGGTACGGAGCCGTGTGAGAGCAGCTCCTGAAGAGCTGCTGCCTGTGGGCAGCCCCCGCAGGCTCAGTTCAGGAAGGACGGCATCCCGTGGGAGGGACCCTACGTGGAGCAGGGGCAGGGAGGGACCACGAAGGAGTGGCAGAGATGAAATGTCAGGGACTGACCTGTTCCCCTGCACCATTTGGAGATGAAGTAGAAGAGGGTGGATGCGGGGGAAGGTGTTTGTCATTTGCTTTTAGTTTATCACTGTTCCAGCTTGTTAGTAATAGGTAATTAATTACATCTCCCTATGCTGAGTTTGTTTTGCCCATCATGATTACTGTTGAGTGATCTCCCTGTCCTTATCTCAACTCATGAGCTTTTTTTTTTTTTTTTTTTTTTTTTTTTTTTTTTTTTTTTTAGCATACTTTTTTCTCCCCCTCTTCTTTTAAGGAGGGGGAGTGAGAGAGCAGTTGTGATGCAGTTCAGCGGCCCAGCAAGGTAAAACCACCACATCATCTCAGGGCAACATGGATGGTGCAAGAGCCAGGGCAAACAGAGTCAACACACTGGTCATGCAGACAGTTGCTGCTTTGCTGTCTGGCATGACGCTGCTCCAAACATCCTGATGTGGCCCAGATCTTATCACGGATATGGTAGGGCACAACTATCCAGGATGGCCATGGGCAGAAAGTCTTTTCCCAAAGGCAAGGCCTGGCTTCCAGGCATTGTAGAGTCATGTTAGCTTTCCAGCAACCAGCTATGGTGCAGGAGAACCAGGACAAGCTCTAGGCTGAGCAGCATGAGCCAGGGAGAGAGAGAATTTGTGTGGAAAAAGCAGCTCTTTGACTTAAGAGCTCTCCAGGTTTCAGAGTCCATGGCTCATAGGATGCTGTACATAGCATCTCTAAGTACATGGCAGGAGGCTAGATGAGATTGAACCAGGGCAGAAGAACTACAATGACATAAAGATGCTGTGGCTTTGGGAATAGTGTTGTTTGTTTTCTGAATGACTTTTGATCCATCTGAAGGTGCTCAGGAGAGCAGTACACTTTCCAGCCATGGGATAATGTTATTTGCTCAAACTTCTCTGCACCCTACTCCAAACAGATAAATCCAACGTGAGCACTGGGGTTCTGGTATTATAGATATAACAAATAAGTAAAATTTCGAACTCTAGAGAGTACTTTCTTCTGCCTGCATTGCTGTTGCTGCTCTTCATAACTTAACATGTGCTTCAGCAATGCGCTATGACCACAGTATTTTAGACATTTTTAATAGCTGCTTACTTACAAGGTCATTTCATCTGATCAATTGAAAGTGTATGTTGAAAATATTTTTCAAGTTCTCCAGTCATTCCTATCTCAGACACAATGATGTTCACCATTTTTTTTATTCACTAAGATACTAATAATTGCTTTCTCATCTAACGCTTCCTTCAAAACACCCACTGCACTAAAAGATACAACACATTCCCAAACTGAAATGAAATATCCATCATTAAAAGAACTCCACAATACACTACACAGAAAAGTGCCAGAGTGAAGAGACATCTTAACTGTAAATTCCCTGAATTTTTATTTGTTAATTAAAAACACCAGAGGTACTTTCCAGGCCCAGACTGAAGAGGAATGAGATGTCTAACTTTTCTGGAACTGCATGAGTAATCTTGCAGACACTCAGCTCAAATTTTATGAACACTGGGAATTAAATGTAAATATATCAATGTGTGTACATGCTAAGCATATTTATGATTTGAATCGATTCACAAAACCAAGCACATGGAACTTATGTGGTTTGTTCTGGAAACAGACGCTTTTTCCAGACTGAAGGATGTGAAAACTACTTCCCTATCTAATGTGATTCAGTACATCTGTATGTGATTACAGAAACACGTTGCAGACTGCAGAGCAGCATAGCCAAGTCTCATAGAAGTTACATTCATTAAACCCTGCTGGACCATGTGATCTTCCCTGGACCTTCAATATTTGCCTGTTTCTAAGCTTACTGAAGATCCCCTATATTTTCTAGTCAGAGAAAGAATGGAGGACTGAGATTTAATTAATCATGTTAGCCTTTAAAAAATAACAAGTCACTGTTTCAGGGATGTCTGAAGCTACTAACAGAAATCAAAGGAACTGGAGAGCTGTTGCTGCTTAAAGTATATAATTTCACCACTTCTATGGACTAAGAAATTTATTTATTTATTTATTTAAGTGTATGTCATCATTTTGCCATCACATAATTCCATCTTATGCATAGAGCAGCATTTTCCTTCAAGCACATCTAAGACTGCTATTTTCCTTCAGGTGTCAGTAACTCAAGTCACTGCCAAGGTCCTGACTACCAAAGCCATACTGTAACCATCCTAGGTGAGATGTTGTCTTTATGGAGTTAAGTGCTGGTAATTCCCAATTCACAGATGCTGTAGCTCTTCCCACAAAATGCCTTCCTACCTGCACCATCCAAATGAAACATGCTCCTGCATGCTCAGGGTGGTAGGTCTCACCACCAACATGTGAGCCCCGTCAGGTCATTCCTCACTTGAAGCTTTGATAATTTGTGTTAATCTTGGCTATTGTAGGGGCATCTGGGCAACAGCATGAGCATGGGATAGGAACTGTGGACATAAGCAGGCAGTTCCTGTCCCAAGAAGTCAAGGAAAATCCTATTTCCAATGAAGCTACTTATGGAAAGCATATTGCTAGAGAACTGGAGGAATCCCTTTTACTCTCTGAAGACCTGCTTGTCAAACAGTATGTCATGCAGATGACTCCAGTTCTGCCCTAAGGGCAGGACACCTGTCAGATTTAACCATACTGTTTTAAGTGTGCAGTTGTCCAGACTGGATGCAGCCTGTGCATTGACGGGAAGCTATCAAGAACTGTCCTGGTCCTTAGTGTATGGATGCTAAACCAGGTATTGCAGCTTGTGACAGAACATCCGTTTGGCCTCATCTGCAATCACTTGATAACTTGCTTTTAGCATAGAAGAAACCAAACATTTTACTAAGTCAATGGCTTGCCGAATGGTTTACAAGTCCTTTGAGCATGTTGCATACCAATAATCTCTGTGCTAAAGCACAGTGCTGAGCACAGAATAAAGTCCAGGATTTTGTGGGACATAAACATCTGTCTTCGTGAAGTACACACACCACACATACACAGACATACCCGTTGTTGATGTACAAAAATGCATTCAACTCTTTCCTAAAGGGGAAAGAGCTCCCAGCCAGCCATGACAAGAGATCTGGTCATGCTGACATCCAATACTTGTCAGTAACTGTTGAGGCCAGGGTCACTGCTGTGTTGATGGTGCACAAGCAAAGATCTGTCTTCAGGATAGCTACTGCTGCTGGTTTCTGGTTCCCTGAGAAACACACAAAAAGAGTGCTTTAAATGGGCTTGGTCTTTCATTATAGGCTTTTGTACTGCTGCAGGCACTGCTGCCGTGTTTAGCTCTAAGTAATCTCTCTAAAAATCTCTCTACAAGCGTGTAGAAACACCTAGCCATGTCAGCCACTAAGCACTGAAACTGCATCAGATGTGTGCACATGCAGAAGCGGCCTCTAGATGCTACTGCAATCCAACTAAATCGGATGTTATCGGACAGCAAAAACTCGCGGCCGGAAAAAAAAAAAAAAAAAAAAAAAAAAAAAAAAAAACACTTAAACCTGTGTTTCTATAATGAAATAACTCCTTGAAGCCTGGACAAAGCACCCGCTGTGCAACACTGCCCCTTCCCAGCTGCTGGCGTCTGATGAACCCACGGACCGATCCCTGCGAACTCCTGCCGCCGACATCTCCCGAGTCCCGGGCGCCTTCGCAGAGGCGGCAGCTCTGTCGCTCCAGCTGCGTACCGCTTCAAAGCTGCTTTTTCCCCGAAACAAACACACAAACAAACAAAAAACTTGCAGTCGGTCCTCTCCACCCCCGGCGCCGTGCGGGGACCGGCGGGGGGCTGCAGGGGCGCACCTGGCCCCCACCCGGCGAGGCAGGCGGAGCGGGGGCGGAGGGAGCCCGTCCCGTCCCTCCCCGTCCCTCCTCCTCCTCCTCTCCTCCTCCTCCTCGTCCTCCTCCTCCCTCCTCCCTCCTCCCTCCTCGCCGGCGGCGGCGGCGGAGCCGCGCTCCCTCCATCCGCGCCCGCGGAGCCCCGCGCAGCCCCCGCAGGTAAGCGCCCCCGGGACCCTAGAGGGGTGCCCGGCTCGCTACTCCCCCGGGGTCTCCGAGCCCACTGCTGCCCCTTTTCCCTGCCGGGTTCCTGGTTTCTGAGAGTGATTTTGAAGTCCCGTGGGTGTGCGGTGATGCCCGGTGCGGTGCGAGGAGGAGGAAGAAGAGGAAGAGGAGGAGGTGCGCCGGTTGCGAGTGGGCTTCAAGGGCTGTCCATACTGGGTCGGACCGCTGCTTCTGCTGGGCTAACGCCTGCGAGGTTGGCCTGGAATAAGGAATGGACACTTGTTTGATTAAGGGTCACTAACAGTGCTACCATTGTTCGATGACTTAGGGCCTGTCCTGATTTTCTTTTCTTTTTTTCCGTGAAGCCTCTTTGGGTTTAGTTATACCAAGTGGAGGCAGTGGAAAAAGTCCCAGCATAAAAAAAAAAAAAAAAAATGGTTGCCACCTTTCTCTCCTGACTTCTTCACCTGGGGCGACGAGCCCTCTAAAGTCAGGCAGAAGCTGCACTCCTGTGTTCGTGGTGCTGGCAAAGGTGTGGGACGGGGAGAGGATGAATGGCAAGCACAAGGGTAGGGAGTACAGGAGAAAGACTGGGAAGGTAGAGGAAAGCTTTAGGACAAAAGCCGTTAGCAAACTAAAATGAGAAGAGGGAGGTGGAACCAGAGGGACCAGCTTTGTTCCTCTCGCTCCTTTCTACGTGTTCTTTTCAGATAGCTCTGCAATGGGAAAACCTGAAAAACCTTCTTCCTGTGAAAGTGCATGAAAAGTCTTCTGTAGACTTCTTTAGCAGAAAAAAATGTTGGAATATATAAACATTTTTGTCTTGTGGAGCTCTCGCTGAAACAAGCTCTCACCTCTCTGAATTCTCTTGCAGCTGAGTTGTCTGTGAATAAATTAGAAGCTGTTCTAATCCCCCCTTTTTTTCCTTTTTTTTTTTTTTTAAAAAAAAAAAAAAAAGATTCAAGGCAAACTAGCTTGCAAGATCCTCTATAGACGTCCTGTGTTCCCAAAGGGTCGGGGAAGTGGAGTGGCTGCAGCCGCTGGCTCTAACAAACTTTTGCTCCTGTATCTTTTCAAAGAAAGGCTCTTGCATGCTAGGTCCAGTTTGGTGCGCCATACCATTTGGTCTGAAATGAGTCACTCTCAGGTCTGAGACT
Organism: Heteronetta atricapilla; assembly: GCA_011075105.1. Lineage (NCBI taxonomy): Eukaryota > Metazoa > Chordata > Aves > Anseriformes > Anatidae > Heteronetta > Heteronetta atricapilla. Next base: position 76,755,966 of record CM021763.1, on the reverse strand, counting down.
CATGTTTCAATTTGGCAGCCAGGACTGCATGCCATGCAGCCTCGTTACTCCTGTGTTAGGATGGGTATAGTGTAGTATTAAAACAATATGTTCTGGCAATTCCAGCCACAGGCTGAAGCAGCACTCTGTCTGCATAGGCGTAACTGAACTTCTCTCCTGCAGCTTGCCAATACTGGCTGCAGGCATGCTGTGCATTTCTTCTTAAATGATGCATGCTCAGACTTAGACAGAAATTTTTGATATGTCTCTCTTTTGTTGTTGCTTTTATTAACTACTTCTCCACAAAAGATTGACGCTGTCCCATCCTATGCAATTGTACATATGCTGTGGTTGTTCTGTCTGCAAATTTGTTTCAGCTGCAAATAACTGAGGAAATGTTATTTAGGAATACTGGGAAATTGTTTTGTGCTCAGCGTGGTGCTGCTCTTATCACTCTCTATTGCAAGTTGCACTGGTTAGACCCTTGGCTGCTGCAGTAAACCTTGTTCTGGGAAGTTATCTGTAATTGTGCTGGATGGAGTGGGAAAAATACTGACTGGTGTCTGCCTTTTCTTCAAAACAAATCCCTCTCTTCAAAACAAATATTGCAAATGGAATGGTTAAACAGCTTTTGAGACAAAACACGTGTGCAGTGCAAAACTAGACTGTGTACCCAGCTTTAATGCTGGGAACCTGACGTGAGTAACAGGCAGTCCTGTCGCTGTGAGCAAAGACACTTATGGCCACATGGGTTTCAACAATAGCTCTGGAAGAATGTGTTGTTAACTAAAATACAATTCCTTCACTACAAAGAAATGGGACAAAGTAAAAACCAGTCTTTAAGTTGGTCCCCTCTTAAGCGTCACAGTGAAACTATGTGGGGAGTCCAGGGGTGTTGCCCTGTAGCTGAAACTTAGGTAGGAGTTACCTAGGGTCAGCTTTTACATCTCTGTAATGAACCACTGATAACACTTTAATGAATGCTTAATTGTTTCTCTGTAGCCCCTCCATACTGAGCTTGTTTTGTCCGGTATTCAAGTGTATAAACTGAAAGGAAAGTATTTCTTCCATGTATCTTTTGTCACTGGGGGCCACCACCATCCTACCTTTGGGTACACAGCAGCTTTGCTTGTTGGCTCCCAGAGGTAAGTGGCCTCCATCAGGTATCTGAAGAGCTGGCTTTGAGCACCTCTAGGTGGTGACCTGCCACCACTCACTGAACGCTAGTACAGTGCCATTGCTGTGTGTATGGCTGCTTTATTGTATGGCCGCAGGTGAAACCAGTCACTGCCAAAATCCTGAGTGTAGATCTGTCACTGGGTGAGGAACTCTTCGTAACTTTTCACGGTATTTGTGATGGTCCAAGGACATCCAGAACTGGGGAGTGGGAACAGGCTGTACTGTCAGACTGTTGTCCTTATCATTTCCAAAAACATTCTGGAATTTGCTAGGTTCATGGGAATTCTCCCTCCTTCCCCCCAGAAAAGTGTGTGCAATTTAAGGGATGCTTACAGTCAGATGCTTACAGTATATATCTATCTAGATGAATGACTTCAACTGCAACTACAAACAATGCTAGAGAAAAGAAGCTGTTTTACTGAGAGGAGGATAGAATAAACCATATTTGATCCCTGCAGCATCTTTAGTTATTTGTGTTTTAGTTCTTTGTATGTAGTGTGTTATTTCACTGAGTTTTCCTCACACTGGGTTAGATTCATTTTTTTCTTTTCTTTTTTTTTTTTTTTGGCATTTTAATAGTAGGAAAAGAGAAGGAAATGAACTGACTGACTTCAAAAAGTAAACAGTGTGGTTGAAAAAGACAAAACAAACAAAAACACAGGAGTTATCAAAAGGCAGCTGTAACAGATGAAGAAAAAAAAGGCAAAAACCAAAAACAATTTGCACTCCCCCCTCCCCGCCCCCCCCTTTTTTTATCTCCTTTCCTTTAAGTTTGCTTCCTGTTCAGGTGAGGTACGCATTTCAGTTCTTACAGTTTAATGATAACTTGAGAGTACTGGGCAGAGCTCTTTCCTCCAGGAAGACCTAATCATGAGTAACTAATGGTGGTGATGGCTTGAACTGGTAGTGATTATGCATGTGTAATTTTGCTTTTCCATGCGTCACAAGCTGATACTGCAGAAAGGTGACATGCCTCAATTGTACCCCTTTTGGGCTGAACTTAAACATTTCTCATTTTATCAGCTTTTCCATAGTTGATTTCATCAATGGCCCATTGATGTCAATGATGAATCTGCGTCAAGATCGAATGGCTTCGGATCTGACCCAAGGCTGATGTGTCGCTCTGACAGAAATATTAAATTATTCCCAGGGCAGAGGAAAGCTCTGTCCAGGGAAGAAGAGATGCTCTTCTGTTTAGATTTCAGGGGACTTGAATTTTGGTTTTCTTCTTTTCTCTTTCAAGCTCAATTGCTCTAAAACAAGTAGTAGCTTCTCCCATACATTCCCCTCTTTCGCTGCTGTTCTGAAAGAAATTGAACGTCTGTAGCGAGCCTGGTGCCTTGTTCTGATTTTCAGTAAGCTAGAGAAGGATTCTGAGAATGGTCTGTCAATGTATATGAAGACCTCATTGCTCTCACCCAGTGCTGGTTTTTGACATCCTGTCACTCTTCCTGAGCAGATGAGCCACGTACCCAACTTGCAACCCCTCAGTCATTGGTTGGCTGAAAGGTTGCACTCTAGGATTAACTTATGTCTTTATCTTCAATATCTGGTGTCTCGTACCCTTGAAAATATATATATTTTTTTTTTGTTCAACATTTAGCACTGGTAAGGAAAAGAGCCCACTTAGTGCCAGTTTAGGTAGCAAACACATGAGCCCATCCCACGCGTCCCTACTCCGTGGTCATTATGTTTCTCCAACAAGCTCTTGAAACAGACCTTTTGAGGTGGTTCAGGCACCGCATTTCTGTACAGGGGAACAATAGGCATGCTTGGAGCAGTGCAAAGTCTTCAGCATTTCTTGACAGGCACAGCCTGGAGTGGTTTGTTAAACACATTTCTCTGAGTCCTGCCTTCGCATCTGACTGGATCCAGCTCCTTCTTTACCCAGATAACGTCGGCAATTATGTGAGCTCACATAAATGGGAGAGTGCTGGCGCCTTTACCCCAGGGTAAAAAAGAGGTTCTTCATAAAATGAACATTGTTCATCAAGTCATACATGGTGTTTTCACCACAGGTACCACTTGTGAGAACTGTGCCACGTTTTTGTGCCGACTGGATTATTTTTGTTTAAAGTTACTTTAACTTGAGAGGTGTTAGAACTGCTTATTTTCTTTGGCTTCCACGTGGCATACCCCAAATAACATTTGGAGGTGCTTTTACCTTCTATTTAAAAATACAAAGGTGCCAAGTATGCAAGTCTAATATTGTCTTTCTGCTTTTACTTCTGTCTGTGAATAACAGGCAAACCTTTCCAGAAGTCATTTTTCTAACCTGCTGGAAAAAGTGCTGATGAGTTTGGTGTCTGCACATGAAGTTCACCTCTGTGCAGTACACCAGCGTGAGGCCTGCACACCATTTTGCCTTTTCCTTAGGAATTTACATGCTGCGGTGACCCTCTGAGTAGGGTGAATTTCACATGCACTCTCTAGACAGTACGCTGTTTCTTTGCCAGTTAGAAAATGTATTGCATACTGTACTGCTTGCAGGAGCAAGCAAAAAAGCATTGGATTGACATCAAAGGCAAACTCTTTCTGTACAAAATGCTGGAGATTTTTAGAGTGGTAAAAGTCTGGCAAAGGAAATGCATACTGTTTTTCATTGTAAGCCCCTCTCCCTCCCTCCTCCCCCTCTTTTTAGGGAGTGTGTGTCAAATACGAAATGGTGCCAGCACATTATTTATGGGAGCAGTTTGCAGAGACTTTTCTTAGAAGTTATTTGGCCATTTGGGGATGATTGTTTTCAGCCTGGATGGAAAAATGTATGTATAACTAGGGCATTATCCTCTTTTTTTCCTCCTCTTTTTGTCATGAAGAAGATAGCTGCAGCTTTGTTTTTTTTTTTTTTTTTTTTTTTTTTTTTTTTTTTTTTTTTTTTTTTTGTTTGTTTGTTTGTTTGTTTGTTTGTTTGTTTTACATTTTAAGAAAGTGAAACTTGTACCTTCTTTTGAAGGTGGGTGATTATTTAAAGCTGCTGAGCTTAACATGAACTCCAGCAAAAACTTACCCGTATCTGAGCAGTCAAGGAAGTGCTGTACAGGTCACATCCGTTTTTTATGTAGTTGGTTATGCTTTGGGCTGGCATTTGCAGGAAAGGAGAAGGACTGCTGACCTCTCAGGAGTAACACCTACGTGCCTTACAAGTGTGGTCAGTGTCATTTGTCTGCTGTGATGGGATATTGGTAGAGGGTCCATAGCCAATGGATTTCACTGTATGTTTAGCTGTGGGTAGTGCAGTCTGTTTTCAGACTGGATGTTGGACTGTCAGGATGGTGTCCTGAAGCCTCTGGTCTGCTGCTGGTGGTCTCAAGAGAGAGACAGTACAGCTGTAGTGAGTGCTTCCATCAGCAGTGCAGCCAGTAGAAGTAAGTCACGTGTACTAGATGCCTGTTTGTGTAGCTGCTGTTCCCATGCATCCTGTGACAGGTATGTTTCAAGCAATTCCCTGGAGAGTTTGGGTCTGCAGTTTTACAAGTTATGTACAGTTGTGAGTTGAGCTGCAGTGGAAAGGCATTGCTTTGATGTGGTATTGAAGCTGTAATGTAGGATGTAGAGGGACAATTTGACTACATTGCCCCAGGTTATGCTTTAGGATTAAACATTTTAGTACGTATCTGTAGTTGCCTCATAGCTTTAAACATACAAAACTAATTATTGAATCACAAGAGCATTTGGGAAATGGGTAGAGGAGTGTACAACAAACCAAAAGAGACTCAGACTGAAGACAATAAGCCTGTAAGTCCCAGAGGAAAGCGTTGCACAGTAAATTCCACAGTGATACCATGTTGCACGTGAATACTGCACTTGGAAGAAGATATCTTTGCAAATGTGTACACAGCTCTGCTGACAATTCAGATTGACGGGTTTTTGGCAAATTACTGGTACTTGAAGATATCTTGAAAGCTCCCTGGGTCCACATCGAGAATTCCCATCCTGTCAGGAGGAACCAGACAAAGGTGCAAACCTTGTCCTCTGTGCCACAGTGACACCTGGGACCTACTGGGAGTCAAATTTAAAGGTGTGTGTACGTGTGTGTACCATCAACATGATCTAGATTTGGTCAAGGAGGAAAGCCTTGGCTTTCAGTAAGGGATTCTTGGGACAGTCAGCTGTTTCTGTCCATGTGTCAAATTCAGGATAATGCTAAAATATGGTTTGAAAAATTCCCTCACTTACTGCTACACTCTTGCGGACACAAGGCCAGTACTCCAATACAGTCTGTGCTTCTTGTGCCTTGTTCAGGAAGCTGGATTTGCTTACAATTTTGCTCAGATATTGCAGCAGGGTAACTAAATGATAGTCAATGTTCAGATAGGTATACAGCATTCAGGGAATACCATTGTAAATGTGTTGTGCTGTACTTTTAAGGACACCTCCATAGGTGTCTGTGGAGCTCAGTGGTCTCTGCTTTTGGGTGCAGTTCCTCCCAAAATGCTGCAGCCAGGCTGCCCTGGACCTGCATTGAGCACAGTCTCTGTGCTTTGGGGGCTGCCTCAATGTGGCTGGCTACACATCAGGTTCATTTTGTTCCTCTTTGGATGGAACTCTTAAAAACTGCACCTGAGAACAGAGCGTATCCCCGTACAGAAAGTATGCAAACTGGAGATGACTTTTCCAAATCAATCTGTTTGCTGCCCTCAAGTTCCTAATTTACAGCCGTTGTAGCATGTGATTTCACATGCCCCATGCAACTGAGACTGCAAGGTGACTGAAACTGCAGGATATTGCTGTGATCAAAGCAATTCAGGTAATTAGTGAATAGGCTTAAAATAGGTCTGTAGAAACTTTGCATTTTTGCAAACAGTTGATAGGAATAGCACAGCTCGTTGCCTGGTTCTCCAAGAAGTGCAGTGTGTTTCTGTTCCTTGCTTAAGCTTCATGAGCAAAAGCATCCTAAGATGCTCAGCCTAGAGGAAAACACGCAGGGAAAGCTGTGCGACCTGATGACAACCTGATGACAGGAGGGAACCATGTGACTGTTGAACACCCAGAAACGCCCTAAAACTAAGATGCCTCGACAAACATTTCTGTTGTGGCCCTGCGTGTTTGCATCCTCAGTGTCTCCTCCATGTAGTTTCTTATGGCAAAAACCAAGTTGTCCAGATTTTTGTGACAAACTTCTGACTGAAAGACTTGGTTAATTTCTATCTATTTTTTCTTTTCTGAGTGTTCCACAAGGACTGTGCAAAGGGGCTCTAAGTTTTGATCATTTTGGGAAAGCAGTTGCTTTTTGGCACCACAGCATCTGCGTTTCAGCATCGGCAGGCATGTGGGAAGGGAGGGAGAGAAAATACCGTCCTCCTCGGGGCTGCCAAGGCAGGCGGTGTGTCTCGGTCGGCAGCGGGCCCCAGCGTGATGCTGCCGTGCCTCTGGTTCCCACAGCTCTGCAAGAAGCAATCCCTGCTCCGTATCCCCACCTCTGTCACTTCTGTTTGAGGTTTGATCTGAATTCCCCTTCCATAACTGTGCAGAAGGGACTCTCAATGGTGTGAGCTGCGTCTCCACTAGAGGGGGGTGCCAGTATAGCTATACCAGGAAACTTGGAGGATTTGGTGAGTTACACGGCTGAACGCTTCCCGGCCGGCGTGGCTGGTTGTCTGCTGGGGTGAGTGAAGCATCCTTGGAGGCAGAGCTACTGCGGGACACAGCAGAGGCCATCCTCGGGGGCTGGCCAAGCAACAAGCACTGGGTTTCTCCAAAACAGTGTTGATTCCGCCAGTGGCACTGTCATGCACGTATGCAAAAGTTTGGTCAAACTCAAGCAGGCTGCTGAGCCCCGGGAGAGATGGATCATCATCAGCGGGCTTGGTCCTTCAGCTTCACTCTCACGGACAAGCTGGGTGCCCTTCTGGGATGCCCAAAAAGTCTGGAGGGTGGGTGGATGGCAGCACTTGTGTGGCCTGAATCCCTTGGACTCCTTAGTTTATGTGTACAATTGCAAAAAGAGTCGCAGCGGTTCCCTAGGAATACTTCATGGTTCATGCTTCTGTTATCTGTTGTAACGAGGTTTTGGAGTGTGTGTGTGCACTTGAGTGTTTGTGCCTGTGGTAAAGTTAAGTCCAAGGAGAAGGCTTGAGGAAAACTATTTAATTCTGTTTTGTCTTTTTTTCTCTTTTTTCTTTTTTAATATAATAATCGATTGTTCTTCAGTTGCATTCTTTTTTGACTGAACCACTTTTTCCCTTTCTTTGCTCTTTAAAGAATCTGCAAAAGCAGTATCTGAAAAGAACTAAGAGAAACACTAGCTAGTCCTCATGCACAAACTTTTCCCTCAATGTATGAGTATTACAAGTATTTTTTTTTCATTTTTATTTTATTTTATTTTTTCTCACATTGATTGCATTCTGCCTTCTGGCTTTTTTGTTTTCCTCCTGAATTCTTGGTGTCTCCCAGACACTCTGCCTGAAATATGTCGTTCCTGCTGGATGGTATGTGTGCAGAGAGAGGACCTAGTCAGAGAAGCTGAGTAATCACTGAAGTATGGTGTGAATTTACAACAACCTACTTAATTCACGTGACCTCTTGTATGCCCTGAAAGCTCGTCTGCTAAACACAACTCAGAGTTAATCCAAGCCAACTCTTAAAGGGAATTATTCAAGCTGCGTGCTAATCCCCTGTGTTTACCTGCGTATTCAGATATGCAACAGCCCAAGCTGTATCAAACCTAACTTGATAATTGAGAGGGGAAGGGTTGCAGGGGAAGGTGAAGAAATTTTGGTGTTTTATCCATCTGTCTCCTTTCAGGGCATGTTTCAGAACTGATTCGTGTTTATAAATCTTGAATTTGTGGAATGATCAGCATGAGCTACCTGAGGCCAAAACCCCATACTCTGCTGCAGCTCTCCAGTAAATACCTCTGGAGCTACTGTTCTCAGGATGTTGTGGGGTTATATTACTCCTGATCATCCCTAAAAGTTGTTCCTCAAACCTGCAGCTGGTAGAGGTGAGGCATTGTAGGTGGAGGGGAATATGGTATGAACTAGGGGGATAAAGGAAATCCTTTTGATCCCCACCAAGAAATTAGCATCCAACCCCAGTTTTCCATCACGGCCTCACATATCCCATGTGTGTTGTTGTGAGCACACCAGTGACTTGCATGGTGGGCAAGAAGTAATTACCTTTCATTTGTCAACATTAGGATTTTTGTTGTCTTGAGCTACTAGGTTCGTTGCCCCTCCATTGTGGTGAGATCAAAGGTAAGATCTTATTTCTGGGTCATTGCTGTCCATCAGATAAGTTTGTTTGTGGCCTTGGGAAAAAGCAGTGACGTGAGAACAGGGAATTTAAACCCCACCATTAAGATCATTCCTTCTCATTGTCAGTTCTTAGTTCTTTCAAACATTGTTTGGCTTAACTATGCAAAATGCAGTGCAGCAGAAATTACCAGGATAACAGTCAACTGAACGGAGGCAGATGTTACAGAAATATTTCTGAAGCAGCTTGAGTGTTATTTCTAGTTTGTTTTGAGAGACTGATAAACAGTCACTGTGTTGGTGCTGTCCTGAAGCACGTTAAGCTGATGTCTTGCAGTCTTTCATGTAGTTTTCTGTGTGGAGTGGGGGGCAAATTTCTGCTTCAGATAAACTTAATTAAACTCCTGTTTGCAGACCGTTGGTCAGGGTCTATGCAGATCTATATTAAGACGGTACGTTTTGTAATTTGAGGTTTGGGGTTTGGCATGCTTAATTGCAGACTTCCTTGGCTTCAGCATTTCCAGATTATTGTATTTCGTGGTGGTTCTTTCTGTCTGAAGAATGAACATGTGTTTTGTGTGTGTGTGTATGTGGAGGGGGTGTATTTGCTTTAACTTTGTTCCCCCTCAGAGCTGTTTAGAGAATTGTGACATTCTGTTATCATCCAGATGTTTTTTATCCAGTGAAAAGGATAATGCCTAAATGTCTAAATACAAACTCGTTTCAGAAGAATGCCAGACTACTACTACTTCTTTGTGTTTTAAACAAGAAGTGGATCATGTCAGGTAGGGTTAGCAGATGGAGTCAATGTTGCTGATCCATGGTAGCGTTGAACTGTATTACTCTGTTTTTTCTTTTTCGAAAATCATAGTAGAAATCTGTAAGTTATTATGAAGAACGTTTCTTGCTGCTTTTCCTGCTGAGGAATGATAAAAGCATCTTAGTATTTTAAATGGTGATTTATACCTTGATACAACTGACTTTGCCTGCTGTTGTCTTCTTTCATGTTACTTACTACTAGGCAAAATAATGAGAGTTCCCTAAGAGTCAAAGTGTCTCAACTACCTGTGTGAGGCCGTGCTCGCCTCTTGGCTCTGTGTTGTGAAAGCTGCTGCTTTCAACCCCAGCATTCAGAATGGTTTCAGTGAGCATCTTCTTGACTGGGTTTTGTCATTGTTTATAATGGAGGAGGACAAAAGTATGCACTGCATTTCCTTTTTGCACACCCCCACCCCAGTGGTGCTGGTGACAGTTAATGATGCATCTTAAAGGATGAGCTATCCATGGTGACTTTGAACTTTTCTACCCATTAGTTAAACTCTTCAAATTTTGAGTCTGTTCTGTAGGAATAAACCATTTTGAAAGAGTTTCAGAAATTGTTTTGAAATAGCTTATTTTAGAAGCATTCGGTACTTCAGAAGTCATTACGATGAAAATGCAGATTATGAAAACATTGTCATATGACGGCAGCTTCCTTGTGGTTGTGCTCTGAGAGACCATCCACATTGAAGTTACTTGTTTACATAAGCCTGAGCACATTGTTGTTACTTTCCAGCAGTCACTGTCTACTCATATTTTTCTCTTGTTTTCTGGTGATTCTTTTATAAAGTTTATTTTAGAGTAATGGGATGATGTTGAAATTCATTGATGGCATGAGTTATTACTCTGGCGTTTTCCTAGTCTACATTGCCTGTACTTGAAAGAAGGAAATCAGGAGTTCACTTTCAGGGATATCTTATTGTTCCAACATTCACCAATTCAAATAAAATAATAATAAAGAAAAAAGAAAAGGAGAAAAAAAGAAAGAAAGAGAAGGCAAACAATAGAGCAGCTGCTGCCTATAATTGTTTCTTGCAGCTGATGCTGTGGTTAGTACAGATACATTAAAGAATTTTTATTTTTATTTTTATTTTGGTTCAGTAGTTGCTTTTTCTGTTTGCTTTTCATTTTATCTATGCCAAACGGATCATTTTGGTGAAGAAGCTCCTAATATAACTGAAGAAACACATATGTGCCAGCCAGCAATCCTGTGGTGGTAGATGCCCACTCATCCCCTCAACTGAGAGCAGGAAGAGGTTCTGCAGCCTTGCTGAGTGGCAAAGTAAAAAGCATCTCTAAGCAGTCTTTAATGTGCAAGAATTAATGAAGGTCATTAGGAGAAGCTATACTGCTGATAGGTAATGACTAAAATAAGTCTAGAGGTTCTGACTGGTGATGGGAAGTCAGTCTATCAGAGGTTGGCATGTTGGTTTAAAAGGTGGAAATGCAGGAAAATGAGAAAAGTGAGGAAGCCGTGCAGAATTTCTTAGATTTTTCAGACAGAGATCAGAAGAAGCTTTTCAGAGAAGTAGTAAGATTCAAGAAAAGATGAAGTATAATTATGGAGAAATTACAAGCAAATGCTATCCAATAGATGATTGTAGAACAGAAATAGCATGAAAATAATCAGGAAAAAAGCTGAGCAAGTGAGGGAATGGAAATTGCATAGTGCAATCTGACCTCGTTCTGGGGAGTACAAAAATGACTTTTAAAAGGGACATCTAAACAAACCAAACAGAAATTTTGTCTGATGGTAAATAAGATTCTAGGGAGCTCAATATGTAGCAGCGTGAGAAACTGTGCCCTGTATTCACTGGGGTAAAAGGAGTGTGATTTGGATGTGGACAGCATGGTGGTGGCACTTTTAGCAAAAATGATAAGATACGACAAGTGTCTCCTGAGTTCTTTGAAGCTCATCTGAGCAGCATGCAGAGAAATGTGGAGGGCTGCTGCATGCCTTGTGGATTAGCCTCCAGCTAGGTGGAATTCACTCTGTACCATAATTGACAAGATTTAGGGTGAGTGCATTTATGGTTTCACATGTTACAAAACCAAATAGTGTGGACTTTCAAAATGTGTTATCTATTTATTAGTAAAATGTAGCATTTGCTTTTTTAATTGCAGAAGTCCAAATAGCAAAGATCCAAGTCCCCTAAAATATCCCAAGGCAAAGGAGTTAATTGTTTTGGACACAGAAAACCAGAAACACTTTTTAAAAAAAAAATCGGATACAGCAATGTTTAGTTTCTTGCTTTCATGATGGGATGCTTACGTGCCTTAGAAAAGACCTTTTAAGTGACCCTCTTGCTACCACTGACACAGAGGAGGGAAGATTTTTTTTTTTTTTTTTTTTTTTTCCCTTCAGGATGTTCTTGGTCCTGTCAATTAATCTGAAAACAAATGTTACAATTGGCCAAACAAGCATCCATTCTGCTTCCACCAACACTGCAGTGACATCTCCCAGCCATCTCCTCAAATACCTTTTGCCATGAGTACCCAACAGGAGGAAGTCATGTGGGTATGTGTAGCAGAGCAAAGGGGAGGTCAGGGCTCTCTGATTTCAGTAGGGCTGGACCTGTAGCAGATGTCTGGGGAAATGGGAGTCCTCCTGCCTTCCTTGCCTGTCATTAGGGTCATCCACAAAACACATGAGAATTTCATGGGCACAGGATCAGGCTCTTGGTTTGCCAGAATAAACCAACAGACAACAACAACAAAAAAAGAAAACAAAACAAACAAACAAAAGACTGAAACATTTCCAAGAAAAAGGAATAGCTTGCCATCTTAGGAATATTCCTCTTACTGAAGAGACTTTGTGGTGGCCACAGAAAGACATCTGATAGATGTTTCTGGTGATCAGCGTTACAGTAGCTAAAGGAGAAAGGCACAAATACGCAGGTTAATTACAGATGTTTGAGCTGTCTGCCCTTTGGTGGAACCCAGTGCATAGCTGTGGTCAGCCTGCTTTTGTCATCTTCAAAAGGGCAATGAGGCATGATGAAAGGCAAGCCAGGCTGGCTTATGGAAACAATTTCCCTGCAAGATGAGTGCTTCAGGATGGTGTACGGTCTACTAAAAGTTTTGCATTGCAAGTTTGTGGATAGGGATTTTTTCTTTTATAAATATTCAAATTGATCTTCCACCTTTTTTTTTTTTTTTTTTTTTTTTCAGATGGGCAGAGGCTCTGATGTTGCCCTGCTGGGATGATTGGGAAGGCTTTTCTCCTGCCTCATGTAAGCAGATGATTTCTCAGAGGGAGCGACACTGCATAGCGCTAGTCTCTTACTGTTGTAAATAAGCAAAGCATGTGGTAAAGGAGTAATGTGGTGGATTTCTTCCATAATGGTAGAGAGTTGAGGAAGGGACAGTTTCACTCTCTCTGCAGAGTTCATGAGGCTGCTTGGCTTGGGCGAGGAGTCTCCACCTGACACGTTTTTGTGTTCCCTGCTGAGCTCTTTGCTGGTTGCAGTCTGTCACGGAAAGATTTAGCAGCAGTCTTGCAGTACTCAAGAATTACTAATTCTTGAGTCCAGAACAATGATCTCTTCCTGATTAGCTACAGAGCCCCTATTCAGAGAAGTATGACTGATGTCATTTTTTCGAAGCACAGGCTGAGCTGCAAGTGCAGATGACATCGTTTTGAGGTTCTCTGTTGATCATTGTGTTGTGGAAGGCTCCTACTGAATGTGAGGGTAATTTTTATCATTGTGCTCCCGAACATGAAAGACTGAGGCAATGGAAAATGTCAGTCTTTCCTAGTTGCAGGAAGCTGCAAACTCCCTTGGTGCATCTTTTTAAAAATCTTTGAGATGTACAGGTGTGAGTTGGCTGAAAACAATAGAGTAGAAAAGGTGAGTTCCCTTTTTTGTTTTAGTGATAACCCTCTTGGATTTCTGCATTTTTATTTGGACTTATTAAGGTAGCTCTCTTATGCTTGAAATTTTTTGGTAGATGCTTTCCAGATGGATGGACAAGTTGATGTTAAATTTCTGAAGGTGTTTTTTGTTCTTATTTGGATTTACGTGGAAGCTAAATGCTCCAGCCAGAGTTGCTGTTCTCAGTCAAGCGATCTGTGGGGTGGCATGCTGGTAAACAAGCATCATGCTGCTGATGCTGTTGGTGGCTAAGATGTGGTCGTGCATGTATTATGCAGAAAGTATGCAACGAGCAATTAAAGCAGACATCGTGCAAACACAGAAACAGATGTATTGCTAACATTGGACGACAGCAGTAATAAAATCCCTGATACTGTGGGTATTTTGTAACGCTGAGTAACTTCCAAGACAATTGTTCAGGACTTTTTCATTCTGAAGACAGCGCAGCAGCAGTGTAAACAGTATCTGCTTTGACATGTTCAGTGGCTGGGTTAGGTCTGGGCTTGTGAAAGTTTTTGTCCTTCTGCTTTTCTGGCTGCCAGTGTCACAAGTGCTCAGATTGTAAAAGCCTGAGACAAGCCACAAAGCAGATGATGAGCACAGGATTAAAGCAGGATGTTTCTTAGCAGGCAGAGCGGGGGATCTCCGCTCTCATGACCTAACCTTGGGGTGCTGCTGAGGGACAGAGCACACCAGCAGCAGGTAGCAGGCACTGGCTGCCCCAGAGGTCTTGCTGGAGGATCCTGCTGCCCCTCTGTGCTTCTGCAGAAGGCTGTGTCAGCCTGCCCTGCTGCTGACTCTTTGACATGCTCTCACTGGACATCCTGTGCATGCAGCAGCTCTGGTAGTGCTCTTATATCTCCATGCCTTGGGAGGTGACCACCAGCTCCATGGATATTATTGCAAAACCTCATCGCCCTGCCATATAGCCAAACAGGGATGGCAGGAGGGAGGGGTTAGTGCCACCTGATTGTGGTTCTGGGGCCAAACACATCAATACTGCATTGCAGCTGCCAGTTTAGTTACTACTAACTAGTCATTTGTTTATGACTGTGAAGCGTGTAAATTACTGCATTATTCATTTTACTTATAGAATCATAGAATCATAGAATATCCTGAGTTGGAAGGGACCCTTAAGGATCATCAAGTCCAACTCTTGACACCGCACAGGTCCATCCAAAAGTTCAGACCATGTGACTAAGTGCACAGTCCAATCTCCTCTTAAATTCAGTCAGGCTCGGTGCAGTGACCACTTCCCTGGGGAGCCTGTTCCAGTGTGCAACCACTCTCTCTGTGAAGAACCCCCTCCTGATGTCAAGCCTAAATTTCCCCTGCCTCAGCTTAACCCCATTCCCGCGGGTCCTGTCACTGGTGTTAATGGAGAAAAGGTCTCCTGCCTCTCGACACCCCCTTACGAGGAAGTTGTAGACTGTGATGAGGTCTCCTCTCAGCCTCCTCTTCTCCAGGCTGAACAGGCCCAGTGATCTCAGCCGTCTCCTTTCCTTACTCCCTTTCTCACTCCTCCCCTCCCTTTTCAGCCTTTTATTTAGCCACTTTATTTGTTGCCTGTTGTTAATTTGTTGTATCAGGTTGGAAATGCATCTTTCTATTTTTTAATAATTGCTCTGAAAATGTTTGTGTGCAACCAGTGCATTACTTCACTGTTACAGATACCCTGAGAGCAGAAATTACCTGGATAGAAACTGATGCTATTGGATTAACCCAATCAGCCTGCAAAAGAGAGTTTCATCTCTTAAACTGTGTCTGCAAATAATTAGCCTTTAATGCTGAAGTGAATTAACCACTGATTAGTGAAAAGAAATGACTAACTCATTTATCCGCAGAGACAGCGATCTGATGGAAAAATGTTCCTGGGTATAGATTAATTTCCAGTGGCAGTTTGGGCAACATGTGTGCTGCATTCTGGGGATGGGTTATTATTTGTTTATTTATATATGAATATTATAAATAATAATATTTATTATTTAAGCATCTTGTAGTCTGTGTCTAAAACACAATTTTTGCCTCCCATGTGGTGTGATAACGTAACAGTGCAGAAAACCTCACCATGTTTCCTGTGAATGTCTTAATTTTATTTATTTATTTATTTCTGCAGGACTGAATGAGTAGCTTGGTTTCTTGGCATCTTTAGTCTGTGATAGGATCTTCCACTCAATTTGAAAAAATTGGCCATGTGCTTTGGCCTGGTTGTAACTTTTGTGATACGAACTCTTGCTCGTGGGAAAGAGACAATCACATATGTTTTACTCTTCATTTTTTGCAGTTTCTGTAAGGTAGAGATTCCTCATCACTGTGCCTGCACTTATCCATGTATTAGCAAATTTCATTAAATTCATGTTTCTAGACTGTGAAGTTGGGCTTAGAAATGTCTGACCTTCCTGGCACGGGCTGTTTCCAAGCGTGTGACCATAGTGCCAACACTGCAAATGGAGTGGGCTTTGGGAGGAGGCGTGTTCATATAAATGTTCTCCACCGTGACCATGGAGGCTGGCGTTGCATGGGCTGTAACAGCAGGTGTAACTCATGCTGTTTGATGACATCAGGTCTAAAGATATGCTTAATAGTTGCAAACTTTTCCTCCTATAAGCATATATATAGACATCGTTATGACGCAGTCAGTGCACATGACACCAGAAATAGATATTTGCCTTCCATTCTTTTATTGACAAAATCCTTCCTGACTCCAGCAGTGAAATTTCAGATTCACTGCTACTAAACAGCTTAACTGGAGCCATTACTTTTTCCTGCTAATTACTACTAGAGTACTGGGTGGTGGATGCAAAGACGGCCTTTATCCTGCTAGCTGGAGAGAGCCAGGCTAGGGTCAACCACACTGCAGGAACTGTGGAGCAAAATGTATTCAAAACATGTATTCATATGCACACAGCATCAACAAGGTTTGAAAGGTATAGTTATTCTTGTACTAGCTTCCAAGATGGTGACACATCTTTTGAGGAAAGAGAAGGGGAGGTCCCTTTTCTGATACATCAGGATCTTGTTTGGGTGTTTGTAAGGGAAGAGACTCCTTGTTTTGGGAAAAAAAAAAAAAAAAAAAAAAAAAAAAAGGCAGCAAACTCGTTGCGGTGGTTCAGAAGGATTTAAGGTAAGAACACAGCAATGTGTCTCACCATCTGCCAGGAAATTACCTCCTTTTTTGTTTTCATCTTCTCCTTCTTGTACCTAATACTGAATCATACTATTAACATACTACAGTGTTTTTAATCAGTGAGCAAGTTAGCTCAGGACACAGCAGGTTATCTTCATTTACAGGCAAAATGCATCCTAAAACAGAGAGAGAGGGCGGAAGTGGGAGGAAATACACATCATAGAGATCATAACCACTGGAATTAATTTAGCTTGTCAGTACACTTTGACAGGACATACAGTGGAGCTTCATGTCTCTTATGCAGATCATTCTGCAAAGGTGTTTGTCATGGCACACCGTGTGCTGAACTCACTGCAGGATTCAGCAGTCTGGTCCCTGACACAGAACCAGACAGACTTTTCCTGACATGCCACATGAGGCATGCCATGTGAAAAGGAGGAGGAAAGTCCTGAGGTGACAGGACAGGGAGCTGGCACATGGCTTTTTCTCCTTTTTTTTTTTATTTTTTATTTTTTTAGCCAGTAGAGAACTTGTGAATTTGTAAAAGAAAAAAAAATGCAGTTCAGTTTGCAAAGACTCAGTGCTTTGGTGAAGTCAGTGCTGACAGCAGACTTTGGAGCATGCTACGAGAATTTCATGGGGATCAAGAACTTGTTATCTGCATTTCTGTGGTATGAATTGCCCTGTGCCAGTCTGCTGAGACCATCATTTCACAGCTGCTGGTACCTCTGCTCAGTTATGAAATCATATTGGTATATCCTGTGGCTTTTCAGATTTTTGGTTATTGCTTTAAAGTGTATGTCAGAAGAAGTTAGAAGAGTTGCTGTGAAATATGTTTTTCTTCTGAATAGTTTTAAGCGAGTGAATTGTATTTATGTAAACAAATGTGTACATCTACTGTTCAAGATCTGAACATCATATGCAATGATGGCTTTACCTAAAGTAATATAAGGACTCAAAAGAGGTAATATCTCCATGTTAGGAAGGGAATTTAATGCTCTGTAACGTGCAAAAGAAAGCCAACATTTTTGCAATAGTTCCTAGCAGTCACTATATTAAAGGAAGAAAGAACAGAGTAAGGTCTCTTCTCCTTTCTTAGCAGCATGAAATTGAAACCAATTTTCTGCCTTTCATTTTTATTTTATGTGCTAGACAGTGTATCCATCATTGTTCTTCTATTAACTGGGTGAGGTTAATGAAGAGAGAAACACCTCCATAGTAGGTAACTGAAAATTCATGTTTGTGTTGTAAAATCACCTGTGGGTCATCCCTTCAGGTGCAAAACCCCTGCAGGATGCGGGGAGCAGCACAACTTGCCCCCTCCCAGAGGTGGGCCATGCTATCTCCATCACTCTAACAAGTGGAGAAATGAGGCAGCAGCTAGGCTGAGTCATGGTTACAGCCCTTCCCTGGACCACACTTCCTTGTCTTATTGCCTTGTAAGGCTGCCGTGGCAGGGTCATGCTTTCATTTGTGTGTCGAACAAGCTCAAGCTTACAAGCAGCAATTGTTTGGCAAAGGAGGCTGCTGGAGGTGAGTGATGCCAGATGATGGCTCTTGGATGGCAAGGCTTAGGATGCCGTATGAAATTTGGAATGTCTCTGGAGTGACATCTGGAAGTGGAACCCCTGTGTTAGATCATTTTCTAATTTTCTTGCCTTTCTAAATGTTGTTTGATTGTTGTTGTTCTATTTTCCTTGACAGGCTTATTGGTCTTAGCCACCTGGGGTCAATTAGTACTTAAAATTGTCCTCTTTGTAACCACAAGTTAGAGGTGGACAAGGAGGGTAGCCTTCTTTAGCTGAGCCAAATATCTTCAAGTTCATACTAAACCAGTATCTTCTGAGTCATCTAATCCAGAAACTTGATGTCTGTAGAGAGAGTGGTACCAAAGGATGCTGTGATAGGAATGCAGAAAACCTAAGCTGTAAAACAAAAACAGTGCAGAAAAACTGATATGATCTGACACGGGAGACAAACCCAAATTTTGAAAATCCAGTTTGCCTTCCAGTCCCAGTGTTGTATTCTAGCAGAGGCACTGCGTGCATTTGTGGTCCAGGTGAGATATGTAATGATTCAGAATTTGTTGCTACCATTGTGTCACTATAAATCACAGAAACATGTGTGCTATACAGGAAATTGTGCAGGGGGGAGGTGTGAGGAGTGTTCAATATTTCTATCATTGTAATGTGTGTTTTAGAAGTGGTTCCATCAAGACTACATTTCGGTGACACATGATTGCATTTCTCCTAACTATTCAAAGCAATGCCAAAACTGCATTGTTCCTCTTTACTGTGGTCTCAGAACAGCTGGTCCAGAAATTATAATGCTTAATCATGATGTGTTTGAAAGCAGCATTTCATCTGGTGAGAGTACACTCCCGGTCTTCATGTTAGACACGTGCCACTCTGTCAAGTGTCAGCTGATTTATCAGTTACCTGAAAACATAGTTTGTTACCATAAATGACTTTCCAAGTGTTGTGGTTTATGGTGAAATTTCATTTTTTGAAGATGAGTCACTTTCACGAAGGAAAAGAAAGTCTATAATCTTCATTTTACTGATTTTAAATATGGATCCAATGTCTTTTCTCATTTTTCTTTTAGTAGTTCTGTAGATGGACTCAGTAGAGATTCAACTTACATCAAGAGAAGACTCCATAGAGCGGTGTTCACATCTGACACCTGCAATTCCTGTGTTTGGGAGTCATATTTGGGAATCTGTTTGCAGATCTGGGGACTTTATTCAGTGTATTGTAGGCACTAAGTCATCAAATCTCATAAGAAGCCATTCCTGTGCTTTTGTGTTGCAGGCTTCCTGTTTAATAGAGATCACATTTTCTGCCATAATGCCCCTTAGTGAAATTCATTACGAGATCCTGTTGCCTTTATTTGTAGTTCTTGAAAAACTCAGGGCTCCACCCTGCACTCACACGGGTATTAAGTTAGGTGACACCTTTGTTTGCCTGAAAGAAGGCAGCCTGTTTTCGCACCTCCCTGAAAGCTCTATCCCCTCTGCATTTTGTTACTGCTGAAGGAGACGGGGTGGGATGGGAGCAGGGGGGAGAGTCCTTTTGTACAGCCCAACTTACTTACAGCTGGGGTGATTTTAGGAGCCTAACCATTTGGCAGAAAGTCATCATCACCACTCGGGTTGTGCTCAGGACCTTAAATAGTTCTGGTATGCACAAAAGCAGCAGTGGCCCCATCTTGTGCATCCCTGTCCCCTTCCATCAGTGCACTCCTACCCATGCATGACTTCCATTGGGCGGGCAGAGCTCCAGGTGCCTTACTCCTGGAATTTCAGCCAGAGAAAAAGCAGGGTAATGGTTTAGTGGCGTGTATGGCATTCAAGGTATTGTACCCTGTTGGTTTTTGTTTGTTTTGTTGTTGTGTGTTTTGTATCCTGCTTTTTTATTTTATTTTATATTATTGCGCCAGTTGGAGATGCCTTTTGCCATGCAAGGTGTATGCAGAAGGTGTTTCCCTGCACAAACTGAGGGACTGGTGCAGCACAAGCAATGAAAATGTGGGGAGGTGCAGAAAGGGAAACAAGAAATGTTCATAGGCCTAGGTGTTTTTTAACCAATTCTGTTATTTCTGTTTATTGGAGAGATGGTGAAAAATGACGACAGAAATATTCTCTCATCTGTGTTGAAGTACTCATTGCCTGCTACAAGATTAGGCTTATTCTATGCTTGGTGTGCTACCAGAAATACACAGAGCTAGATAAAGGGTAAATAGATTAATGACTTTTTATTTTTATTTTTATTTTTGACAGTTTTTCTCTTGTGGTGTGTGATGATCCCTAGTAAAAAATAATTTTCTCTCTTTTTCGTATGTGGCAAACAGGATTCTGAGCATACATCTAGTTTTGGCCTAAAATAGTCCTCCCTAAAGTCTGATTCATCTGTAATATATTTCTTATCTTCATTATGCAACACCAGCAGCATTTCAGGAGTAAGAGAGTAGAATAAATTTAAACAGAAACTAACAATGAGCTGCTGTAAGGTAGGTGCAGTGTCATTGCTGCGCTTCAGCATGTTTTGAGGACAGAAACTAAAGTCTGGTGAGATGTTATTTAAGTTACATTTGTGACAGCTCACAAGACAGTGAAGATATCTGCCAGCTGAGGATCTTGAGGCTCTTGATGGAGTTTTACTGAAAATGGTCTTGGTCGGATAGCAGATCTTCTCTGAATCAGGAAAGCAGTAGTTTCGAGTTGACAGTATGTTAATGTTTCCTTCATCTGTCATGAACAGTGGAAAAATTAGTGAATTTCAGAAAATAGACTGAAGTTTGTTTTGAAAAGGAAATAGGAAGCCTGAAGGATCTACAGCTTGGCTCTTTGATTTCCAATGAATGTTTTCATTGAGGAATGCTAAATCTCCATTTTCTGTCCTCTGCATGAGCAGAGTAGTAAAACTTTGGAGCAAGGAGTGGAAAGAATGAAAGGCTACTAGCAAGAAATTAATAGGGAAGAATAGGGGTCACTGGAAAGCTATATAAAGATGGAAAAAATGATCTTGGAAGATGAGCCAGTCAGCTACATGTGATGTAAGGCAGGCTGGGATGTGCTGAAATGTGGAGCAGGCATTTAAAGATGATGCTTTTTAAGAAGGAGGAATAATTTCCACAGTGGTGTGCAAAGGCTGAGTTTAAACGAACGGAACACACACACAGACAGACACACAAAAAGAAAAAACATGAGAAGCAGAAATGCTTGTGGAGTGCAACTTAGCCATCCTTTCTTGGCTGGGTAAGTAAGGGCTGGATTTGAAAAAGGGAACCAAAGGCTGGGAATGGTGGTAGTGCCTGTGTGCTTGCACCGTGGTCTCAGTTTGAGAAATACTGGTTAGGTAAGGGATCATTTTTAGTGTATTTGTTGGATGCTGAATATAATTTGCGGGAGAGGTTTTCCACCGTGACTTACAGAGTAGGAAGTGGTAGATACTGTGAGCAATAGGGTTTTGTCCAAAATCCCTTCTGTGGTAGCTATTTTGTGGATCATGTTATATATGTCTGGTGTGATTGTGGAAAAGAAATTAATAACTGCAGTGGCATCAGTCTGGAATTTTTAAACAGACTTGATTTCTTGTCCATTTACAGTTTTCTACTCATTTGTTTGCTTTTCTTTGCACATACAAATAGAAGTATATGCTGAAGCTGGTCAAACCTTGATAATCATGACAGAAGTAGCTCCATTCTGTTGTATCATCTGATCAGCAGTTCAGTATGTTTACTTACTGTATGTATCTGGCATAAAAAAAAAAAAAAAGGAAAAATACATCTAGGATAATGTAAGTTCATCACAATCTCTATGTTATCTTCTCTTTTAACAAAAATAAGTAGTGTGCTCACTAAAATGTAAAACAACACCAGTTGAGAAAATAAATGTATCCTAAATTCCAGCGAGTAGTTGTATGCATACTCTTCTGTGAGGTTTCTCTGTTGTTTCTTTCACTGGAGAAAAAATGTTAGCATGATTCTAGCACTCTGTAAGTGACCATCTTTATTCGGAAATGTCTGCATGGCCTTCTTGCAGTATTCAGTTTCTGTGAATTCCAGTTTGTGTGGCTGAGTGAATAGTTTTGCTGTTCTGGACCACATTACACGGTGCCCTTTGAAACTTCTCCTGCAAGTCCATTGTAAGCTGGTTGGGTGGTGAAAACTGCCAGGCTACTTTTGCAGCAGCTGAGAGGCTTGTGTGTTGACTGCATACCCAGTTTTCTTGTTATTGTCAACATATTTTTTTTTCTTTCCTGCCAGGAACAAATGCCAGCATGACTAGGATCTGAGGAAGCATCTCTGTATTCCTACCGAAAGTTCGTGGGTGCAGAGGAGGGTTGCAAGGACAACAGGGACATTGTGAGCTAAAATGGATATCGGCTCCGACTTGGTGCCATCCTCCATGATGTCGCAACCTGAAGTGATTGAGGTGAGGAGATCGCAGTGAAACTCTTGACAGCTGAACTGACTGAACCTCTCTATTTCTTCATCAAATCCTAGGTTTTTTCCAGTCTTAATTCTGAGTCATTGAGGGAATTATCCCTGAAACCTTGTATTGAAGACACTCATCATTTCCTAAGAATGTTGTTATACTTTGAGGCATGGCATTGCTGTGTTATAATACTATTTGTAGAAGAAAATATATGGCATATTATGATCTTCATTGTTTCCATGTAGGTGGTCCCTGCAGTATGGTTCGACTTTACTGTGCGTAATTAACACAAAGGAGAAGGCTGTGTTGGGGTTCAGTTGGAGTAGTACTACAGAAAATTTCAGGTTCAGTGCTCTTATCAGGAAAGCTAGGGCTTTAAGCTAAAAGCAGCAATAAAATTAATCATATACTTACAATTACTAACATACTAACCTTCCTTTCATGAATCAAAGTGTGTGTTTAAGCCTCAGTATTTATAAATACCTCAGCGATTTCTTCTGCTCCATGTACTGAACACCAAGTACTAGTGCCTGCTGGTGAAGTAAATATTACAAACAGAAAAGGAGATGTTAGTACTAGTCAAGATTTCATCTTGGGAAGTATTTTCAAAATCCCTTTGACTTCACTGAGAACTAAGAGTCTGTTACTTAAAGCTTTAAAGTGTATGTACCTTACTGAACATTGCACTACAATTGATTAAGGTAGATGATACTGCCAGAAAATTGGAGATCTGAAGGTTTTTTCATTTGTTTGCTTTGTTTTGTCTTTGTTGTTGTTTTTCTTTGCCAAAAACCCTTTGGTCAGGATAACTGCAGCTCTTAGCAAAGAGCACTGAGAAGTGCAGTAGTTCACAGAGATACCTCTACCCTGTGAAGCTACAAGGGACTTGTCCACTAATGGGTGGTGGAGCTGAACCTGAAATCTGTTTGGGGGAAACTTCTTTGTGCTCCTTTTCCTCCTGGTTTCAAATGGAGGTGGATATTGTGCCTTCACAGCAGGTCAGGACGCCTAGTAGAATGGAGATGATGTATGCCTGTGTCCTGGGGTGCAAGGCTGCTGATGGACTCTTCTGCCTTTCTGGAGAAAGGCTTCCCCAGGCCATCTCCTTGGTGCTCTGAAAGACACTTGCACCACTGTCTCTGCGGGTTCCCACTTTGAAGAAAGTTTTCTTTGTGTATAAAAAATGTGTGTAACTGTTTAGGGATTGCTGTTCAGGATAAATGTTTTCTTGAAAGGAAAATACAGTCAGCTGTGGTGCAAGAATGAGTGGGAGAAAAGCTACCACTTGTAAAAGACCTGATGTGAAAATGTCTTTCTAATACGCATGGTCACTATTCTGTTGTATTTACAATAAATGCACCCTTTTTCAGTGTTTGCAAGGAGTTTCTGCTGAGTAAATATTGCATGGAACTTGGATCACTAGACCAAAGACTAGAGAAAAGCAAATGATACCAGTCATTGACTGGTAACGCAGATGGCTCTCCCTCTCTGCCTGGGCTTCAGAGGCCATGCTTCCATGAGGTTTGATTTGGGAACAAAAAAGAAATGGCAACAGGAAACAAAGAAAATACTGATACCTCAGTATGGGTTGCAAAATATCATTCTCTCAACCTCATGTCATAAAAACAGACTCCAGTTTCACAGATGATATCCACATGGGCAGACGTTTGCGCATGCATGAATTCCCCACAGATTTCAGTAAGCCATCCTGGATGTGATGGTTGATACAGGGCTTCAGTCCTATGTAGGGGTGTAATGGCTCCAAACAACCAGACCTGGAGACATTTATCTTGCTGATGGTAAGGAATGGCTCTGTAACATAAAAGGATGTAGTGAAATGCATCTAGAGATGGTCACTAAGTGCAAGTACTGCAGAAAAGCAGTTTCACAGGGAAGGGGCTTGCCTTTAGCATTTGTGTTCACATTACAATGAATTTTGATTATAGTTTAGGAAAATGTATTAATTTCAATGCAATTCTTTTCTGCAGCACATTATTTTGCCTTTTAAAAAAGCAGATACCACAGTGTGCTGCAGAAGACATTTAGAGACTAATGTTTTAAGGATATTAAAAAAAAAGCCTTGGAAGTAGTTTCGCATGCTTTCTGCATGAGCTAGATGACATCACATTAAAAAAAAGTTTCATTAGTCTTTTTTTTTAAGCATTATCAGGATAGTTGTTTTCCTTTCATTTGGTCAGTTTAGTATTAGAAATAAGTATTACCTATTTTATTCACCCATGCATTTATATGTGTGTATGTATATAGATATCAGTAACAAATATTACCCTGCCAGTCATCAACCCTTTAACTGCACAGGGACAAGCATAGACCTCAGCAGCATATTTTCGCAGCCTGAGGGCCAGTCTGGCAGTATTTTCCTTAGATTTGATCCTACAGATGCTTGTGGTGGCACCACACTTGGGAATTTTCTGCTAATTTAATTGCTATTGGTATTTTTCCTAAGATTCATTTTCTGAGTCAGGTAACAAAAAGGTTTCTGAAAGTAGCTTCTTGGTACGAGGTGTGGCATTGCAATTGCTACTTTAAATATTGGTAGTGTGTCAACATAGGAACAGGTTCAGATGCAGCTCTACAACCTTCTACTGAAGCAAAGCTGTTTTCCATAGTAGTGTCTCCTGATATCCTTCCTACACACTGACCTCTGAGAAGCTCTGCTCCAAACTTCTTTTCCCCTCCAGCATCCTATTACCAGAGATAGGGACTGGGGAATAGACTTAAGGCATCTTGGTGAAGTTTAAATGTGAAGGATAAGTAAAGTTTCGGGGTCATTTGACTATCCATAGCTGGAATCTGGAATAGAAAGTGTTTCTGTGATACATTTCCAATGTATCAACGGAGTCAATTAAAAGAAACATTGCCAGAACATGCCTTGAATTTTTTAGCTATGGGGTTTTATTGTAAGGCTGAATCTATTCATTTCAAATTAGACAAGCCATACTGCTCTGAAAGAGAGAGAAACAACAAAATAACATTTTTTTTATTATTATTGTTTTTAAGGTTCTCTATGTCTTTTGGCAGATGAGATGACTTCGTGTTTCAGCTTTGCATAAGCAAAAAGATAACAGAAACCTGATTAGTCTGATAATGCAGTAAAGTAGAAAGTTAAAGCAGTCTGTAGGAAACATTTAGCATCCCAGAGGGCTTTCTTTTTAGCAAAGAGGAAGCGTAACAAGTAGTGATCTAAACAGAGCAATTTACTCTATGGAGTGATTAGTATCTTCTCTTCTTGTGAATGGCATAAGATGAACTCTTCTGTAAAAGCTTTGAAGAAGAAATTGTGTGAGCTCTACTTGCTTAATGAGCTAGGGACTTCCAACAGTGCTTCAGAAATACTTAAAACAAGAAAACAACAAAAATTCATCATTCTCACTTTGCTTTCGCCAGCAGTGGATCCTACCAGCCAAATACTAGAAGTAAATGAATACATTTAAATAACAGCCTTGCAGCTGTTCCAGAAAGAAACCCAGAGCATTTTCCATTATAATGGCCTTTCATGGCTGTGTGGTTACCAGAGCCAAAAACCACTTCTTCCACTTAGTGCCATTGAATACTTCTTTATTTTCCCTTCCCTTTGTTCACATTAGAGTGGGAGAAATTTAAGCTATCTATCCTTGCCACAGAATGGTCATGTTTGGTATCTTTTTCCTCCCTGCAGTGATGCTGGAGAACCCCTTTCCCCAGTAAAACCCAACATTTTACATCTTGGATTTGCTGCTCAAACTTATGTAGCTGGCAAAGGCACTGCATTTTTCTCCCTTTCTAAGAGAGTAAACAGAGTACCCTCTGTATTAAAACTGACTTCTTGGGGTGATAAATAAAGTAAATGAGAGGGGAAAAAAGAAAAAAAGAGGAAAAAAAAAAAAAAAAAAGGAAGAAGCAAACAGTTTGTGATTAGATGTGCATCTGTGCATCTACCCAGGTACAGACACCACAGTGGAAACTAAAATACCAATGTGTCTTTTTTTTAATGATAATAGATGAAATTATCAGGTGTTCAATATATACCTTCAGTTTGTTCAAAACAGACTGTCATTGCCTTACAGGCAACTGTTTAGTACTGTACAGACAAGCTAATGATGGGGAACCCTATTGTTGTTGTTAGAACCCTGAGAGAGAAAGATTTTTCTCTATTCTATTAATACATTCCATAAAAGAGTGCATCAAATCAAACAAAACCAAAGCTATCTGATGTATATTTCAAGAAAAAGATGTATTTGCAGTGGTAAACACAGGACAGCCTTCTTTCCATTTTGAAATCTTAGTTTCCAGCCCACAATTAAATGTGTTCTGCTCATTAACATAACTTTGAATAGGCATTTGCTTGAAGGATCAACTCTCCCAAGTGCTTGCTTTGCTTGTTTGTTCTGTGAAGAGTGATGGAAGGTGTGCCCTGGAAATGGAAGTAGCCCCAATAGCCTGCAGCATTTTTTCAGCATAAAAGACCAGTCTTTCAGCTGCTGGAGCCAAGAACTAATCCCCATTTTGGCTCACAGAGCAACAAACTGGGCCTGAAGGATGCTTGTTGCATTTCTCTATGTGTGGAAACACACTTGGGATGTTTGAGGTGTGGGTTTTGTGGAGGCTTGTTTATTTTGGTTGGTTGGTTTTTTTTTGTTTTGTTTTACGTATTTTGTTCTGATGTGTTTTTTTTTGTCAATGGTTGTTTGTAGTTTTGTGGTTTTTTGGCACCCCTATTTTCTTCCAGTGTGGAGGATTCTAAAGCAACACAAAGAGGAGACTGTGTGCTCTATCTCCCTCAAAAAAAGCTCTTCCCAGGGCTGGGTAGGGCTGTCCTGAGCTGCACTCAACCTGCAGAGCAGCCTGCAGGAACACGAGAGCAGGTTGGGTATCTGCCACGGTGTTTAGGTGGAGGACAAGGGTAAGGCCGGGAGGTCTACTGGGAGTGAACCAGGTGGCTTATTGAAGAAGCCTGCTCTGTATCATGACACATTTTTTTGAAGGTGTGAGAGGAAGCATATTCTGGTAAGTTGACAGAATATAATCACTTCATTGAGTTTCTCAGAGTGCCAGCAGGTGCTGGGCCTATACCAGGCCTTGTCTGAGCTCCCTCTGCAAGAAGGAAGGGGCGGCTGGGAAGCCCAGCTTGTCATGAAAGCTCCTCCAGAAGAAAATGAAACTCAGAGTTTTGCAAAAACCTATTAGGTAGTCAGCATGGGATATTCAGGCTCAGTGACCCAGAAGATATGCCCAGTCATGTCTCTCGTAGTTGCAAAGCAAATTAACGTGTTTTTGCAATACTTACCCATTGCAGTGGTGGCTCTTTTGAGAGGAGTTTGGGAGGCACTGTTGGAGCTGCAAAGAAGCTGACTGGTCTCAGAACAAGTCTTTGGTAATCAAAGCGCTAAAGCCAGCCTTGCAGTGGAAGGGGGAATATGGTAATGTGGAATTATATCCTCATTCAGGTGGTCTTTGTTTCCTACTGTATTGGAAAATATTCATCAGAACATGCAGGTAGAACTTGTAAGGGATGCAGCTCATTTGAAAATGATGTGTCTGTGGAAAAGAAGCAATGATTAAAAAAAGTGTCTGAATTATTTGGTAGGCTGTTGTATGGATGCCTTCACTCTGTCTTCCACTGGGTATTATTTTTACAGTCTTTCTACTTTTGATTTTCTAAATCTCCTTATGCAGAATTCTGCAGTGGAAGGGATTTTGTTTGTATGTCCATGCTTCTTTCCTGTAGCATTATAAAATGCAAGAGTGTGAACCTAGGCAGTTAGCTACCTGGAGACCTGCTGGACCAGCTCAGTGTGCTCCTGACCATCATTGCTCTTCACCAGTGAGAATTCAGTCTGTGCATTGCATGATGCCTGATTTATCTATCCTGAAAAGTTGTAGGGTTGCATCTAAGAATGTCAGACCTACTAGTTATGCTCCAAAAGAAAGGCATTTTTATCCTTTGCTGGACTTCTTGCTCTTGCCCATTCTGTTTTTTAGCCCACAGAAGCTATTCTTGAACTTGCTTTTGTAGTAATGGAGAGTGAATAAGCACTAAGGAAGGTCAACACCCTCTTTGGTTTTACAGTCAATCTGTGGAGGTTGTAATCATAGCTTCCAACAGGATCTGTGTCACTTGTGAATTATACCTTCCAGCAGTCAAACAGCTTCTTTTTCCAGTGTTGCTGGTGGCTGAGTCTCTTTGGTACCCTGAGGGTCTAGATGTGTTAGGTTACTCTTTTTAAGTATAATCTCTTTGATAACTAAGGGCTTCTCAGTTTGATTTTTTGCTAGCTTGGACATTTCTCAGGTCTGAGACTCAGCAATATAGTCTACTACAAAAGCATTCTTAAGATGTTGCCACAAGGTCTATAAGTAATTTTCTTTATCTTGTCATAGCAGAATTAAAGGAATCCCCTTGCAAAGGGATTCATTTCTCCCCTCTTTTCAGCTGTGAGAAATGAAAAACTATTTTAGTGAAATTGAGATGGCTTACTAAATCTAACATACAAGTTTTTAGTTAAATATGACAAACAGTTGCTTTGGAAGATGCAGTTCTGCAAAGGGTATGTGAAGAGCTGTTGGATCTTGGTGATAGTGCTTTATACTTTTGTTTTACAGACTTAAATAATTGCATAAGGTATAGTAGATACGCTTGATGAATCAGCACCCTTGTCTGAACACTCTCTTGATTTTGGACTTGAAATTTAGTGTAAATGATACCTATCAAATTCTATTTTTAAAGTAAAAAAACACCATCCTCTCCCCTTTGTTTTTGAAACTCTTATTTCCTTTGCATCCCATCGTCTGAACAATACTTCATGCTTTTCATTAGATAGTGGAGATTTTTTTGTTGCAAGTTGGATTTTTTTTTCCTCATCTGTTACAACTTTACTTCTATAAAGACCATGATTTTGCAATTGCAGGTTGAGAATTTATTTACATATAGAATCAATTATTCCTATAATTACTCTCTTATGCTTATTATAAAGATATTCTTAATTGATATTCTTTTTGAGGATTTTGAAATTGGCAGTTTCCCCAGGTTCTCCAGCTGTAGCCTTCCAGGTATGTTGGTAAATTTCAGACTATTTAGCTAAATTCAAAGCAGTGCTATTGCTTTTCCATTCACTGCTGTACTAAATGTAGAGCTGTAAGCCACCTATTGCTGTTTTGGAGTCCTAATCTACTGTTTCCAATTCTGCCTTTCCTCTGAAATATTTTCTGGACTTCCAGACAGCACTGAGAATGATAAATATTATTTTTGGGATCCAAGGGTAGCTACCTAAGAATTAAAATCTCATCCTGCATAGGATGAGTCTCCTCTGAGTCTCACAAACTTCAAGGAGACTGCATGCAAGTTGAATGACTTCTGTAAATTTGAGGTCTCTGGCTTCTGCTTGGCATTTTGTTGCATGTAGAGTTGTCATCTTTCCCAGGCTTCCTTGCCAATAAATAGATTTTCATCTCCTCTTCGTGTTCTGGGTAAGAAAACAGCAGCATGTCAAGGTTAATTCAGTAAAAGAGAAAAGGAGAGAAACAGACTGTGTTTGGAGGTCTTAGGGTTAAAATACTTTTTAAACGTTTTCTTGGATATGGAAACATTTTTGTGGCTTCCAAGTTTTAAAGGCTCTGTAAAAGTCAGACCTTAGTATGCTAAGACTGTTCATCTCTATTTCTCCTAGCAAGAAATAAATGCACACATGTCTTGGTGGGGGGTCTTTTGTTGTGTTTTTTTTTTTTGAGGGAGGTGGGGGGCTAGGTGAACTAAGGAATTCTGCAAATTCTCAGATTGCAGTGGAGTTTATATACTGATCATTTGCCATTCATGCACTGAGGTGGTAGGATCCAGAGCTCCCCTCTCACCTTACTGCTCCAGGCACTGACTGCCTTCTCCACTCCAGTCTTTTTTGCAAGAGGAGAAGGCAGTAATGGGCTGCTCACCCAAGAATAGCCCTATGGGCAAGACCTCTCCGTGCCTTGGCCCAATTCCACACCCTACTCTTTCAGCCATGCTGGAGGGGCTGGGACAACAGCAGGATGAATCAAGCACTAATCACTGGAGAGAAAGTTGCTCTTCTTCCCAGCCTCCCCATTGCCACCCCAGTGGCATGGCCCTGTACCACCACAGAAGAGGAGCTGAGGGGACACATGTAGCAGAGAGAGGCTGGAGATAACCAGTGCCAAGGTGCCATTCTCACTGCAGGATGAAAAGTTGTTGGCTGTAAAACCAGAGTGAGTTTTCTTTATGAAGTCCTGGTGCCGTATTTCCCAGTCTGTGTGCACTGGGTTGGGGTTGTGCCTAGGTCTCATTTTTTAGAGATTTTAACTCCATATACTCAGGATTTTCTTGTTCTTTGGCTTGGGTATTAAAGCAACCTCACAGGGTTAGAGGAGGCTTTGATTTCAGACTGCTATTATTCCATTTTCCTTTATCTGTCTTGTTGGTTTGTAATTCAGATGTTGTCTTTTTTTTTCTGCACAGACATGTCCTAGAGACGTAGTTAGCATGGGCAATTTGTGGCTCAGTTTGTTTTAAACTTCTGTTGAGATATACAAAATGGATGAGGTAAATCTCAGGGCACTGCACATCTGGCTCACTCATGCAATGAAACACACTGAGTGAAACTTCAGGAAATTAAAATATAAACTTCCCTGCCCCTTTTCCTGCAGGGGCAGGAGAGGGGGTGGGTCTGCCTACTTGTGTGTGTCATTATGGTATGTTAACACTTTCAGGACTCGGAGGTACATTTATTTCCCTCTTGCTCAAGCCTTTGCAGCCAGACAAAAACGTCAGGGGTAAATGTGATGCCTTGGGATCTCTGTATGTTCGTGACCCGTGAGGTCAAAACCTTCCTGTGGATATCTGCTGGCATCCAAGAAAGTCCGTCATCTGGAAGTCCCCTATTTGAACTTTTGTTAGCGACCTGTTCCTTATTACTGTTGCTAATGGGCCCATTTATTGTGGTGTCTGAAAACTCCAGTGGTGAACACAAATTAATTCCCAATTTAACTCTCAAGAGCAAACACCTGCATGACCGAGGCCCTGAAAAACTCTTTTTTTGCCTGGGACTGAAAAGATTGCTCTTGAAGGAGGATTCCAGGTTTTAGATTAGCATGCTCTGAGCACAAAACATCTTTCAAAATCCTTTACATCACAAGAGTGTTTTGTTCCTATGTATTCAAAAGAAAAGAAACTAGTGAGCCTCATTCTGTTCATCTGGGATTATTCAGGTGCTTCCCTGTTTTCAAACCTAACAAGTCTGGCTCTGTAGCACTTAACATATTCTTATGTGCATTGCACACATTTAGCCCTGGCTTGTCACTTTGTGAATGAGACAAATGCAATGTTCTTTGTGCATATTACAATGAGCCTTGTGTTATCCTACATCATTTCAGGTTTCGTATGAGGATGTGGGGAGAATATTACAAAATCAGAGGAATATTTCACGTTCTAACCCTGAATGCAAAACAAAGTCAACACAAGGGAAAAAGGAAAGCAACATCTACCACATTTTCAATTTCTGAAATTAAACTATATGTTTTGCCAGGTATAGTTTCTGTCTCTCTTCAGGAGCAACAGGGGAGCAAAAGTTGTTAACTATGGGCAGCAGTCATCTAAAGAAACATTTAGATCAGTAAATACATGGAAAAAGATAGAATTTATTCAGGATCACAAAATTCCACTAGATTTTGGAGTCCTGACCTCCTGTGTAACTGAGACTGTGTTCAGATATTCCTATAGAGGGCAAAAACCGGCATTCACATAATTAATGCAGATGTTGGCAAGCTTTTATAAGGTCCACTAATTCATTCTTATGACTTCCTCCCTCCCTCAAGGCTTCTTATAGATGACCTGTTATTACCACACAATATTTAAGCAAAGAATTAAAGCCAGATGTCTTGTAGCTCGGTCTCCCTTTATTAAGTATCCCTTGTAAATCAGTTTTCCTAGGCAGTGGAGAGATCCTATGTGAGAACTTCTTTAAATTCTTAAATAATTAAGACTGAAAGGTTTCTAACCTAAGAGTTGATGTATCCTAGAGGAACAATAAAAGTTTTATAGTAAGTGTTCCGAGAAATAGTATTTACTCTGGCTTTTTATTATCCTGGGTCTGCAAATGTTTCTGAACAATGTTTAGGTTGAGGGTAAAATCATTTTTAGAAAAAACGTTTTCTCTAACACAGATCTAGCAACCATGTGGCACATTTGGGATACAGGTGGGAAGTTTTGTACATTACTGTATTGGAACTAGCCTACTTGTGACGACAAAGAGATGTAAATGAAAACAGAAATAGCTCTGAGTGGTAATTCTAAGGAAATCTTTATCAGATACTATTTTCACTTGAGTCTATTTACTATTTCTGTTTCCCAGTTGTGTACATTTTTTTGTTTCAAAGTGAAGGTTGTGTTAGCTGTAGCATTTCCTCAGAATGGCCAGAGGTGTCCAAAACATGTTTGTTGTTGTTGTTTTTTTGTTTGTTTGCATTTTTAAATGGGAAGAAATTTTTATCTTTTAATATTGTTGATCTGTTCCTCATTTCGGCTCATTACCTGCTTTCTTGCTAAAACTGCTTCTCTTTCTGTGTTTAAGAAAAAAATGTTCAGTCAGTAGAGTTTCACAGCTATAAAACTAGAGACAGGTCTGCGGAGCCTCTTCAAACAGAGACTTTTCTGACATGAACTTCTTGCTGGTTTTCTCTTTATTATTTTATTTTTAAGCCCTTTATGATAAGCCATGCTAAACAAGGAACCAATGTGTTACTCAAAAGCGTTTCTTTTTGTGAGGTTTGCCTTTTCGGAATTACACCTTGAGTAATTGATTATAACTTAGGA
The DNA here is from genome assembly GCA_011075105.1 of Heteronetta atricapilla. NCBI lineage: Eukaryota > Metazoa > Chordata > Aves > Anseriformes > Anatidae > Heteronetta > Heteronetta atricapilla. The sequence continues at coordinate 76,723,040 of CM021763.1, read as the reverse complement.
AGGAAACTTATTAAGCATTTTCTTGTTGGCCAGTGTTTTTACACAAAACTTACATTCTGGTAGGGTACCAGACTTGCTTGCTTCACCCATAGCTGTGCTCAGCTGGGTACTCTGGCAGGAAAATCAATCATGTATTTCTTGACATAGCCATAACAATATTTAATGCAAGAAATAAAGTTTGTTGCTTTTAACACTTGCTAAGACAAATATTGCTTTTTTCTTTCCTTGCCTCGCTCCTTCATTTTCTAACTGAAATAAGCAAGCTTAGGTGAGTTATAGCTAAAGGCACAGTGCATTTGTAACCCAGCTTAGAAATGTGGTTGATGGTAAAAGGAGAATGCTCTTAGAAATCCAGTGGCTTCCTTTATGGCTTATACATGCACTTCATGCTTTATGGACAGACAGGACCACTGGCCCTGGGAATTTACATCCTTAGCACACATTGATTTTAATTTAGTGTTGTTCTTCCCCATTTTTAAGACAGCACAACAATAAATGCCTCTGATGGAGACCTAAATGAATGAAAACCCCCTGAGAACTGCAATAATCTTTCCTGCACTTTGAGGAGCTTGTCTTTTAACACAGCTACAGACAAACAATATTTTTATGCATTGATAACATAAATAAGGCATTCTATAACAGAGTTAATGTCTTTTAATTATGAATTGCATGCCCTTCTCCATGAGTGAGTTTTTTCAGCAGGTCTGCTTGGCCAGAAGCTCTTAATATTTACTATGTAATTTACAACTATGTCAGAAGTCATGCTAGTTCCCAGCGCAGATGGAAGTATTTCTGGTTGTTTCTAATCTGGTTGCAGTTACTGGACTCCTCAGAGCAATTGTTTGTGAGTTGTGGAATGCTATTTGTTCTGAAAAAATGAATTTGTTCTGAAGCATGTTCCCTTCCTGCCTCCAGTGCCTCTCCCTGCTCTCTGTGCATGCCTTGTCCGTGCAGGCAATCATATGTTTTTAGTTCTGACGTCGTTCTTTTTCTCTCTTTTTTTTCCCCCCTCCCTCTTCTTTCAGTCCACAGCCATGAGTGAACCACAGTGCTACTACAATGAAACCATTGCCTTCTTTTATAACCGAAGTGGAAAATATCTAGCCACTGAATGGAACACTGTCAGCAAGCTCGTAATGGGCTTGGGGATTACCGTCTGCATCTTCATCATGCTGGCCAACCTCTTGGTTATGGTGGCTATTTATGTCAACCGCCGATTCCACTTTCCTATTTATTACTTAATGGCCAACTTAGCTGCTGCGGACTTTTTTGCAGGGCTGGCCTACTTTTACTTAATGTTTAACACAGGACCCAACACTAGAAGATTGACTGTAAGCACCTGGCTTCTCCGTCAGGGTCTCATTGACACTAGCCTGACGGCTTCTGTAGCCAATCTGTTGGCCATCGCTATCGAGAGGCACATTACAGTCTTTCGCATGCAGCTACATACTCGGATGAGCAACCGGCGAGTGGTGGTGGTAATTGTTGTTATCTGGACTATGGCCATCGTAATGGGCGCCATACCAAGTGTCGGATGGAACTGTATTTGTGATATCACTCACTGCTCCAACATGGCACCACTCTATAGTGACTCCTACCTGGTCTTCTGGGCTATTTTCAACCTGGTCACTTTCGTGGTCATGGTGGTCCTATATGCTCATATCTTTGGATATGTCCGCCAAAGGACTATGAGAATGTCCAGACACAGTTCTGGACCCCGCAGGAATCGGGACACGATGATGAGCCTCCTGAAGACTGTGGTCATTGTGCTTGGTAAGTGTTTACTTCGTCCCCCCTACGTTCCCCTCTCTGCTTCTTACCAGGTGACTGCAGTAATGCATGTCCAGCTTCTGGGAGGTCAGAAGCATTTGAAGGATGGTAGAAGAGGCAGGGCCCATAAGAAGCCCCAGTATTCATTACTGTGTTGGGATTATCAGGCTTATTTATTGAAGCGCATATCAGAGGCTTGGTCACTCAGCCCTGTGACATGAAACTGATGAAAAAACAGGACCTTGAGATGTAAGAGTTGTTGTTTTTTTTGTTTGTGTGTTTGTTTGCAGCAATGCAGGTTTGAAACCTATAGCAGCAGCCCATCCCAGGCAGTGTTCACCCATTTGGCATCTTCCAGAGCAAAAGGCTGCAATCTTAAAAAATAGTACGGGGGAAGCTGCACTATCCACTGAAGAACCCTTTGTTTCCTTCTGATACTCAAAAAGCAGTGTGCATATTCAGAAAGTACTTTGTGTCTGGACAACAAAGAGGAGCTAAAGGGTATCAATGAAAGGATTTCACATGTGAAGCAGGACTGCATGCACAGTGTGCTTAGGTCTCTGTATATCTAAGTATCTGCCAGTTCAGTTACGCAGAAGGACAAAACGTGAGGTATTAGTGTGTTTCAGCACAACACTCTGGAGGTCTCTGAGGTTCAGGACTTGGAAAATGAGGAAACATTAGATGAATACTATGGCAAACTTTGGAGTCAGGTGTTTGCTGTCTTTCTGTGGATTGGTGTATTTGGTTTTGGTCTTGGGCTCTCAGCTTTCTTATGTGAAAGGACACACTGCATACTGGGCACCATGCCCTGGTGATTTTCCTTGGAGTTTCTTCTGCCCTTTGTTGCAGAAGCTGTTGGTGAGCTGCAGATGGGGATGGTGCTGATTGCTTCCTCAACCCCACCTGTGGACCTACCCATGAGATTGTCCAGCGTGGTACACGGGTCTCTTGGGATTCTAGTTCCCTCCTGCATGGTGAAGTTGCCTTAGTCATCCATAAATGGCACAGTACCCAGCCTGCAAACACCAAAACTTAGCCAAGGTTCTTGCCCTGAGATCCTGATATCCATGGTTTTACACTGAGATTTTTGCTTTCTAACGGTCTACACTGCCTGTACAAAGAGGATAGTTACAGAGCTTTGTTGTGAGTCACTGTGACAACTCATGCTTTAGTTTAAGAATGTGCATGCTGTTTTCTGACCTAGCAATGTGCTTTTTAAGCAGAATATGGACTGTGTAGGCCTACTCTGTCCATCCATTAAAAAGCTGTATTCCTAGGTGTTCTGCTTTTTTCTTCAGGGAAATAATATCTTTCAGAGTTTTGCATGGGAGGCTGCAGTGTTGAGTTAAACCTCTTCTGGCTGCCTGGTGGTTCGGAAACCTGTCTCTCCAAACCTCCCTCCTTGCATAAGGCAAGATGAGGTTAAGAAAACAAAGAAAACTTGAATTTTGCAGACTTTTTTTTTGGATAGATCCTTGTTTCCTCTTCTGAGTAAATTGCTTTTCATATAACAGTGAAGTATTTCTTGCGAGGAGGATGACTGGTTCGGGCTTTAAAAAAAGAAAAAAAAAAAGTAAATGGGGAATAGAAAGCACTGATAACAAATGCAGAATTGTAGGAATGTATAAGTCACTGAATAAATTGCAAATGGTAGTTAATACCAAGCATACATGGGACTAGCTGGAAGTGCAGGTATTGAACGCACCCTCCTCAATTCTCCTATTGAGAATGTATGAGCAGAAATCACACTGAAAATATATTGGCCACCCAGTACCACAACAGAAGAGGTTTATGAAGAGTAGCCCCCGATTTTCCTAATAAGAGACTCATTTTTTCAAGGTGCTGTTCTCAAAACAGTGGAACAGCTCCAGTGGTTAAGTAGCATTAGCCAAGCTGAAGGTGACTAAAGTTTAAGTGCTGATGTAGTTCAGTAATATCTCTGATTCTTCATTTAGATTATTTGGAGTAAAATTTGTCGGTACTTGAGTAACACATGCTAAGTTTTCCACTAAATCCTAACAGGACCTTATTTCTTGTCACCGACACAGCTAAATTAATTCAGTGTTGTGCACACACTTTGCCTTAGCACCTCTACTAATCTGCAAAAACGCCATTTTTAGTGAGAGACAGTCTTTTATTTAATTTCCTTGAGCAAAGCAACTTCAAGGCTGTTTGGCTGGAAGAGTTCAAGCATAGGGCCACCAAGTAAAAGCAGCGGCAATGCTTTCACCTCGTTATTATCTAGGAGATGCAGCTGCAAGGTAAAGAAGGCTAGAAAACAGCAGTGTAGAAATGAGAAAGAATAGCCTGAAGCCAGGAATCAGGTGTGGGGGCAACCACAGAGAATTTGGGGAGGTTAATTGTTTGTGCATTGGGGTGTTAAGCAGATTGCTAGCTGAACCATAAGAAAAGCTCATTAGTTGCCATCAGCTGACGAGAGCTGTCCCATATCACTGAGTTATCACTTCCATTGGAGGATTGTTGTCTGGTTCTGAAATGAAAGTTGAGCATCAGCTGGAAGTGCCGATTAGGTAGGGGATGTCTGAGTTTGGAGGAGACAGTGAAGCCGGCCTGTTGATCCTCTGGATGCCTTGGTGCTATCGCACTGCTTGAAGTCCACTTGGAAGTCTGGTTTAAAATTTTCACAAGCAGCAGATTTAATTTCAAAGCATCGTACGTCCCAAGTGGCTCCTCCCAAAGCTAGCTGATCCACAGTGCTGCAAGGGGAAGAGTTTGTCTGCAACTGCTTTGGGAAAGGCAGAAAAGGTGGGTGTCCTGGACTGCCTGGAATGGCTGAATGTGTATCTCACGCTGTGTGGTTTTTTTCTGTGTGAGCAGGTCACTTCTTCCCCTCTCTACATCACACTTCCTTTTGTGGGATGGAGTCAGCATGGAAACTGCCTGACACCCCCAGTCCTTGGGCCTGGCCGGGACTCCAGTTTCAGTCAGAACCAAGTGCAATGCCCTGGGGCTGCAGGCAGGACAGCCGCCAGCCGTGTTGCACAAGCAGGCGATTGTGCTGCAGGAGAGGTCGGGGTCTGGCACCCTGCGTCATCCGGCAGAGCCAGGGTGCCGGGTCCCAGGAGCATGTCAGAGGCAAAGAACAGATTTTTATTTTTTTTTTGTTTGTTTTCATGCACTTTTGTTTTTGGCATTTTTTTTTTTCCTTCAGTGAAATATTTTAAACAGAAGGAAGTGATTTCATAGTTGAGCTTTTTTTTTTTTTTTTTTTTTTTTTTTTTTTTTCCTTCTAACAAGGCGGCTTTTGAAATCTTTCAAATGTAGCAGGGAACATAAAGCTCTTTCTCCAGAGCATGCCTTTTCCTGTGCACTGGGGCTAAGGCAGGACTGATCTGTATACTGCACACAGCCATAAAATCAGGTCTGGTTTGGCTTGCAACCCAGTGACACTTTGCATTTCACCACGAACATGTGTTAGGTTTAAATGAGCAGTCAGAGGAACAGGCAGAAACCTAGCGGATGCAACAGTTGAAAGCTGGCATCTTTCTTCCCTTCTGTCCTCTCTGTTTTTGTATCTTCTTTTTAAGGACAAAATCTGAACGGCTGTTCCTTGC